>JAUPFT010000008.1:22307373-22907373 GCA_036936625.1 Parnassius smintheus behrii
CTTATTTCCGATATTTTTCTTGCTGCAATGTTAACCCTTGCTCTCAATTCACTGTCATTTTGGATCGGTTTTTCATAGACTTTGTCCTTCATGGCACCCCAATAAAAAAAATCGGTGGCCATAATATCGGTCCCGGTCGCCCAATCCACCTGCCTGGATAAGCTTCATCTAAGTAGGCTCTTACTTCCCGGCCATAATGAGCAGGGCAACCATCATTTTGAAGCCACATCACCTCTCTTAGCTCACTCGGAACATTTTCAAGGAGCGTGGGTAGGGTTTCTCGTAAAAACTCCAAGTAATTATTGGCATTTAATATAGGTGGAAGCTCGACGGGACCCACAATCTGGCCATTAAAAATCCCACACCATAAATTTATTTTGAATTGGTACTGGGACCTGTCTTCTCTTGACACATACGGATTTTCTAATTGCCAACTATGTAAATTATGCAAATTCAAGTAGCCGTTCTTTCTGCAGGCTGACTCATCACTCCATAACACCCTATTAAAAAAGTTTGGGTCCTCCCGATGCATTTCAAGCATGCGGCGGCAGAATTGAACTCTCGGTAGGTAGTCTCTAGTTAAAAGAGTTTGCACGCGTCGTACGTGAAATGGATGGTATCCATACCTCTTAAGTACTGAATGAACAGTGGACTTCGGTATCCGTGTGCGCCGTTGTATCGCTCTAACCGAAGTTGTCGGGTCTTGTTCTCGTTCCTCAAGCACTATGTCTTCGTCAACAACTTGAGGCCTTCCACCGCCACGTTGACCAGGGAGTCTGCCTTCCATGTAGGAGTTATGCACTCTGGTAAACATTTCATGGTGTGGATGTCTCCTATCGGGAAACCTTTCCCTGTAGAGGGTGGCAGCAGCTCGGGAACTTTGGCCAGCTTCTCAACGCAACTAACGCAGCGGTTGGCCATGTTATGAAACACAAAAGTCCAGGTGGTCGCCAAGTCGTCGTAGTGATCACAATAAAAAATCCAAATCGTAAGGCAAACAAAGTCCGGGGTCCAAGGCACAAAACAGTCGTCAGTACGAAACAATAATTTATGAACACAGAGATGCGTTGCGCACGGTTTAAGGTAGCGTACTGACAAGTGTCGCAAATAAGGTTGAGAGTGAGACTCAAAATCACAATGCAAGAAAGAGCGGGATAGCACATGCGCTTCTTTTATTAGACAGTAACCGGTCGGGTCGGGTCGGTCGGCGAGCAGGTAAAAACCTTTAGTCATTACGCGTGCATGTCGCATTTTACGTGTCGCAACTAGTTTTATAATAATTCGCGTAAATGAGCAGCTATTACTTATTCTCATAGTGGTTTTTGTCACAATTACGTTAATTACATTTTCAACAAAATCAGCTTCTCTGGAACTAAAATAGCATTTTTTTGTATTTTTTTAATGAAAATGCACTAGTATTGTATCTTTCCTAAATCACCATTAAACAAGCTATTTTTTAAGTTTGTTGTACAAAACTGCCACATACATTTTTTTTCACCACTGTAGGTTAAACTTAAGTGATAAGAAAATAGTTCTGTGCAAATTTAAACAAAAAATAGTATTTCTTGAAAACATTCTTGTCTTTGATAGAAAAAAAACTTATCAATGAGTAAAGTAACTATTCACGAATAATTTGATGTAAAAAAAGTACAAGAAAGGGATTTTTTTCATTACGAGATGCTTAAAAATCTGTTTCAAGGTAGAGATTTTTTGGTATTTCGGAAAATTTTGTAAAACTGTAAATCCGTAAGATTTTGCTGAACATATATTGTGTTGTATTGATAGGTAGTGACCCTAGCTATCACCCCCTGCAGTATGTCGTGCTATTTACTGGACACCCTGTATATATAGGTATTAGTTCTGTAAATAAATGATCCACCAATACGTATGCTAGGGACACCTGTCCCCTGGCATACGTCCGCCAAATATTTAGGTGTCACTCTAGACACAGGGCTCACTTTTAGGCCCCACGTCAAACGAGTCACCCGTCACGCACGGTTTTATCTGAGTAGGCTCAACAGTATGTTGGGCAGACACAGTAAAATGTCCCTTCGAAACAAGCGTACCCTTTATAAGGTCTGTATACGACCAGTCATGTCCTACGCGGGCCCCGTCTTTGCCCACGCAAACCCCAAAATTATTAATGAACTCCAAATAGTTCAAAACCTTTTCTGTCGTCGAGCTGCGAACGCACCTTGGTACGTCCGTAATGCCGACCTTCATCGGGACCTAGAGCTCCCAACAATTCAACAATTTCTCAAAAAACTCTCTGAGAACTTTTTCAAAGCCTCAGAGTCGCATACAAACCAATTAATTCGTGAGGCAGCTACTTATGCAGCCCCACCCCCCTCTCGCTATCGAGTCCGCAGGCCGAGAAACTCTCTCTCGGACCCGCCTAATAAACTAACAAACGACCTGAACTGCCTCCTGGCGGCTCAGGCCAATTCTAATTAAATTAATTATTATTATATTAACTAATATTATTTTGCCTTCGTAGGCACTCCCTCAGCGGCCCCTATCATGAGCGACCCTCTTTTCCCAAAAGAGGGTCGCTCATGATAAGGCACAATACAGCTTAATCAGCCAGTTGCCTGTCCCCAAAGGCGGTTTTTAGAGGGTATCACTTAGGGTCCCCGGTAGGACAGTGAGTCCCTCATAACCACGATAGACCGGCTATCGTGGTATGCGTAATGCATTTTCCGCCTCCCTACGTATAGGGTAGCCCTTTAATTGCTTCGGGCGCATAAAAAATAAAAAAAATAAATAAATGATTACTTAATTCTTTTTTGCTATAAGTACTTATCTAAAAAAAAACAGAAATAAATTCACTGTTTATGACTTCCTACTAAAATCCTTTGGTAACTTAACTTAAAGAATGATATATCTGAAACCTTTGGTTGGTCATTTAGCACCACGCAACAATTGTAGTACGAAGGACGTTTTGTCACTATAATTTATCAAATAGGTAATATACATAATATATATAATTTTAAAATTACATTAAAAGATTTTTTTAACTATTTTGACCTACAATTAAATATACTAAACACTAAACAAAAACTATTTCAACAAGTAGGTATACAAAAAACTATTTACGTAAACAGCGTTAAAAAACTTTACCATTCAATCACCTACAACGCGCTAGCCCCGACTGCGTATGTTACCTTGTGTGACTCGATTGTAGGTAATTATTTCACACAGGTAGCAAGAGTGACAGAGGGCTAGTACAGGTTCGATAAACCGTCATTTCTAATCCCTTTCTTTATCCGTACGGACTGTAATATTTTTATTGTAATTTGTTTTGTAGTATTGTTGTTATATTGGAGTTTACCCTTTGGTTTAGTTTTATTTACTATTTATATAGTAAGTATAACTAAACTTTTACTGATTGTTTTCGCATATGTACTGCATATTCAAACAAAAAAATAATGTATAATGTTAATAAATTTCTTGGAAAATATTTCGTTATTTTAATTACGTAACCGTAACTTCACTTTATCTTATGATGGTCTGTGATGATGCCTGTGCTGCAGTGATGGCACACATTTCAATCAAGCGCATTTAAGTTTTATGAGTATCTATACACGGATATTTACTATAACAGGGCCTGCAAGATCATTAAATTTAAACTATGTATATGTTTTTTTTTAAATATGCGCACGAAAACGTGAATAATAAATAATTAAAAATTTACAATGAGTTAGCATTAGATCTGGTTAAAATTTATTGTATAACACTATAAAAGCATATTATTTTGATATAAAAAAGTAGCATTCAGAAGTTTCCCAACGAAGTTGATTAACAATGAAATCTAAAGAGGATTTGTACAGTATTTCTAAAGTTACTTACATTATAGAATCTACACTCTTTGGTTTAATAAATATGGCTATAGGATAAAGTTGCGCCACTTGCAATCTCTTTATGGCATTTCCGCTGACGTCCAAAATGCAATGTTTACCCTGTAATAAAAATGTATTTAATGAGTACTTAAAAATACTCGATAATTGTAGTAAATTGCCGAGGGACACCAATACACGCGTCAGTATAGTTAAAGTTAATTGATAGAATCAGGCGTTACTTTGCGGAAATCCATTATAAAAAGATATTAATTAATTTGCAACCTTCCTTGTGTAGAGGCGAAACACGTGTCGTATTATCGATGGTGTGTCTTTCCTGAAATATTGGTGTTGGGAGTAGTGGTGCTGGGATAAGTGGTGACGGGATTGGTGCACGCAATTGAGGGAGGGCGGGAGGTGCTCTTCAATCCAGGTAAGACACATCATTGTATTTAGTTAGCGGAAGGTTGCAAATTAATTAATATCTTTTTTTATAGTTGAAGATGCTATGGATAGTCAATTTTCTTTTACAAAATTCACAAAAATAAGTTTTAGTATACTATACTATTCTACTCTATATATTATAGCCTAAAGTCCACCGCTGAATACAGGCCTTTCTCGCAGATTGCCTCATATGGAAACCACGGTCGGCAGGCAAATTGGCAACCACAGCTTTTTTATAATTCAGGGTTGTTATCAGGAAGGTACTGCTGCCCATTTCCTGTATCAGTTTCCCTCTCTCGCCTCTTACGACATTAGGGTAGGATTTGAGGTAGTGGATATTCTTAAACCTAGACCAGAGTTCCCCAAATTTTTTTGTGTCGTAGACCCCTTGCCATGTTTTTCCGTGTTGGGTAAACACCCTACTTACCTGATATTGATTTCCTGTAAATTTCTAACTGTAGTGAAGTTTAGTGTTAAAAGTGTGTTAGTGTTAAAGTAAAAACTTTTTGTTTGTTTGTTCTTTTGTTGTTTATACATTTACAACTTGTTAATTTATACATTTATCAATTGAATTTAAATTAAAACTACTCAAAATAAAATTTTGTATCTGTTATGTAAAATATACGTAACATTAAATAAATATAAAATAAACTATAAATCTTTTATAAATAATGTATATGTTTTGATATTATAAGATAGTATGATGTAAGTATATAGGTACTATCAGTGTATGTGTTGAGATCCACTATCGTGGACCCCCAGTTTAATTTCATGGACCCCCAAATTTTTTTCGCTGACGTAACCCCTTGCAGGTTGTCATAGACCTCTAGGGGTCGATATAGACCACTTTGGGAATCACTGACCTAGACGGTTACCTATACTATTAATGTCTAAAATGTTGAAAATAAAATTACCTTCTCAGCGACCTCCCTGACGGAAGCCACGGACGTGCCGTAGAGATTGTCGTTATATTGGCCGGCTTCGATGAACAAATGGTTCTGTATATCCCGCTCCATTTGCTCGCGACTCGCCACAAAGTGGTAATCGCGACCGTCCACTTCGTAATCACGACGCGGCCGAGTAGTATCTGCCGAAAGTTTGTTAGTGAAATTAAATTGCTGGTACCGCTGGATACAAAATCTGTATTAGATATATTTTGTAAATAAGGCATTCAAGGCTTAAAATTTAAATATATAGGTTAATGAACATTATTTTAATAAAGATTTAATTTTTCAAAATTTTCCACAACATAAGTTCATAAATATAGTATGTTTATAAGCAAGGTTATAATTATTTGTTATCAATACAATCGTTACTGTTACTTAATATCATGTTGTGTGCACATGTTTTGGAATACCATCCAGATTGTAACTTTATATTTATTATTTTCAATTGTTCATATTTTTGGTATTAATCTGTTTTGTGTACCTAAATAAATAAATAAATAAATACAGGAGTCAATCGGGAGTACCATTAAGGAGCCGAAGGACGTCACATCATACATATACATAAACACTCACGCCTGTCACCCAGAGGGGTAGGCAGAGACTACAGACTTCCATTTGGCACGATCCTGACATACCTCTCTCGCCTCCTTCACATCCATACATCTACGCATACATGCTCGTCGGTTAAGGGTACTCCTAATTTGGTTACGTTTGGTACGTTTCCAATAAATCGCCAATTTGGTCGATAAATTTTCGCCTAGGACGTCCCTTTCCGACTCTGCCATTCACTTCTGCAACATAAATTTTCTTTGTCACTCTTTCCTCGTTCATTCTTTCCACATGACCAAACCACCGAAGCATTCCTTTCTTAATCCTGGTCACAACATCATCTTGCAAACCACACTTTTCTCTTATTACACAATTTCTTACCCTGTCATTCAGATTTAGCCCTATACGACCGCATTTCTACTGCGTTTATTCTACTCTCGTGCTTCTTCTGCCACACCCAAATTTCACTACCATACGTTAAAGTAGGGACCAACACAGCATTGTGAATTGCCATACGTGCCTTTTTCGACACATTCTGACTCTTCACAATAGAGTGCAAGGCCCCATTTACTCTATTTCCCGCTATGATGTGGCTCTTTTCCGCCGAAGCCGCTCTCTTACGCCGCCGCTCACTTACTTTAAAAACATTTTTATTTTATTTATTTATTTAATCGGAAATCTAAATCGGAATCGGAAATTTAAAGGGTTAACAAAAAACAGAGTAGGTAGAAAACAATTAAGCAATAAGAAACCATTTATGGGTTTTCGCAAATAGTAACATTAACAAAACCAAAAAATAAAAATAAGATCATCATCTGGAGTCTAAAAAAGGCTTACTCAGAACTCGTCTCGCCGAAATGGTACTCGTGTCGAATAGGTTTAAGTTAAACAATTGGTAATACAGTATTAAAATTCTTGCTCACACGGTACATATAACTATTTATTATATTTTATTTTATATTGGTCATTTCATTTTAAGAGAAAGAACTTTGACTACTGCGATTAATATAAGCTTGACGTGCCCTTCTTTGGCAACAGAAGTTCGCCAGACAGGGTAATCAACATAAGAGGCCAATGCCATGCATCAGTTTATACGCTTTGACAAATTGAATGGACCGTCCAGAACCTGGGACCAGCAAGCACCTGGCGTTAGAACAAAAATTATAATTTCCTCAGGGATGAAATCTATCTATATAAACTTGAAAAGTAAAACAATTACATATATAAAATAATAACTCGCCTAAAATATTGATATATTGTGTAAATTATCTTTAATTTTGTGCTGTGTTAATTATTTTTTAGGTTACAATACGTTTTCATACTAAAAACATATACAATCATGGAGTAATTCTTATCGGCAAACAATTCTCACCAGAGTTACACGATCTATGTAAAAGATATTTACTTAAGTTACATACCTTGAAAATGAATCGTAGTTTTAGGGGCGTGGCTTATTCGGTAAAGCTAACGAACGACTGAGGGAGTGTCAAAATGAAAGTGATGCAATGACTTAATACTATGCAAACTATGGGATAGCTATACTGAGCACTAGATCGGAAAAAAATAAGTAAGCGCTATACAAAATTTTCCTTTTTTTAACTAAAGTTTGTTATGGATTTAAAAAAATGGTTTATGAGAACTTAGATATGATTATTTACTATGCCTTAAAAATATTTCCATGAACTTATTAGTATAAATTATGTGGTGTCATGGAGAAATGTAACTAATTAGGGCTACTTTGCAATTTTTTCTATTGAGAAAATTACATGTTATCGCGTTTTCCTTTTATGAAATACAAGGTTATATAGTCAAAAATCATAAACTAAAAATTTGGTTCGTATTCTATAAAACTTAAAAAACTATGTGAAATAGAAAAACCACAAAATTATAATTATATATGTATATATTAGTATCAAACATCAAACAAAGAAGGCTACCGATGCGTTGTTACCTCAGAGGACTAACATGTAATGCCTCACGGCCTATAACTATAATGGCTTCATACCCTTCTTCCCACTAGGAGGGATTTGCCCAGTGGGCACAAAAGGAGACCCCCCCCCCCCCCAATGACTGTTGGAAGCCATTACGACTCATTGAGATACCTACAGACTTGTCAAAGTTAGGATTAAGAAAAGAACTATGGAGTGTTAAGGAGTACAGATTCTGCATAAAAAGTGTCCGTTGGAAACAGCTAAATAAGGGTGGCGCCACTGTAGCTACAGTCCAAATTTTAAAGAACTTTTCATAATTTTTTATTGCGGACTTTTACCATAATTCTTTTTACAATAATTATTTTATTGCTTTCAAAGTTTTTATTTTCAAAATCACTCTCAACGTATTTTACGGTGATTTATCACACCCCGTAGCCACTCGAGCGGTGTTGTGGAGAGTTTTTGAACTGTTATTTACTGCTTATGGATGGACACATTTTCAACTACTCTCCTATGGGAGATTGTCCTCCTTGCTTCTATACTCCATGAAAAGAACTTTTAATAAGAGCAGCATGCTTTGAGTAATTAAAATTATAAAAATCTACAATGGTTTTTTACAAAAAAAGTATACTTTTCAGATATCTTTTATTATACTACCTTACAAGTGTGTCGAATGTTAAATGGAAATCGATTTTATTTGAAAATCGTAATTACAAACGTGTTAGTGTTAATGGCAATAATAATCCTCATCTATAGGAAAGCGAATTTATGGTGTACCTCTGAAGAATGGGAAAGATATCACTGATTTTTATAAAGTTATATTATATTATATCATAACATTTTAACAAACAAGGAAACTAATATCATTCAACTTGTACGGGAACTCAGACCAACAAAGAAAGATAGAAGCCAAAGCCATGCTCTACTTATTGTAACACGCACTTACGTACACACACAACTAAAATAATTTGCAACCAACCAATGTGGTTTTAAGTGTCTATGGCTGCGTTGAGCCGTGGAATTTTACGAGCTGTCAAAGAAAGAAGACAGACAGATTTATGCATCAAATTGAGCATAGTTTCGGCGTCACTTGAAACGCACTTGTACGCAACACTGTCATCTTCTTTGTTGGTCTTAAGTTTGGTTGATAGAGTTTAGGAGGTGTTTCCTTTAGCAATTCACGTACGATTTATAAAATCTGTTACCAACATGAGTCATATTTCTTTTATAAAGATACAAGTATATAGACGCAAAGAATATTAATTCCCTTATGAAATTCGTACTCCGCAATATTGAAGATTGACACTCGCAAATGAACCACCAATAACTTGACTCGGACCCAACTGCTATAAATATTTACGGAGGCATAACTATTTTTAAACACAGATTACGTTACTCACGAGGCACACAGCTTCCAAACTTGTCCGGAAACTCGGAAATTAGGTCATCGTTAATTCTGTCCTTTAGAGGGCCCAGGATAATTACAGGGCGCGTGTAGTTAATCGTCAACTGTTGCACCGTCTCGTACGATAATACTGTCTCATCCTGACCTGGAATGTACGAAAAACACATTGGCATACGTAATGTAACTCAAGTTACAAAATCTCAAAAATTTATATTACAAACTTAAACCCTAATAATATATTCGTAATTAATGTGTTCAATATGAGAACAAAGAGAATAAATGTCCAATTAAAGTTAAGTATAGATAAATATAATATTTAAAAATTCTACACTAAATATTGAAACAAATTCCGTGTATGTAACATGCCTTAATATAATTAAGCAAAAAATAGTAATAAACAATTACCGTCGGCACGAACAAACAACAAAGAATTTGTTTTAGTCATTCATTAAACAAGTTTTAACAAAGAATTAATCTTAGTTATATTCGTGCGAGGCGTGCTAGGTGACTAATCTAGTTTTATTGATTTTAATATTTCTTTTCTACTAACTTCTAAATGACCTCTCGCTTAATTTATATCTCCAAGGTTCATTTATTTTTACAGGTGCTTCATTAGGTTCCTTACTGAGCAAATAATGACAGGCTGAGTCAAATCGATACCACTCTACGTGCGATATTCAACGTCGCATTTTTTGAACGCTAAATTTTTCGTTAACTAATTTGGCGAGTTAAAGCAATTTTTTGAGCACCTTACCTAGTTGCAACGTATTTTTTAAACATATTTAATAATTTATCTTTAAAACCGTTACTGTTGAGATGAGGTACTTAAAACAAAAGCGAAATAAAAAAAATACAAAAAAGTTTATCCATGCGTTTGACTATTTATTGAAATAGACACAAGTTATAAGAGCTCGGATTGAATCAGATACCAAAGTTGCTATAATTATTAATTTAATGAACAACTAACTACGTAATTCCGGCTTAAATACGAAATTTATCGATTTTCATGTAACAAAAGCAAATTTACACATAAAAAACACCTTGCAACCGCTAGGCTATTAAAATAATTACAGCATCACTAAGTGTTGGAAGCGGCATACAGTTGATACTCAAAGGAAACCAGCACAGCAGAATTCTAAAAAAACAAAACTTAAAACAAGCCCGTATGATATGTTTCGTGAAGTTCCAATTGTAGGTCATGCTAGTGACGTATGTAACTTAAGGCAAAGCGCGGAACGCGTGCGGAAGCAGTGATAGAGGCGGCTCTCGTGTCCTGGTGTGCTTCCAGTGGCCCCACTCTCCCTCCATAACTAGTTAATCCAGGCGCGTGTCAATTTCAATGCTGACTTTACTGCGGCGGCCCGTCGAACACTAAAGAGCGCGACGTCACATCTCAATTTTGAATACGAAATGAATCAAACATCATGAGCGTCGATGACAAGATATTCGTGTGTGGGTAGGCTATTAGAATTATCGCGTTGTATGAATTAGGAAAGTAAAAAAAAAACTAAACAAAAATTATGACAAATAATAATAAAAGTTCGAAGTGTTATTGAAAATGAAAACTACGTCTCTAAATTGATGATCATAACCAGAATGCGGGAGGTAAGGTTTCCGCTACGGCACTCGCAAGCTACGCCTCACTCCCAAAACTTACTCTCGTCCTCGAGATAAATGAGCGTTATCTCCTCCATCATGGGAAGTTCCACTCGGTACAAGATTTCCCCTACACGTAGAAAAATTAATGTTATATACATTTAAAAATATTCTACATGAAACCGCATGGGCGTTAACGCCAAAGGAAACATTGAATGCATAATTTATGGTATTCAATCAAATGGCAAAAGATTTCAGGGGCATATTACATTTATTTGCTAGCAGATTTTCTACATTTAAGAGAGTAGCGCTCAAGAACACAAAGCGCAAATAAAAAGACACAATAATTGGGTGAAAACATGTGTGTATAGTAGAGACTCCGGTCAGGCAACTAGAAGCACGGGACGGCGCGGCGGCCGAGTGTTTCCTACAATCCGTGTGCTCGCTGCGACAGAATCGTATCATCTTGTTATTATTATTTCTAACCACACAGCTGTGCAAAGCGAATATTAATAACCTGATAAGTTACACTCAGCCCTCTAAACCTACGTTTAAAGAAAAGAATCTCACTATGTCCGATTCTGTTTTCCTTCCTCCCGACACTATGTTAATTCAAAATAAAATATTATGTTGTTACACCTGGTTACTACTTGCTGTCGCCACTACATTATAAGCTATAAGTTGGAAACTCTTACATATTTTAATACAAAAGCAAGCTAACATGCAGCTTTTTAAATCTTGTAGAAATTTCGCAACATCGATAGCTGGTCGCTAGATGGCGCTAAGTGTATTTGTATGTATAGTTGCTGGTTGTAATTGTAAAATATACTATTTGATATGATGTCCACTTACGTAAAACAACCAAACGGAAACACTATTATTAATGCAATTAGACATGACATAATTAATTAATGCTTATTAAATGGTATAGTTAATTGCAAAAATTAGAACCTCTAGACTGGTGTTTATGAATGTGGCTAATTTTATTTATCCTCACATTAAAATAACGCAAACCTATTCAAAATAAGATCCTCATATTCGTAATTAGATTTTTAATTTTTTAAACATCAGACGTGATAAAAATCTTACACTTAAAAATAATTGGTTTTTTTTTTAATTTTTATCTCTGTTTTTATCTGTTAGTTTATGGTATAAAGACAAAAGCGGAACTCGAAATGAAAAATTGTTATAAACTGAATTTTTTAAAATTATTTAATGCAGGAGTAGTTTCCCGGTATGTGTTATAAAATAAGAACATCAATAAATTATTGAACTAGAGACAATATTAACAACATTAGACACAACATTATAATGTCACAGTAGGCTCTTTGCACAAATGATATTGAATTATTGTAGTGAGGCACCAAAATAATGAGGGAAACTATTGATATAGATTGCAATATTTTTAACAATTATAATAATAATAAATAAAAACAGTCTTTCAATACTGACTAAATATGGTAACCGGTGAAGGGAAAAGTCATGTTATAGAAACTATTCTTCATCACATTTTTACACAATGAACTTACAACGACCAATAAAATTATAAGAAAAATCACGTTTTATAAACTATTCCTTTGCGAATTTGTCTTTTGATTGAACTCCATTGTTTCCTTAGATAATGCAAGATATTTGTATTTATCCCCACACTTTTTACATCAGACCTTTGAAGTCTACTGCTGATCTAAAGTATTTTCTGGTATGCGCGCATATACTTGAAAACTTTTTACCATACTTTGATTTATAAAGGAAGTTATAATTTAATAACATATTAAAATTTAAAAATTGAAACAACACACACTGATCAAGAGCTGTGATTATCCTAGTCACAGTTATTAAAATTACTAATTACTTATTAGTACTTAATATGCCTGCAAAATTTCAGTGGGTGCACTGAATCATAAAAATATACATACATACATACATTCCAAAATCCGTCAATTACGAACACTACCTCACGTAATTACTTTTCCATGCAAGCGTTATTTATAAAACTAAATACATTCATAGAATTTATAAAAGTAATAGAATTACATCTTCTTTTTAACTGATTACGCACTGACTTAGCTTCATATTGTTATGTATATGGTTAACACATATATATATATATATATATATATATATATATATATATATATATATATATATATATATATATATATATATATATATATATATATATATATATATATATATATGTAACGTAATTAACGCACGCGCTCAGACACCCCAATTAGTATGTTATGTTATAATCATAATACATACACTGAATTTTTAGTTAAACATTTTTATGTACTGATTATTTATCAAATTAGTTATACTAATTCCGGAAGAATGTTGTGGTCACAGTACAAATCCACGAACGCAAAGACTTTAACATGCTTGAAATAAAGTTAATTTTTCTTTATTTTTATTGAATGACAGAGTTAGTAATAATACAAATAAAACTGCACTCTTAAAAGTCTTATTGCCTAAGTTACGGTCCATTTCAGTTTGTTTTGACTGTACAGATTTAGTGTGACTGTAATTTACGTAGTTTTAATTATTTTTGGGATAAAAAATTACCTATATTAAAAATGATAGGAATCGATTCAGTAAACGATTCTGAACAAACTACTTTCTCAAAGTGCGTTAATTATGTTACGTGTTGTATATGTATATATAACCATTTTTCAAGCAGATAAATGACCTCATTTTATTTGAATTCATTAACAAAAGACTAATCATTTTTTCTTTTTCTTGTTGGAAAAAAATGTTGCGTGGATAAAAACAAATATTTGCATTTTCCATCTGAAATAACCCGTGAAAATATTTAAAAAAAATATAGTGCATCGCACAATTTCATACTTCATTATAATGATACCGTAATTTTTAAATCAACACATGTCTTATTGAATCAAGGTCTTTTATTTTTAATATCTATTAATTTTTATCAACACTTAGTTTATTATGTATGAATATATTTCACTTAAAATTGAAATATGTATTTTACAGCATCGTCGATGGAATAAAAAACGGGATATCTACTGTCTACGGGTACAATTGATTTCATACTATATCAATATGTTAATAAACAAAGGTTATAAGTTTTAACAATCTTAATGGAACTATGGTGGTAACAAGTATGCTATGTAAATAATAAAGATATATAAATTATGTATTAAAGTAGTACCCAACATGATAAATGAAGTAGAGTTATTTGCATTACATTAATTAAGACCAAATTTGTCTAATTCTAAATTAGTAAATTAAAAAATAATATGAAATTCAAAGAAAACATATCAATATTAACAAACCGTAGAAATGTCAATGTTTAAATGTAATTCAAAATAAATAAGAATCAACTGTAGTACACCTACCTGTTAATTACTAAATTAAAAAAAAGTAACGGAAGCTACCTAAATTTTTCTAAAAGAGACAAGTTAGAGATTTTTCATGAAACAAGTAAATTTTTTATTTTTTAAAAGGAAACCAATAATTATTGTGTATTTAATTAACTCAGTAAATATATATTGTTTAAGTTTCTTTATAATGCAATAAACTATAGCCACACATACATACACGTATAATATAGCATATTAACACGACCGATCGTATGACAGTATTAAATCATAACTCAACATAGATCTTATACTAGATGATATAAACGTTATATAATCAATAAATGTATAAGTTGTAATTTTCATACTCTCTTAACTTGAAAATATATGAATATTATGTAAGCATTATATAAATATAAAAACGCATAAAACAATATTATCATATATACAAATACACATTATACCGTATCTAAATAATAAAACAAATTATATTATTCTATAGTAGATACATATCACTTTTGGAATGCCATTAAGAGGATATTCGGGATTTAAAAAATAAGTTTTTTAAGTTTGACATTCATGTCAAACTGAGCGACCAACCAAGCTAGGCATCCAAGAGAAATTGAAGATTTGTTTAAAATCATTTGTTGTAAGTATAATTTGTTTTCTGGATGTCTAATAATGGCAGTATAACTGGGCAATTTAATTTATATTATAGGGTTAGCAGTTTTTAAAATAATGAATCATGGAAAAAGCAAAACATAACAGATTTAGATTTTTAAATGGAACTAGTTTTTAAGGATTTTATCGCATATATTAACTTATTTTATATTCCCGACGTTTCGAGCACTTACCCCCCCCCCCCCCTCCTCCCCGTGATTCGATAATAAACGCGATAAAATCCGTAAAAACTAGTTTTATTTAAAATGTGTTCGCGTAAATCATTAGTTTTAGATACATGACAGATAGATTAAAAAAGTATGGTAAAAAAAAACATTTGCACCGTCATTATTCAGGGGAAAAAACAGAGGAATATGTTTGTATGAACAAAACGTCACCTGGATATCCTCTTAATAAATTCCCAAGACTGAAAAAACATGACGAGAATTAAACTTACTTAAATTATTAATATTCGATATTTATATAGAAAAATAAGAAATATAGTATTGTTTAAGCAAGAATTGTATGTCGTTGTTCACATATCTCAAAACTCCGTAACTGAAATACGATCGATGAACAAACAGCTATCCTGTAACACCTATATATACATAATAAACTGCGATAGAGCAGGAATATAAATAATATATAATGTAAAACATATTAACTTACCATCCGCGTTAGCGTCCTCCTGCGTGTAACAAAGCATGAAAGCTGCAACAAAACAAATTTGTATAAACGCATGCATTGTTTTGTAATTGTAAAAAAACTTATGTTCACTAATTAATTTATACAATTTTATAGGCAGTAAGAATATTTTTAAAGCAAATTTATACGGAAGCTTTAGACTACTGTTCTAAGTAACATTTTTTGCGAGTTATATTTGATTTTGATTATTTACGTTTCATAGCATCTATATATTATTCTCTATGTCAAGTGGAAAATTATATTATGTACGAGGGCGACACTGAGTTTTTTAGAACTGGCCACTTGTAAACGATATCTTAAAAAAAATAAGTTGAAATTTTGAAAATGGAACTCTTTGCCAGTACTAATGTGTATTTATTTTATTATTTTTTGTCATTTATTTACGAATTGGCGGCAAATTGAAAAATGTCTGTGTCACGTCAGCATGAATTTAACGTGAGAACACTTTCGTACAATGACTTTTTACGACTTTCGATATCATTTAAGTCAACAAGAAAGTTATATGATAGACTTCGATTGGCCTTTCACGATTAAGCCCCATCTCGTGCCTATGTTTACAACTGGTTTAATGAGTTTAAACGTGGTCGTACTAATCTCACCGATGATCAGCGAGAGGGACGGCCTTCTACGACGACGACTGAACATAACATCGATGTTGTGCGGCATATGATAGACTGACAAAAAAGTGACTTAAAAAACGACATTCATTCGCAAATATTGTTTAAAAAAATATAGATTTTCACAATCGTAACCTTAGACGTGGCCATGATATATGCATACAAAAAGTTAGAACAGAGTATGGTAAGAAAAATATAATGTTTGACGGTGCAAAACTGTATAACGCTTTACCTAAAAATATAAAAGAATCAAAAATAAAAAATTTTCTTTATTTAAAAACTTATTGAAATACCATATTTTGGAAAATTAACCAAAAAAAAAGCTAAAATTTAATCTAACTTAGTTTGTACACACCTTTATTTCTGTTTCGGTTGCATTAATTTTTCAGTCATTACAAATTATGCGCGATGTTCAAACCTATGTTTACTGTTCATTTAATTGTTTACGTTTTACCCACATCTATAGTTAATATTCTGTATGCTTGTAATGAATTCCTTTATTATTGTTTGTAAATTTTTAATTTCTCGTAAGCGATTTGTAATCTTTTGAGAAATAAATAATATCTTAAACCTAAAAAAACCTAAACCTACTTATCAGCAGATCCGGACAAGCTTAGGTGTTGGTATGAGTCAAGTGCACAAAATCTTCCATGAACATTTAGCGGTCAGGAAGCTTTGTGCCCGATGGGTACCTAATAACTTGACAGAGGCCCAAAAACTCCGTCGTGTTGATTGGTGTCGTGAAATGGTTCAAAGATTTAACGGAGGTGACTCAAATGCTGTGTTTGACATACTTACAGGTGACGAAAACTGGGTTTATTGTTATGATTCTGAAACCAAGAGACAATCTGCTGTCTGCTCCTTCCGAGGAGTTGCCAACCAAAGTGAAGAGAGGTCGAAGCGTGGGAAAAAAGATGGTGGCCTCGTTCTTCGGAAGGACAGGTCTTTAGGCAACAATTGCTTTAGAGGATTGAAAAATAGTTACTGCAGAGTGGTACATTAACAATTGTTTGCCACTTGTCTTGGAAAAAGTTCAGGAGAAACAACCTCGCAGTAGGATCCTCCTTCACCACGACAACACCTCGTCGCACACCGCCAAGCAAACAATCGACACTAAGGACGAGTGGGCAAAGTGCTTTTCTCAGTGATTCCATCGAATGCAGCGATGTATTGATATAAATGGACACAATTTTGAAAAGATATAATAAAACTAATAACTTGCTAGTTTTCAGTGTCACCCTCGTAAGTTTTAAATATTACTTTTAGTAAATCCAGGGATATGGCATTTTATTACATATCAACAAAATGTTCACAAGATATTTAAAATTTCTTTTTTCTGACCTCTTCTCACTGTCTATACTTGTTACTAGAAAAAATAGTGCCTAACAGAATATATAAATGTAGAAATTCACTTGTCATTGTTTTAAGTCTCTAAGCGAAAAAGCTCTTTTAAACGTATTTTTAATGAAATACATATAAATATTCATAATAAAAATAAAATTTATTTGATTAGCTGCCACTGTGCACTCTTAGGTAAAACCGGCGAAGACGGAAGGCTCATATTCTATTATATTAGGAAATCCCATCTTTAATACGGACAAAAAAACATAGAAACGTAATGTTAAAACAATGTTTACATGATGTAGATAGATAGACAAATATAAATGTCATCAACATTTATATTTGTCTTTTGGTTTAAAAGCTAGAAAAATGATATAATAAGGATATACCCTAATTATAAAATATTTGAAAATACATACGTTCTTGGTCTGAACCATCTTCCGATTTGCCATCCTCCCGGCTCTTCATAAATGGAAACTTTCTGCTGAATGATAATGTCTTCTTTTTCCTTTCTAACGTAGACTGGCTCTGCAAGTAATGTATTTCATAGATTTACCCACACAAAGATTAAGCCTAAAAATCATAACTTTGAAATGTATATTTTTATATGAGTATGAGAACAAGTTAATCAAGATTCTTTCAAGATCGAGAAAATTTAAAATGTGGAACATCCACTAAGCAATCGCCGTTCCGCACGATCTACAATAGCAGTGACCATAGAATTGTAAAAAAAAATTAGAAAATCGGTTCAAAATCAATATCAAATAGCAGTGCTTGCATTGTGCCGAGTTCTGGTTTAAATGGGTATAAAGGCTCTCTTTACGGGCTGAGATGTTCTATCCTAGCCTCAGGGGTGATAAATAATTTATTTTATAGCCTTCTTTGTAGCGAGTTGTCTGCAGGTGTTCATGGGCTACAATAGCCACTTACTACCAGGTGGGCTGCAGGTTCATTTGTTAATTCAGTTCTACAAAATGAAATGATAACAGGCTTTGAAACCTACGGAACCGAGACGTGGTCCTTCACTGTTGGCCGTATAAGGAAGCTCAAAGTCGCTCAGCGAGCTATGGAGAGGGCTATTGCTCGGAGTTTCTCTGCGTGATAAAGTTAGAAATGAGGATATCCGCAGTGGAACCAGAGTGACCGACATAGCCCAACGGATTAGTAAGCTGAAGTGGCAATGGGTTGGCCATATATCTCGAAGAACCGACAAGCGTTAGGGAAAAAAAAGGTTCTCGAGTGGCAGCCTCGTACCGGTAGGCGAAGTGTAGGGCGACCCCCCACTAGATGGAGTGACAACCTGGTAAGACATACAGGAAGTCGATGGATGCAGGTGGCTCAGGACCGTGCTTTGTGACGTTACTTGGGGGAGGCCTATGTTCAGCAGTGGACTTGTGAAGGGCTGTAATGATGATGATGAGGCTTTGAAATAATTGAGCATTCTGCATATTTTCACCAGACTACACTAGAGTGTGGAAATTTGAAGATTTGGCAGTAGTTGCTCCAGTACAGAATCTTTCATTTGCTTTGGATGAAAAGTTTCATATTATTTCTACAGGTAGGGAATTTTTATCTTACAAAAGATATACCATGTGCATTGAACTAAAAGGTGACTATGTCGAAAAATAAAATAACATTTAATAAGTTTCTTACAACCATTACTCACTGTCACTTTTTATTGTACACCACAAATAGGTATATAAATTAGAGAAAAAAAAAGCAAATACAAATCAAAAACTCAAAAAGATATTTTAAAAATAATAAAAATTTACTATGGATTATATTACAGATAAAAAAGTAAAGTTACAGCCTATATACGTCTCACTGCTGGGCACAGGCCTCCCCTCATTTCTGAGAGGGTTTTAGGACAAGGAAGTGTCCGCCGCGCTGCCCCAATGCGTGTTGGCGAACTTCACATGTCTTCGAATTTTTTTTTATTTCTCAGATGCTTCCTCACGATGTTTTCCTTCACCGCCGAGCACGTGGAAAATTTTACATTACATTACAGATAAAAACAAAACAAAAAATAAACTTTTAGAACTTACAGTACTTACGGGAGTTCCCTGACCCTGGAATTTGACCTGCCGATCCCGCGCGCGTTGTTTTCTTTCCCAACGCCGTTTCGATGGAATAATGCCAATCGCTTCCGCGTCTGTCGTGTCAAGTCGTCTGTGCGGTGTAATACCAATTTAAACACCATATACATTTTTAAACCTAAAATATAGTACTGTAAGCTAATGCTTTGAAAACATTAGATGCATGGCTTGACATAAATGTAAGTTGTTTTCAACTATTATTTTTGGTATAACGCTATCTACATCATTCAGAGTTAGACATTACATATTTGAGTTGATTATACCACAACCTAATGGAGGAAACTACAGGTGTAAGTGTAAACACCGTTGTCACTAAAACCATAGGTAGTTGGCTTTAATATAAAAATATTTATCCGAATTTAAAATAAAAAACGCTATTTTCTTTCATAAAATTTAAAAAGTTTCTGTCGACACCGTCCGTAAATTTATGGATACCCTATGCACCCAAGTGACGTAATCACTGTAAAGATCACCGCCCGCGCTAGCTACCTATATAACATTCCAACAAAAACACAATGGGTACACATAACCTGTGATGTAACTTTTCCTTCATACTTTCATCCTTGCTTAGGATAGGAAAGATTGAGGAATTAAGGAAAAATTGAGATTTTACTAAAAAAATGTTGTTATTTTTCATTGAATTTACATTCTATAAGTGAAACCAAACCACTGGTTTCAAGGATAACTGTGTTTACACTATCACCCTGTATACTTTCAGTTGACTCTTAAGACATGTGTAAGCCGAAATGGAGCAATGATTCAGTTATGTTAGTGTTATTATGGTGAAGGTCCAATAAGAAAGATGCGATACGTAACATAAGGCTAAGATATTAAATAGTGACCTTGATTTGGTTAAAGCCAATCTTGCCAGCCTTAAACACAGACTCAGCATTGGATTGTGTGCAAGAATACTGCGATTTTTCCGGACCGATACGACCTGGAGACCTTCAAGAAAAGAGCTTACTCCTTCCTAAAGGGCCGGCAACACACTTGCAATTCCCCTGATGTTGCGGATGTTCATGCGCAGCGAAAGTCATTTAACATCAGGTGAACCATATGCTCGTTTGAATCTCTTCTATAAAAAAGGAAGAAATACAGAATGAAGCTCCCCCTTTTCGCTTTTTACCAATAGTCAACTAGAGGCTTAATAGGTATCCAGCACTTTGTTGATGACATAGTGGAATTAGATGTCAGCGCATCTTTCCACTCACTTATAATGTGACTCCCACCTTTATCATTTTTGATGACATAAGCATGAAACTTTTTTAGATTTTATACTTTACTTTGTAATAAGTGTAATTAAAAGACTAGTAAGTGTTGCTTCTTGTTCAAAGTGCAATTTAGTATAAGAAATTATAAAAAAAATCCTCATGATCAGCCCATATAAGGCCACAGCTGGATGTGGGCCTTTCCCATAGTTGGGATGACTTGACATAATCAATACGCTTGGGTACACTGATGATCGCAATACCAGACGTTTCGCACCTTTGACACTGCCCGTCGCCGGTATACACCTGGCGTAAATGAGATTTTTAAACCATCTATCAAAAGCCCTTAGTTTTTTCTGGCATATCCTATAGTCACTTCTGACGACAATCACATGACTAAATGGAGTAATGATACTCTCACGACGCCACTGCACGTGTAATAATGTAGATGACATTACAAGTATTTATTCACATGTTTAAATTGTTGCATCATGATAATTAATCAGTCAGTAATCAACTCAAGTACTATTCAAATCACACACACTGAATGGTAATGAATTATTCTTATGACAAGGTGAGGCACATGACATACTTAACACATACCAATGATTACAAAAATGTATTTTTAGTGTTTAATGAAATTTTTATTTAGTAGAGTTTTCATTATATGTATATATATATATATATATATATATATATATATATATATATATATATATATATAAAATGTTTTATCAAATTACCCACCCTCAACTAAAATTAACTACAATAACATAAAAATGTAATGCCATCACCCTTCAACACCAGTATTTGGGTTATAAAATTAATTTGAAGCTCACGTTAGTTTTGTCTCAAAGAAAAGTGCACTGTGTGCAGGTGAGGTGAGTGAGTTTCTATTTAAAAATTTTGTATTAATGACAACTTACGAAAATTTATCGAAACATTTACACAAGTGGCAGTACGTCCGCCGTTTTGTACGCGTCTGTGTTCAAGCTGAGCATAAATAAATAAATAAACAATTACCTGGCCTGCCACCATTCATCGTCAGAAGCGTTTGTGACATGCAGTATATCTCCATAGCGGAATGGAAGCCCTCTTGAGGGTAAGCCATCATCCTTTACAGGGTCATAATCAAATAATGCTCTGTAATAAAAAAGAAATAAAAATTATGACTTACTCCATACATGTGTACGAATAGATTGAATCGGATAGGGGACCGCGCTCTCACAGACTACCAGCGTAAAATTTATTTGGCCCAGACATTATTAGTAAAAAAAAAAAAATTCCACAACAACAATCACAAAAATCTAGAATGAAACAATCCTGTAATGTCAATTCTGCCTAAATATGGCAGTGACCTAATTGACTATGACAGTCCTCATCTTTATTATAACGTCACTCTTATTTATGATTCATCAATACCAATTTTAAAACACACACACACACGCGCGCGCGCACGCGCACCCGCACGCGCACCCGCACGAGCACGCACACACACACACACACAAGCCTGTAATTTAACAAAAAAAAGTTATTTATTGAATAAGAGCAATGAATGAGCATACAGTTCACCTGCATCTATTCTCGATTAAGAATCCAAATGCAGATGAGTTGTCACCCCTGAGGACTAAGATGGAATTTCTCATTACCAGTAAAAAGGGTCTCCATCTACAGAATACAGGCTCAATGCATTAAGCCTGTATTCTGTACTAGAATGGCTCTACTCCAGTCGAGGTGACCTATTTGTGCTGCTATCTAAAATAAGCTGGGGCGTGTCTCTACTATGTGAACTTAAATTTACGATTAACAATTTTATTGGTGCCTGCTGACACCAAACTTTTGAACTTTGGTTTGAAATTTACACAATGGCTGAAATCTATGATGTATAAGATCTTTACAATAAATCCGTTATATGGTTCACCCTTTTGAATTAACTAGATAATAGTTTTATGTATAAGCATACCATTGAAAATAATTTGGGATTTAAAGGATAACTTAACTTCAAACAATTCTTACCTAACATAAAGTGATCGCTTTTGTGACGTCCTTAAAAGTGTATGATGCTGTTTGAGCTCATTGATACGTGCTTCAAATTTGTTATACTCTTGAGGTCGATAGACTACCGTTAATTTTACATTCTGTCCTGTGCCCTGTAAAGTAATAATTGTAACTTGATATGAACCAATCCTAATTTATCGTACATGCACTTGACTTTTCTGAGCTGTTTATATTTGACCATAAAATTATTTTTCACTCTAAATAATAAAGATGAAAGCAAGATATGGTAGGTGTATTTTTACCCGTGATAAGATAACTAAGTATGGCCTAGATTAGAACCTATCTGTAAGCTAATATAAAATAATCAAGAAATATTTTATTTAATGATTTCTTATATTTACGCGAACATTGCACATTATTAAAACTACTTTTACGGATTTTATCGCGTTTATTTTTACTTTTTATTTTTAATTCCCGACGTTTCGGGCGCTTTCCAGCACCCATGGTCACGGGGGACTGAGATGACAGACGTCCCAATGTCATTGTTAAACCCGGAGTACCTTCAGCTTTTTTAATTATTGTTTATGGTCCGATCTATGCAAAATGAACTGACTATGTCCTGAGGTCTTGCAGTGGTATGCTTGGGTTTAGTTTTAATTTTATTGATTATAGGATCCCAAGCAGGTGGTAGTACCCAGCCTCCTTCTCTATTGAAATTAGGATGTTTTTTAATTTCAATAGCCTCACGTATCATCCTTGGTAGGAATCGGTGTTCTTTCGCGAGGATTTGTGGTCTATCAAATCTGATGTAATGGTTGGGACCGTCTAGGATATGATCACAAACTGCAGACTTCCTGGAACGTTGATGCTTCACATCAGCTATATGTTCTTTTACGCGGGTCCTAATTGATCTTTTGGAAGAAAGAAAAAGATCCAACCTAATTGATCTTTTGGAAGAAAGGAAATGTATGGTTTTTGGACCATACAATACATTTTAGATCATATAGTTAGATTAAGTATTAACTTATTATATCATTGAGACATTTTTATCACATACCTTTAATGCCTTAGCAGCTTGTTCATGAGTTGCGTGCGTTATATCAATATCGTTAACAGCAAGTAGTCTATCGCCTCTACGCAGTTCACCTGATCTCTCAGCCGGGCCACCAGCCAATAAGAAAGAAACATAGATACCATGGCCATCTTCACCACCAACAATATTGAAACCAAGGCCTTGTGGTCCCTTTTCGAGTTCTACTACACGCGGCTCCTCATTGCTATCCGTTACGTCTTCGCGTCGTAAGGAATTAGCAGTGCTGGATGCTGTAACATTATTTAGTAAATCGTAAACTTGTTGAAACATCCACTAATTTAAGAATTAAAGCACAGTTATAATATGGATTACTTTATGATATATTTTTCATTGAAGAACTATTCCTCAATAGTAAACTAGCATATTTAAAATTTACAATCTATCATCTATAAAATGAATAAACCATACTTTAACAATGAATATAAATATAATCACTTCCCTCATAGTGCTACACTTAATGAGAGACTGGACTTAACTTGGTGTTACAAAATTATACATAACTTCTCAGGGATGACACCTATCGAGATAATGTATAAAGTAAAACATTATCTAAATACAAAAACGGTATTCCATGATAAACAGCTAACCTTATACAAAAGTTCCTAAAGATATAGAGATAAAGATCCTAAAGGCCCTGATGCTTAAGTATTAGATCGCTTTTTAAAAGAAAATTTGTTGGCAAAATACAAGAGTCCTTTCGAGTGGTGAATAGGGCACCACCTAACAAGGTATTTAGAGCTGGCACGTTTAGCACGAGTGTTTCTATGTGCACCTGCAAGCACCGTTTTTTTTTTTTATGGGGTAGGGTGACAAACGAGCACACAGTCCACCTGATAGTATGTGGTTGCTGTGGCCCTTAGACATCTACATCTATCCTCGATTACGAATCAAAATGCAGATGCGTTGTCACCCGTGAGGACTAAGATGGAATGCCTCGTTTCCAGTAAAAGGGGTCTCCGGTTCTCTACACTCACCATACGAAATACAGCAACATTAAGCTACTATTTCACGCTGGTATTCTGTGAGAGCGTGGTCCTTCCCCGGTCGAGCCGACCCATTCGTGCTACAACTATACTTCTAATATAACTGCAGCATGGCTCTACCACGTTAAAGTGTATAGTGAGCGATTATTTTCGGAGGCTGGTAACGTCTACAAAGAAAAAAGGAAAATTCCTGCATCATAATTTACCTTTATTAAATTTAAAATATTGATTTTTTTCATTTACCTTTTCCTAATTTTTTCTCATTAGTACTCATTCAATATCATTATTGTGATTATCAAGGATTTCCCAAATTAATAATAAATACTTTCTGATCAACAATGTTGTTTTAATTATTATATCAATCTACCAAAATATATTACTTTACTTAAACCGAGTATACTCTGCATTAAAATCTAGTTATTCGGCCGAGCACAAGTAATAAAAAACCCACCGAGTATGCTGAGTACCGAGTATTAACCGAGTACTCTGCCCATCTCTAATAATTTTCAATGTTTCCTTTGCTATATGCATATATTGTATTTAAATATACATTATCCAGTGTATATAAACACTTGTATTATTACAATATTTTTATGAAATCATAATATATGTCACATTATCTTACGTGTATTGGCTCTAGATGTGCGTGGTGATGGCTGTCCGTGTCTTGGTCCTGGTATCAGAACTAACTGAACCCTTTCTCCGGATGCTTTTAATGCACTAACAGCTTCTTCATGGGTCACATTGTCTAAGTCAACATCACCTTTCTGCAAAATTATAATAGGTTATATGTTAATACGAAAACATGAGTAATGCAAACTAATTGATCCACCACTTTAATTACGAAATATAATCAAGCACTCTTAAGATAAACTTAATGCCATGAATTATACACCAGCAATTAGGAAACCAGTGTCAGATCCCGTCCAACTGTGGTCAACTATTTTATGCCCTGATCACTGGTCCTTCACGTAGTCTTTCTTAAAAAACTGGGATAAATCATTATTATACACCAACTCAAGCAAGTTAATCTATCTAGTGGGATTTTTCTTTCTTGTACTTGCAAATATATACAAGGCAACAATCCATAATCTTTCTTTTCTATTGGTTATCGATTCTTCGAGCTATATGGCAGATTCAATACCACTTCAGCATATGGCTCTATCAATATGGAGCCATCTGCTACTCTCAGATACTCTTGTTCTGCTGTTGACATCCTCATTATTAATTTTATAATGGAAAGAAAACTCAAGCATATGTATTGTAACAAACCATTCTCAACTTTCTCTGCTTGTGACACCTATAAATCTAAAACTACTCAAGTAATCATCATAATGTTTACTCACTGATGTGTTTTTAACCATAAGAAGTTTATCGCCAACCCTTAGTCTGCCGTCGCGATGTGCCGCTCCGCCTGACATGATTTTTGTCACATAGATGCCATTGTCTCCTGGTATATGTTGATTTCCAACTCCACCTGCTATACTGAAACCTAGTCCTGAGCCCCCTTTAACTAATTCAATTTCTACAGCTTGTTCTTTGTTTGTTAGGTTTGGTACCGTTAAAGTTTCCTCTGCCATGCGCCGTCTTACTTTCTGTAATTTGATGGAATTATATTACTAAACAATCAAAATTTATTATCTATTTCATTTATGAATGGATATTTACAAATAACTACATACCAGTCTGACAGTGTTGCCTGCTTTTTTTAATGCATCTACTGCCTCAGCATGAGTCACATTTTCAACACTAGTGTCATTAACCTGAATAAAATAATCAATTAATTCCTAGTAAGTTCATGTTTTGCTGTGAGATAGTAGTGTAAGAGAATCCAGCAACCCATTTCATTCCGTGCGTGTAGTAAGTGGCGACTGTGAGATATGTTAAAACAATACAAAAAGATCTTCCGGCTTCCGATAAAGGGCGATATCTTGTTTACGCCAGGTGTAAAAAACCGAGACCGACGGAATATATAATCCATTTGGCAAGTATAACGATGGCAAATCTTTAATCATTCATAAGTATAGGAGGGGCCCGTGTCCAGAAATAGACTTTTATAGATTAAGAGATTCATGTAGTAATCTAATAGCTGAATATTATTGATCTAGTTAGAATAATGTTCAATCATTATAATTATACCAATATACTATAAACAAATTATTACTAAACTCAAATTTTTGATGTTGTGGAGTTAAGAGTCCACACTCGGGATTGTATCTGAATACTAGCTCAAGAGAGAAAGATGTCTTGTACTACGATTGCGATCCCACTTAATAAGCAAATTCTTCTGCCAAACAATACGAAAAAACAGGGTAATGAAAAATCTTACATCACAATTCAACATTTACCTAGAATTTAGTAGGTGAATGTTGTATGTAGTAGCATTAAGTAATTTCAATAGAACTTGTGCTATGTTTATGCACAATATGGAACTTCTAGTCACTTCATAATATGTTGAAAATCCACTTTTATGACAATAATTTATTGAATTTTGATTTAATAAATACCTTTAAGTTGTTACTCTTTCACTACACAGGTACTAAAAACACAACTGATTCCAATGTGGTATACTCACTCATTGAGTGGTTAAGTGTGGGAAAACAGAACATTAAAAAATTTACATAACTGGCTTTACTCATAACTGTTGAGTATAATTTACTTAATTTAAATATTAATTATCTTTATACCAGTTTTTTTTCAATAGTCATTTAATGACAAGAGGAAGTTGATTTTGAGAGTGAAGTCAACAATCATTATTATGAATGAATAGTAGTAGGTGGCAGATCTTTTTTTCAGCCTCAATATATCCAAATATAGATAATATGATCCATATACAGGTGCAGCGTGCATGCACTGCTGATTTCTAATCTAAAGGATATAGAGAGCTAGTATAATTGAATGCTGTGAGGCACTCCATCGTAGTCCTCAGAGCTGACAACATAGCTGTAGCCTTCTCTACTTGAAGATGGTTGCTTGTGTCTATGCGCTGTAGAAATAGTCACCATCAGGTGGAGAATAAGTTTGGTCGAGAGTAAGTGTTGTGTGAGAGTAAGTTGTAAAAAAATATAATGTGGTGTATGGAATTTTTTTTATAGAATAAAGGTGACAAACGAGTATACAGTCCACCTAATAGTAAGTGGATGCTGTGGTCCATTGACATCTACATTTCTCTTCAAATAAGAATCAAAATGCAGATGCATTGTCACCTCTGAGGACTGAGATGGAATACCTCGTTTCCAGTAAAAAGGGTCTCCGATTCTCTACACTCACCATTCGAAACACAGCAGCATTAAACTGCTATTTTATGCTGGTATTCTGTGAGAGCATGGTACTACCCCGGTTGAGCCGACCCATTCATGCTGCAACTACAATATTGCTGCAGCATGGCTCTACCATGTCCACTCTAAACTAAAAGTAGTACTCATACTAATTATAAGTGATATTACTTCAGGCACATGAATGATGCCACCAATGAATATCAATTTATTTTCTTTATTTGTAAAAATAACACAATACATAATGTGGCAGTTACAAAGACTACCTTTAAACAACTTTTTAACAGTTTGGTTTAACTCACATATACTTACTTTGCTTTGTTTCAACAATTCTGAATTTAGATTATAATGGTAATGGTAGTGTATAACACACCTGTAAAATTGCATCATTTATCTGCAATTGACTAGCAGCTGCTGCTCCTCCAGGTATAAGCTTAGTGACATATATAAGTGGATCCACAGCAACATGAGGATTATCAGAGCCTCCGGCTATACTAAATCCAAGACCAGCACCTCCTGCTCTCGAAAGTACTACTGTCAAATATAAGTATCCGTCATCACCCACTGTCCTTTCTGATCCTCCACCCTCTATGCCATTTATCTGTAACTTTTGAATCAGATCAATTAGATGGAGTATGCTAAGAAATAAATCCTAAATAATATAGGTTGTATTATACAACATAATTATTAATATATATTATTATGAAAACCTAAATTGATAATCAATTATATTATTGAGAATTAAATACATTAGCAAAGTACTTATAGTACCTTCTTTAAGAAAACATTACAATTTGCAATGTTTCAGGACATGGGAAAAGTATAGGTACCAAAAATATTGTCACTTGTGTAATTTTGTTGAATATTATAACATATAATAAACTCTGCACGATAAAAAAACTTATTCTTTCTTTATTCATTACAAAGAATTGTCACTAGATTAGCTTTAAAATAACTAAGTCTGGTGAGAAGAGAGTGGTATGCAAGATGATGTGACGAGAATTAAGAAATGAGTACTTCGGTGGTTTAGTCATGTAGAAAGAATGAATGAGGAAAGAGTGACAAAGCAAATTTATGTTGCAGAAGTGAATGGCAAAGTCAGTAAGGGACGGCCTAGGCGAAAGTTTGTCAACCAAATTGGTGATCTATTGAAAAGGGGCAAATTAAGAATATCCTTAACCGATGAGCATGTATGCGTAGGTTATGGATATATGGATGTGGAAGAAGCGAGGGAGGTGTGACAGGATTGTGTCAAATGGAACTCTGTAGTCTCTGCCTACCCCTCTGGGTGACAGACGTGAGTGCTTATGTATGTAAATGTAACTAAGTCTCAGAATATTTGTTAAAGTTAACATTACACTACATAATTTGTAGAAGTAAAAATATACATAGATTATAATATAAATTGATATAAATTTTTACACTTAGGTATATCAATATAGCTATCTAATTTCTAACTAGTAACTTATTTTCTTTATAATAAAAACATTTTAAAGTGTATTATTATAATTGTGTAATTTATTTCTGTATACCTACATGTACATACAGATTAAAATTACTTATTTTATTTAAAAAGATGATGATGATGAAGAAGTAATATGTTCTTAAAACATTTTTTATACTCTGTGTACAGATTAATTGGGTTATACTTTTTGCATTCAAAATAATAACTAAAATAAACACTTACCTGCTTCATTTCAGGTGCTGTAACGTGAGCCTGAAAATGAAATATAATTTATAACATCCCTTCCCTCCTATATTATGGCATATTTGGTGCAATTTACAAGATTAAAGTGTACAAAACCCAAAACTTCAAATAGTTTAATCAGTAGTCTTTAAATCATTATTATTGTAATGAAATATTATTGAGGCATGAATTCTGAGGTGGCATTTCACCTACATCAATATGTAATTACTTTCACTATACTAAACATGCTTTGACAACATGAAATGTTGGTCAGTAGTTCAAGTTGGTACCTTATCTGTTTTAATTCAAATAAACAACCACTGAGAGCTCACTCACCGTGTCAAGATTAAACAAGGAAGATACTTTTCGAAGGAATCCATTGTGGGTTTTTTTCTTTCGTCTTTCAGTCATTTTGAAGGTTTGAAGATCAAGTGTGCATAGCCTTTGGACACTTATATTGATGTCTGTACTACTCTATGTACACTGCATGCATTGTTAGTTACACACTTGTGCTTGTTCTGAGCACCATACTTGGCGACGTTCAGCATGCACCATTCTCTACCTAGAACCCACATCTAACTTGCACCACTTTTTTAACATCTATGGCCATTGTCAAAATAAAACACCTGCATGTAAGTTTTTAAATCCCATTATTTTAAGCTGATTAAAAATGTTAGCTTATTTAGAAAACTGCACCAAGTTCTTATCTAATGAATGTTATAATCTAGCCGAACCCTTTTCTGATAGTGATATTATTACGATGTGGATATGTAATTATTGGTTTTATCACAGATTGTGTTCAATGAAATAATGGTATGAATGTCAAAGCGATGAACTTTAATTAGAATGTCCGTGTTACGTTATTTATCGTGCAATAGAATGCTGGAAATATTTATTGTAAGTAGTTACAACAATCAGCAAGTAACACAGCTATTTGTCATAAGCAAAACTATCATAGGAGTCTCACCAATGAATCGAAAACGTTCCCAAATTATAAAGAAATTACTGAACGTTAAAAATAGATTATAGTGTATATTATATGGCCTTACTTGAGACGAATACGAAATATCAGCAGTATGAATGTCAAAATTTTGTGTGCAGTATCATTTCACTGAAAAATCATAAATTAGCTGTATTTTTCAATCAACGCACAGTCCGTACGAAATTGACACAATTGTTAAATATAAAGGCACAAATCTACACAACTGCGAAACGTTAGCGTACATATCGCTAAAAACTTGTACTATATTTTAGGTTATAAATAGTACTACGGGACGCGAAACACCAACCATCCGCCATTACCAATCACTTGTTGAACAACGTTTAAACGTTTCGTTTCGTTTCGTTACCTACCTTCGGGACCGTCACGTCATCAAAAAGAAAAAAGAAAACGAAAATGATCGAGAATCAGTAAACTGAAAGTATTTTAGAGTTTTCACAATAGATGGCGCTATTACAAAATTATCACTATTGTATATTCCTCCCGCAATTAATTTAGTAAAATGCTCCGATCAGCAAGAAAACTGATGATCCAATTGCAAAATTTCTCGGGAAGCTCATAAGAAGGAAGCTTCGTAAGAAGCGCTTTGTGCCAAACTCGATCCAAGTCCTTCGCTATGTCCAAATTAACGGCTAACGCCTCCCCCTTGGACTCTACTGCCTCCGCCCATTTATGTGTTAGGTAACCCAGAAGATCACCAGCCGAGCGACCGCGACGGAAACCGTACTGGCGGTCAATAATAATCAGCTGGTGACCTTCAAGGTACCACATGAGCTGGCTGTTAATAATGGATTCTATAATTTTAGAGAACAAGGACGTGATGGCGATAGGCCTATAGTTGGACGGATCAGAGAGGTTACCTTTTTTAGGGATCGGGTGCACGAGGGCTGTCTTCCATGATTTTGGGGCTACGCCAAGGGAGTAGGAGTACCGGAAAAGAATCGTTAAAACCGGTGCCAACTCCGGAGCACACGTCTTCAGCACAATAAATAGGAGAGAGGCCATCCGGCCCACTCGACTTGTTCACGTCCAGGGACAGGAGTGCTGTGCGCATTGAGTGTTGGGTAAACAGGACATCCTGCATTGAGCACTAACTTTGCGGGATGGTCGGCGGTGTGATCCACCCGTCATCAAGAGTCGAGCTGGACGCAAAGAGAGCCCGGCAGATCGGCTTTATCCTCTGCGGTATGGGCCAGTGAGTCGTCCTCCCTGTGCAGAGATGGGAGAAATGGCTGACAGAAGTTCCCTTGGGCGGCTTTTGGTGAGAGACTAGAATGCACGTGTTTCCGAAGGAAGACAAACTAGTTTCTCGCCAATTCTGCCGATGTGCTCTGACTTTGCCTTGACAATGACAATTTTGAAGGAGCTGGAGGCAGAATTGTACTTCTTTTTACGAGCACTGGTATTTGCATCCCGAGACGTCCATGCGCGAGCCCAGGCCTGGTAGCACTCCTGCTTATGACGTAGTGCAATTTTGCAGCAGCGACCAAATCAAGACTTCCAACTTCAAGGGTTCCGCCTCCGACAGGTACCACAGATCATGGAATAAAAAGTTCCATTCCCTGCACCACATCAGCGACAAAATCAGCAACAATGCTGGGATCATCCGATGAGAAGCAAGCCCGCCTCCAAAGGTAGGATGCAAAAAAAGATCGCATCCCGTCCCAAACTGCTGACCTATAATGCCAAACAGGGCGGCAACCTGCAGTACGCAACCGCGATGATCTGCAGTACGCAACCGCGATGATCTGCAGTACGCAACCGCGATGAGAGTGTGAGTGGCACCGTACTCCGGTGCCACTCACACTCTCATCGCGGTTACCGTGATCTTCCACATCTGGGATCCGCGTAGGCGAGGTAACCAGTTATGTCAGACCATATGCCAAAGCAAAGTCATAAACAGATCTATCCCCATGATCGGTTAAACGAGAACCAAGCCATTCTGCGTGGTGGGCGTTAAAATCACCAAGTAACACGATCTCTGGGGATGGGATCTGTTGTAGCACGGAGTTTGTAGCCATCTGGACGTGGTCGATGAGTCGGTCTGTTTCGGCATTACCGCTATGGGACCTATAGAGGCACCAGTAGACGCGGGGATGGTCGTCGCTGCCTACGCGCAGCCATAAGATGGACAGGTTCGTACCTTCAAGGCTGCCGAGGCGTCGAAAACAGATGTGCTCTCTGACGTACACGCAAACTCCAGCCCGGGGCACAAAGGAGTGCTCAAATCTGTACTCCGGGTAGGAGAGATACTAAGTATCAGCTGGAGAGGACAACTGTGTCTCCGTTAGAAAGAGCAAGGCGGTTCCAGATGTTAGTGGACGGCTTTAGTCCGTGGTTAAGGTTTGAATGAAGTCTCCTGATGCTGCAGAAATTCACGGATAGCGTGGCAGGGGGCGCCTTTCACTTATTGCTCTGTTAGCCCCGAGCAGGATTATTCTCGAGCGGAACTTTGCTCTCAGAACTGTTATAGATATTTAAGCATTTCCTATTTTTAATGTCGAAAAAGTTATTGGTGCGGTTACTTTGTCAACTCCGAATATCGATAACATTTTCTTTTTTTAATACGCCTAATAATCTACTTAGATGCCAAGTTTCAAGTACCTAAGTAACCTAATGTTTGATGGTATTTTTACGGACTTGGCTGACACACTACCTTGTGTCTTCTATTGTCTTGTGTTGGCGCTTGTCCGATTATCCTTGTGCTTAATATATTATGTTAATCCTTTTTACTATAGGATTTTAAAATAAAATTTTCCTAACAAGTTTTTTTTTTTAATTTTGTATCCGATTATATGTATAATTCAATGGATTTACTCAAAAAAGAATTTTAGCTATTCTAAACTTAGAAACTTCTAGCCTATCGCCGCGACCTTAGGTCATATATACGAGTATATAATGTCATATTAGATTAGACCGTAATGTCATGTAGGTATATAACATAGTCCGTTTTTGATAATTATATTAATATTTTACATACGTCCATAATAGTGTTTTATTAAATTAACCGTAAGCGTGGCGGTGTGAAAATATCCACTATCCCATATTATCCCATATTATCCCGTGTGTGACGTAAAAGGCGACAGAGGGTAATTGAACCACGAGATGTGCAACGGCTGTTCAGATAACAACTGAACAAAATAAAAACTGCGGTTACCAACGCGCTTGCTAAGCGTGGCAGCTATGGCAAATACACCCCCCCCCCCCCCCCAATGAGATAATCTATGAGAGGAGCCGATATTCGTCAGTGGAATTAGCTTTAGACTTAGTTTTAGCTGTAGCGAGATTTGGCCGGCCGTAGGTATAACTCGAAGAACTGACCACCGATTATTTTTATAGGAAACTGTCGAGTTTTATAGATTTAATAAAGAAACCAATGTTTTCCATAAAGTGAAATACCACCTCATACTTGCGGAGTCAGCAAAAAGTGGACTTTCTACAATCATTAACGCTAATAGAAAACTATAAAAATAAAATAAGTCAATGTTAAGTCACGATTTTCACGTGACTTAATGTGCCCTATATGTAAAAAGTCAGCTCGGCCTCAAAATAAACAATACGTATGTAAGCTGACTAGCCCCGTAGCAAATATCAAAACAAAAGAATTACTTAGCATAATTTATTTTGAAAATATTTTACCTTCTTTTCTTCTGTTTGTTCTCTCGGTGATAGCATTGATGGTATAGTTCCCACCTATGAAAATAATCAGTTTAGACAAAAATCAATTACATACAATTTAATCTTAAAAAATCTGCCCAAGACAATGTAAAGACACAAAGGAAAACATTCACATGCATTGTTTTATCCGTTAAAGACAAATTACATACAAACGATACAAACGATATGATGACATGGAAATGCAAAACTCAATAAAAGTTTTTCGCACTTTCTTTACAGTTATTTTGCCCCGATACCGTTTGGGACTGTACAATAATGTCGTTAATAGTTTTTCAAACAATAAATAAATAAACAAACAAAAACCAAAAAAAACCCCCTAAATATTCCATTTTTTAAATTTTAACTTTGTTAACATTATTTTGGCCCGCGGTGTATAGTGTATAGGGTGTATGATGTTAGTACAATAATTACACCAAGGCAACAAATTCCGAATATTTTACCTTCCCCGAGCCTGGAGTGCCATCGTTTCGATGATCAGCTTTTTTGTTGTTGTCCTGTAAGAATGCGTTTGACACGGATCTGTACTCGCTTTCTTCAGTATGTTGTATCTGAAAAAAATATCATTATATTAAACAATAATACGTCCATGTTTCGATACCTACTGTTGCAATACTTGACTTGCGAGCTTTGTTTAAAAGAAACCTAACACGAATGTTTGTCCGTACCTTCGGCCTAACCTTTTTATCAGCCATTTATTAATCCTCTGTTGTGTGTGCATACTTTAAGGTACAGACAGACGTGCTCAGTAATAGCACAAAAGCATGCTTTTATTGAGCAAGGGCTCATTAGTAGCACGTGTGTCGCAACATTGCTAGTAATGAGCATGATTGTTTTGAATCAAAAAATCAACCGAGAGCATGCTACTTGAGGCGCGGGTAGAACGACGTGCTCCGAGCGCGTCTGAACTGAACAGGATTGTGCTTATGAGCATGTTTTATTAAATCGATCTCGATTCGCGACAGTTGCTGCGTCAATTTAAAATAAAAAGCCCTATATATGTCGCGTTGGGGGGAAGAAAAAACTTTGCTTTTTCTTCTTACACCATTCGGTTGCAAGTAATATGATTATTTTATTAAGTTCTCTACGGATAGCACTGTCACTCTATCTTCGTACATTTCGGTTGAGAGCCTGGTGCCAAACAGCATGTCTCATGCTTTTAGCGTGCTTATAGCTGGCAAATATGAACAGTTGCAGAGCATGATCATTTTAAGCAAGCTTATGAGCATTTTTTGAGCACGTCTGTACGTACCATAATTCATTAATACTTTATTGAACCTTAAATTAAAGGTACAATAGGATCCAAAAGGTAGAGCTGAAAACATTCTCTGCCTGTCAACCTTAGAACAGCATACACAATGAAGGCAGTTACGTAGACCATAAGAAAAAAAGCAAACAACAATAGAAATAATATATAAAATGAAATACCAATTACACTTACTTACTTATTTATGACCGAACTTAGTTATTTTGTTTATTGAAAATGACCCTGAACTTTCTTTACTGTGTTTGTTTATGAAAATGAATATTATTTAGTACTTTTATAATTATAGGGCTTTTATCTTTTAGTTTAGTAGTAGTAGATTTAGTACCAAAATTTTGTCGGATGCGAAAGCCCTGTTCGTTAACAAAGCAAAGTCGGCATTTAGATTATATCAAGAAGTTTTATAATAAGCGGTCACCCTGGCAGAAAAGCAGTTCTTCCTTCGAGTAATTATTAAGTAGTTTTATAGATTATATATATATATATATATATATATACAATAGATTATGTTTAGAGTACATTGATATGGTATAACGCATGAGATTATAAAGTAACGATTATAATTATTATTTTATTCCCGTTTTAAAATAAACCGATCATATAATATTTTAAGCATTATAAGTTTTTGAAAGAAGGAAATTAATTCTTCAATTGAGTATGATCTTTTAGATCCTAGTGATTCTAGGAAAGCACGAAAAATACAGCTGAAATAGGCCTATGAGCGAAGCCGCATATTATATAGTTATTAACTCGTGAGAATATACGCAGTGAGGTGAGTTAGAGCATTATAAATAAATATAAACTATAGAGTTATAGAAATTTGAGCGATTTTGTCAGCTTTCCTGTAACTCGTAATCTTTACTCGTAAAAACTAATATGTGCCTTTTTTTAAAATGATGAGGACCGAATGAATTCAAACGCAATAAAATCCATAAAATTTATTTGATGTGCAGTTTAATGTGAATAATTATTCAATTTGAGTGTTCGCGTAAATGCAAGGAAATATTAAGTACTTAAATTATTATTTAAAAAAAGCCCGACTGCCACGCTTACGGCGTGACCAGCGGTAAGAAAACAATGTAAGGTTTTTTTCCGTGACGTAAAGGTAACAAACGAGTATACCATCCACATAACGGTAAATGGATGCTATGGTCCATAAACATCTACATGTATGCATGATGAAGTATCAAAATACACCCCTGAGGGTTAAGATGCGATGCCTCGTTTCCAGTAAATAGGGTCTCCGGTTCTCTACACTCACCGTACGAAACACGCGGCTACTTGACGCTGGTTATTCTGTGTGTGGGCCTTCTCCGGTCAAGCCACTAACTCGTTCTACAACCATAATACAACTGAAGTACAGCTTCATAACGTAACAACTTAAAAATACGTGAGAATATATTTTAAATGCACAGCAAAAAAAGTTGATGACCGACCAGAACCGTTGTTGGGGTTACTTGGTCACTTCGGGGAAAATGGTTTAGTTTTGTTTTGTGTTCTTGGGATTGGGATGCCATTCACATATATTCAGCAGCTTTGCGATATTATTAATTAGTCAGCATCAGAATCGTGAATATATTAATTTATTTCGTCACTAAAATCGTGAGTGATAGAATCCCTTTTTACGAAGATATCACTTTTCAATGACCAACATTACGTATATTCTCACTAAGAGTATGGGTTGTATGAGTTATTCGGTAGGTTTCTGCTACCTACCAATTATTTTGACACACCAGCTTTAACATTCTCCAGCGCTCTCGCATACAAAACAAAAAATCAGGTACTAATACTTTCTTCAATCTTTTACAGTTTAGCTTAAAAACTAAAAATGCTTATATCAAGGGTGTGTACCGCAGTTTGTACAGAAGTGTTCGAAATTCGAATGGCAGTTTCAGACCCACGACTTTATAAATTCGCGGTCCGCATTCTACCATTAGGCTACTGTCGGTTAAATTGCATATTTAGGATAGCATGATTTGGTCTTTTTCAAAACACAAAGAATTGTACCGGGTTCGGATGTTTGGTCGGTGTGAAATTTATGTACCTACCTAAAAAAATCTTTCACTTTCCTGCTTTCTTTTATATAATGTCACTATAATATAGTAAACTCGTATCTTATCGTTTGTATTAGTCATATTATGCTTGTTAAGAGTTAATATTGCATAGATTTGATACAGGTGCAGTGTAGCTGTATCGCGTAAAAGAACAAAAACAACCTTTCACAACTGAGAAAACTTCGTATAAAAATCTCGCAGAAATCATGACACAGTGACAAATAAATGAATGACATTGAAAAACAAAAGAAATGTGGTTTTGATATAAAACTAAATTGCATTTACTAAACGATCTCTTAGTTTTATTTTCTGTAAACCTACACAAATAACTTGAATATACCTAATATAAAGCAAAATGTCATTTTGAAACAATGACTTAACAAAAACGCTTTTTACTTTTTATATTTATCGTGCGCCTTTGATATTCATTAATGTGCTGCAAATACGTTATTTATAATTAAATACATAACAAATATTTATATAATTTCAAATAAGAAAAATGGATTTTGGTAATTTATCTTCCAGGCTCTTCCAGGTCACCCTATTCGACTTACCTTAGCAATCTATTAGATGCTAATTTCACGACAGGGGCAGTTTCCTCATGCCTGCTAAGATATAGTGCTCACTTGCAGGGCGCTGTATTTCAATGGGGTGTCGGCGCCTCTGTTCACACTAGTCGATTATCAGAATGTCGAACCCGATTGAAGTTGGAGCCATTTTTGGCAGTCTACGCTCTATGCGAAGCCACTATATACGATGGAAATCGACGAAGTTTTGTTGTGATGTATTATTTTAGAAGAAAACAAAGACAAAAAGTCAAGAAAAGAATTTTTTTTGATGAAAAATGAAATTTGGAAAATGACCCAAAGAACACCTCATTCCTGAACTAGTGTGATCCAATCTTATTACGAAACGCCAAACGTGCGTACTTTGCGTGCGCGCCGCGAGAGAATATAGGTATATATATATATATATATATATATATATATATATATATATATATATATATATATATATATATATATATATATATATATACATATATATATGTATAAAGTAAAGTAAAGTTACAGCCTATATACGTCCCACTGCTGGGCACAGGCCTCCTCTCAATTCTGAGAGGGTTTTAGGGCAATGATAATGAGAATAGTCCGCCGCGCTGCCCCAATGCGTGTTGGCGAACTTCGCATGTCTTCGAAATATTTTTTTTCTTATTTCTCAGACATGCAGGTTTCCTCACGATATTTTCCTTCACCGCCGAGCACGTCGTAAATCAGCACTTAAAATTGCAATTAACAATTTCGTTGGTGCCGGCGGGGATCGAACCCGGTTTGCTCGCCTATTGTGAAATTTACAGCGAAAAAGACTTTTTTAAAAGTCTATGCGAGGCAACTATACACAATGGACGTCGACAAAACTTTTGTTATAGTATATTATTTGAGAAGAAAACAAAGAAAAGAATCCAAAAAAAGAAAAATTTTCTCCCAAAGAACACCTCTTTACTGAACTATAGAGTGATCAAACCTTATATCTTGGGGCCGACAATATAACGGTTTCGGATAAGTGTGAACAGTTTTATACAGAATTTTCTGCCAATAGAGCAGCCAATTTTCTGTCGGACCCGACTCCCGACAAGTGGGAACGGGTTTCTAAGTACATTCGATAAATGCCTGCAAAGTCACTAAGTGCGCGGGGTACTCAAGTCATAGCGTAAATACACTAGTAAGGACTCCGAGAAAGATCGCATTACTAATATATGAAAAGGTTCTGTTCTTATTTTTTATAGTTGTTTTTTATAATATATAATTTTGTAAAATATATAATATAGATGTTCACGTTACCCACACCCACTTTAGTATAGCATGTTACGGCATGTGATTTCACAAGTGGACTTCTTGACGGACAAAGGAGTCTTACCGGTTAATAAATCAGCCACTATACCTAAATATTAATAAGTACATTCAGACTGCTAGCTATTTTGCATTAATCAATAAAATTTTACAAAAGAAATTAACAGAGAGAGAGCGAGAGAGAGAGAGAGAGAGAGAGAGAGAGAGAGATAGAGATGTACAGTTACAACTAAAAAAAAGTTTAAAGGGACTTGTGGAATACAAAATAAACATTGATCTCTTTGTCATAAAATACCTATGTTCTCTTTCTTTTTTTTATAGAAGAGGGGGCAAACGAGCATGCGGCTCACCTGATGTTAAGTGATTACCGCCGCCCATGATCAACCGCAACACCAGGGGAATTGCAGGTGCGTTGCCGGCCCTTTAGAAAGGAGTAAGCTCTTTTCTTGAAGGTCCCCAGGTCTTATCGGTCCGAAAAAATCGCCGGTGGTAAACTATTCCACAGAGAGGTTGTACGCGGAAGAAAACTCCTTTTGAAACGTACAGTGGTGGACCGCCAAGCATCCAGAGTGTGTGGATGGTATCGGGACGTTTGCCGCGTAGTGCGTTCACGAAATTTTGGCGGCTGGGATTAATCCGAACAATTCCTCAGAGTACTCTCCATGGTATATGCGAAAGAAAATGCAAAGGGATGCAACATCTCTACGCAATGCCAGTGAATCGAGCCGATCGGAAAGCACTCGGTGGTCGACGATTCGAGCCGCTCTGCGCTGGATGCGGTCAAGTGGAAGGAGCTGGTACTGGGGAGCCCCAGCCCAGAGATGAGAACAGTATTCCATGTGCGGCCGAACCTGCGCCTTGTACCTCTCCTCTACTGATTAGTAGAGTTCAGTAACTGAATCGCAATACCTTAAACAAAATAATGTTGGTTTTTACAGTTGCACCAACAATACAGTTAAAAACATCACAAAAGCCCTCAACTTGTTTCAGTTATTTAATTAATAGAGAGCTTTAACGAGCAGACGAAAACAGTCGGCCAGCTATTTAATTGATCCATTGGCCAACGGAACGAAATGTAGGTTTTTTTCTTATTTATTATTTTAGCATTGTTTCAAAGAACAGTTAATATTGTGTCATACACAAAAATATTATTTAACGTTGATTTTTCTCACGTCATATTCATTTTTATGATGTACATATTAACTGCGAGAGCGACATGTTTGATTATATTTTGAGGTAATTAATAAAATATATTTTTACGTGTATTTTTCGTCCTGTTGTAATATGGCATTATCTCCCATGAATTTTGTAACGACAAAAATGATAAAAAGTTCTTAATTTAAAAAAATAACACTGGTAGGGCAAAATATTATGTTTGTATTTAAGTGACATCAATCGCCCGTTTACTTATACTATTCTTCTCCTATGCTGGATCTGTGTTGATTTTCTAGTATGCTTTACATAACTTAAAAGATTGACCGACAAATAGCGCTATGTACCTTCAAACATAATTAAAAAAAACAAGTCTCCACGGACAAGTAAAACTGTCTTAACTAAATCTAGAGTGGTAAGTATTTGGCCAAATCTTAATGTTAGATATAAATATTAGACTGGTATAGGTACTTACTTCTCGTCTAGTGCCATCAGCTTCCCACTTGTTTGCAATGCGGATAGTCTCTGCAGTCTTCTGCTGAATCGATTTATTATCGTCTAATAACGTTAGCTCGTAGAATTCTTGAATATCTGTAAAGAAGAATATAGTAAATATTTTGAGCATATGAATATGATATAGACAGTTGCAGATTTGATATTATTGCGAATTTGGTTCGCACAACTTCTCCATCCAAGCTAGCTGTTATGATATCAATCAATATACATGTATAAACTACTTGGGAGTGATTGAAGCTGAAAGAGCTCGCCAGGAAATTCTATTGGAATACTTAAAATATCTTGCGAAGAGTCAGTCACTTCAGTAGCAGTTTATCTTCAACACCGGCAAAAAAAGTAGAGGACAGGAGACAGAGTCAGCTGTATCTCGTGGACCTTATTACACGTTCTGGGATTGCTTTAAGCTTTCGCCATGAAGAAAGAAACGCGACTGCGTGTGAGATTGATTTATATCCAAAGTCAGTGCGAATTGCTCGCGATCGTGATCCTTACATTTGGTGGGCAACTAATGCTACACAATGCCCTAATTTTTCGAAGTTCTCTTCTTTCTTTCATCTTTCATCAGCACCCTGCAGCAGTGTGTATAGACTTTTTTCTGAAGCCGGCCTTGTTTATGAAGACAGGTGAAACCGCTTGTTACCTTTCAATGCAGAGAAATTAGTATTTATAAACCAAAATTTGCCCTCAATGCAGTAGGAGTATTAATTTTCTAAATGAAAATTCTGTGATTACTGATTATATTTGTTAAGTGAAATAAATATAGTACTTATTAATTTGAGGTGTTGTTTTTTTTAATATAGCCGTTTGTTATTCGGTTTCCAGCTGGATAGTAATTTAGGCCGGATAGGCCGAATACCGGATAGTTACCGGATATCCATTTCATAACTAATAATAATCCCTTGGAATGAGGTGATTGCTTCTATGCTATTTCTAATGTCTTTTGAGTTATTAATTATTACGTAACTGAAATTATTGTTTAAACTGTTCTATTTTTTTTTCAAAAAGTGCCGCTTTGTTTCTTGCTGGCTCTCCCGAGGGTATTTTCCGAACCAGTGGTTAATTGAACATAAGAGTGACTTTCATTAAGCATTATATTTAATCTATATTAAATAAAAAGTTTCTATTATACTCTATTCTTATGACGATGAATTTTTTTTATTTAACAATATTTGTAGTTAAGATTTCTAGAAATCTTATTATTATTATACAAATATTGTTAAATAAAAAAAATTCATGATGGACTTAAAAATGAAAATATAGTCTAACGGATTAGTAAGCTGAAGTGGCAATGGGCCGGCCATATATCTCGAAGAACCAATAACCAATGGAGAAGAAAGGTTCTGGAGTGTCAGCTTCATACCGGTAATCGAAATCGAACCTGGGCGGCCCCCACTAGATGGAGTGATGACCTGGTAAGACATGCAGAAAGTTGATGTATGCAGGTGGCTCAGGACCGTGCTTTGTGGCATCCCTTAGGGGAGGCTTATGTTCAGCAGTGGAATTGTGAAGGGTGAAGGGCTGATGATGATGATGATGGACGATCAAATCCTGAAGATGGAATTTGGATATATTGTATGACAACAGCCTTCTCCATGGGTGTACGAAGGCGACCGAAAACCAACAAAATATGAAGCAGGCGAGAAGCGTATGCAAAAAATGATCACGTATTTTTCTCCCACACTTTTCTTGTCTGCACGATCCCATTTTACGAGCAAAATGCAGTTAATGCTGAGTGGTACACCACCATTTGTTTGTCCAGTGTCTTTAAAAAAGTAAGGAAAAAGCGATCAAGAGGTAGCATCCTAATACACCATAACAGTGCTTTGGTCCACACCGCGAACCAGTCAAAATCATTTTTGCTTCGAATAACGACCAGGAACCCATCCCATACACAGTTCAAACCTCGAACCAAACCTTCAAAAAAAAATGAGAGGTTTGATATTTAGAGCCAGAAGAGGCCGTGATAGCCTTCAACCACCACGTGAAAAACAGCCCTCAGACCGGTGGTCCTTACGTTTTCAAAAATGGTTTGAACGAAAGAAAAATTGTTTATTTATGAATTACGTAAAATTTTTCTGTTTGCACCACGTATTATGTAGATAATTAAATCACAAAACATATTTACGTTCATGTGTAGGTATGTGATGTTATATCTGAGTTATACAAATTTTTTTTAAAGTAGGTATGTTATCATAAGTTCAAGATGGGTAACGCTAGTATATCGTTTAAATAGCCATCTAGATTAAAATCTACATTCCCTATTTTCTAGTCTTAGGGATGAAATGTTTTATTTAAATTTATATTTATGTAATCGTTTCCAGACATTCTCGAGAAATCTGTAACATCAAAAACATGGAATATAGAACCTTGTCGTTTTTTGAACTCGGTTGAAAATATACGAGTATATAATATGGTACCTACCTAACTACAAATAAAAATGTAAGTCGTTGTGTTCATTTAAAAAAAGACAACGAAAACAAACATAAAATTAAATGTTTGAGGTGGGTACGTAATCATTATACTTGTTGTGTTTGTGCGCGATTGTCAGATCCGGGTCAAAGCAACATCTATTTCTTTTAACATTAGATAGAAATCACACATTCCGCCATGCCCAAACACAAACCTAAGGGGAAACCAATAGAATAAATTACATTTATCTCGATCGTAGCACTAAAAATAACGTCTTCTTTCTTCAGTGGCACTTTCTAAACGCAGCTTAATTACATTTTTATATTCAGAGTATTAGAGTATTGTTAACATATTATGTTATGTAAATTAAACTCATAGGTACTCAAAAAAAAATTCATATTGTTGTTGAAGGCCAATAATTAAAAAATAAGATAATTTAAAAAGAGAAACAGATTTAAAATTAATGCCCAACCTCACCGCTTTGCGCGCGAGGTGTGCAATACTATTTCTAGGTTTCTAGGTCATAACGACTATGATGTTTAATGGCAGCGTAAGATAATCCACTACCCAACATCTACTCGTGCTTGTCGTAAGAGGCAGCAGGGGACAATGAAACAAAAATGGGTAGCTCTTCCTGTTAAAAACAGCGGATGCCTACCCGTTGGGGACTCAAAATCTCCGGACAGGCCTATCTGTGTTCAGAAATGGACTTTTGATAGGCTGTATTGGATGGATCGATGAATGAATGAAGCCTATAGACATCTATTCTCGATTATGGACTAATAAGAAACAGCTACGCATTGCGTATTTCGCGTGAGGATGAGGAGCGATCGGTGTTCTGTTCACAAATGCAGTGAATTTTATAACTACGTATTGCAAAGCAAAAACTTGTTAATTTGTGCAAAATCGCAAAATAAGTACAGTTTTATACAATAATATAAGTTAAATTAAAAAATTTATGCATTGTATTGTTTTTTATTAAATGATTTAAAAAATATATTATAGTGTTTTTTTTTTAATTATATGTTGTGATTTGTAGTGTCCCGCGTAATATTGGGTATATTCCCGTAGTCCCGTACGTCGAGCTGGTTAAGCCCGGAAATGAGAAGTTGGCAAGTCTAGATACACAATCCTTCAGTATTGGGGTTGATTCTTGAGTTGTATATGATATTTATCAATGTACGGGCTAAAGTGATAATATTTTATGGTATCAGGTCAAAATACGACATAACACAAAAAATAACATACTACACATACTATTCCTGACATTTTTCGCTCACTTCGTATAACTATTGTTATTGCGTTTTAATTTCAATTAAATATTATGTTTTTTTTTTATTAATTTTGAATCATTCGAAGACAAAACACAGCTGGATATTACTTATTTCTGATATAAGTAGAAGAATATAATAACAAAAGTATAGGCACTTAGGAGTATACGTAAGTTAACATGTTTTATTGCGTGGCACAAATAGCGTTACGAGTTACGACACTTATCAAATTAGGTCATTTGATTGTTTTCTTGCAACCTAAATTTTAAATTAATAAAAAATCTTAATTTATCGATACTTTATAGCTCGTAGTTATAACATAAAATGATTATGTCAACTACAATTAAAATTTAATACTTCACTTGTCCTTGTCTGTTAGCGGAATACCCATCTCGTACATGCTAGGCCTAAAATATAATAATAATGATGTGCTCCTGACCGAATTTCAATAACGGTGGCAAGTCTCAACGTAGTTAGCCATTTGTGTATACTGTATAGTACCCGAGTGTATGCGCAAACACAGGTGCACTCTCTATTCTCTCACTCTCATAGTCCGATGAGATGGCAATCCGAGAGATCAGCTCAACTTTACGTGCTTTCCGGAGCACGGGGATGAAACACCGCCAACTTCCTGACTCCGGACTTTTACTAAGAATTTCTTGACAGAAAAATCTTGAATTTGCAGACCTTGAATTCGAACCCGGGACCTCATGTGCAGCAGTCAAGGTTACGAGCACTAGACCTACCAGTCAATGAATCAATGTAATATATAATATAAATAAACAAAATGTGTTCGTCAGCAAAGATGCGAATCGTCTGGTAATGTGATTACCATTCGGCAAATATGAAATATATACCTATACCACAGAAATCTAAATAATATTTTAAGATTTCTGTGACCTATACTCTCCGAACTGTGAAAGAGGTGCATGTGTGCACTGTGCAGCATGAGATGGTTACCTAATACCTTGGATAAAGTATCGTACTCATACGTTAATATTCACGAAGCATAACAAAATAAATGGTATTTCATGACAGATAAATATCCCACAGATACTAAAACTAATCTTTATAATAGCAATATAGATATTTTTCTCTTGATAAATAACATTCAAATAAAAAAAATTTACTCCGTGTTTTTAAAAGTTTATACTTTATATATCAGAAATTTATCGTATCCAATTACCATTAGTGAAGGAACTTTCTCACATTATACAAAAAGCAATATCCTCAAGATTGTGGCATATGAGAACGTTTGGGAGATACATATACTAAAGTTTTTTGTTTGGTGAGGATCAGGCAGTGTAAATTTTCCAAAGGATTATACGTAGTAATTTGATCGGGCAAAAGTCCGAACATAGTAGCCTCACATAGACAACCAATAGTAAAGGAGAGTTCCCCCTCTAGAAACCTGAAGCCCGCAAACTCTTTGTAAGGCGACCCATGACCCACCCCAGACATAATATCAACTTAGAGAAGGCTTTCGGAAAAGAATTATTTGCCTCTAACTCCATTGTGAATTGTATTTTAGAGTTTATGGAGTTAAGGTGGTCTAAAAATGCAGTTAGACCACCTTAACTCCATAAACTCTAAAATACAATTCACAATGGAGTTAGAGGCAAATAATTCTTTAGCTTTCCTAGATGTTTTAGTCATCCGAAATCCTGATAACACTATTGGTCACACTGTGTATAGGAAAAAGACCCATACCAACCGATATCTAAATGGTGAATCTCACCATCATCCTTCACAGTTAGCTACCGTGGGTAAATCTTTGTTTCAGAGAGCACGAGGGATCTGTGACAGAAAACATCTGGCTGCGGAGCTTCAGCATGTCAAGCAAGTATTGCAAGACAACAAGCTTCGTGTCCCGCGCCTACGTCACAGTGAACGAGTGAAGCCGGCCACAGTCGAGCGCGCGCCTGCTCTACTACCATATGTTAGAGGAGTCACAGACAAGATTGGCTACATCTTGAAGCGAGCGTCCATTAAGACATACTACAAGCCGCTGAAGAAGATTAGTCAATTTTTACCATCCATCAAATGTAATATTCCTCTACAAGATGCAGGTGTGTACAAACTAGATTGTGAATGTGGTCTCTCTTACATAGGTCAAACAAAAAGGTCTATAAAAACCCGCGTGAAGGAACATATAGCTGATGTGAAGCACCGACGCTCCGGGAAGTCTGCAGTCTGCGAACATGTTCAAGATCGTCCCCACCATTACATTCGATTTGATAAACCACAAATTCTCGCAAAAGAACACCGATTCCTACCAAGGATGATACGCGAGGCTATTGAAATTAAAAAACATCCAAATTTCAATAGAGAAGATGGTTGGGTGCTACCATCTGCTTGGGATCCTATAATTAACAAAATTAAACCCAAACCCAAGCATACCACTGCAAGACTTCATGATACTATAAGCTCGTTTTGCGTAAATCGGACCAAAAATTAATATTAAAAAACTGAAGGTAGCCGGACTAACTATGACATTGAGACGTCAAACATCTCAGTCCCCCCCGTGACCATGGGCGCTGTAAAGCACCCGAAACGTCGGGATAATAATAAAAATTAACATTACTAATATTCCCTTTAACCACACCTGGTAAGCTGAAAATGCTTGTGGTAGGAGTGGTTCACGACAGTAGTCGAATGGTGGATTCGAACCCGCGACCTTTTGAGTTCGCGATCCGCGCCTTGCCATTAGGCTACTGTCGCTTCAATTCGAACACCAAACCATTGAAGTCAACCTTTAATTTAGAAATAAAGAGATGCAACTATTAGGTACTTATACATCATTAAAGACTGTTAATTTTGATTTAATCGTTTCGATATTTTTCATAAGTACTTTAATTAATCTCATAAACATTAATTTGTACTGTAATTGAAAAGTTGTTAATAGAACATATTTGTAATTAAATGACGATAATACAATTATAAATGTAAAGAAGAAAACAAAACATTACATAATTGTTAAAATACTTTGTTTATCTATGTATAGTTGATTATTTAAAAGTTGATCGTGAGTAAAGTACGTAAAACGACTATCGCGTGAGTGGCGCCAAGATCGATATCGAGCGAGAACGGGCAGCGACCCCCCGGTGGCGGGTAGTTTACAAAAGTTATGGCCAGTATATGGAAATAAACTACAATTTGATTTCACACTACTTTAAACTAACCAGTAACACTGAAAAAAAAACATTGCTAGAGGTATGGTCTTTTCTTTTTTTATTGAGCTATCCCATCTTGTCATCATATCACACTTAGTTCAGGTGGAAAATAATTAATTCAAGCGAAGTAGCTGACGTGTGGTGTGAAACAGATCTGAAGTCGAAGGCGCAGAAAGTTTTGCACGGGTGTGCTACAGATAATTGACATACCATTCTGGAAACTGATTTATACATCTCGCCATGAAGTAGGTGCTAACGGGGAAAATGATTTCCAAACAAAAAACCAAGATGACACAGATTCTGGATTGAAGGACGTTTTCAGAATATTTTACGTTGTTCTAATCAGAAGATAAACGTGCAAAATATCCACTCGCAAAAATTGTTTAATAGATCCAAATATTTATTTACCGCTCCGCTTCTTGCAGCCTAAGTCCAATCTGAAAAATAGGCAGGCAGATAGACATTTCTTTTTACAACAGAATTATTAAGCAATTATTAAAACGTTATAATAATTCTGATTTCAAAATGATCCTAAAACTAACACAAAATGTGCCGTTGAACACAAAAATAAATTATTTAATTTGTTTTTACGACTGTGATGTATCAATTATGAATGCTAATTATTTTTAAAATATACGGTAATGATATTCGTATTAATTTTCTATAAAGCAGAAAAATTTATTAGACTGTACTATATGGCAATTCTTTCATGCTGTTGTGTCCGAGGTAGGAAAACGGAGATCTCCCGTTTTCCTAAAGGTGTTCTACCCGGGGAGCCGCCAACACTCCGTGTTGATAGTTCGGGGATGTTATACATATATATATATATATATATATATATATATATATATATATATATATATATATATATATATATATATATACTATTTATGATTCGGAATATTGATAGCGTGATTTAGGCTTCGGTGTGTTTCGCTTGCGGCGCAACGACAGCGCCGCCACATCACCCCCCTGCTCAGACTGGAGGTCGATAGTGCAGCCTCATTGCCGACGAATGTGCAAGTGCCAGTGGATTGCCTTGTAGTCTGCGGTGAGTCGAGAAGAAGGCAAGTAATCTGCGAGAGTGCCGTGGAGCAGTAAGGCTCAGAGCCGTGCCGAACACTGTATAGCGCAGAGAGTAGCTTGAAGGAACAGGAAGCATTATTATTCCAGAGCTGCGATGAAACCTTGTGAAGCTAGATGGCTTGCAGGATATGAAGACTGCAGACGATATCTGCTTGGGAGCGAATGGGTGGGGTATTTATGAAGCTTGAAGTTTTCCGAAGGTTATTGGTTGCGTATTCAGATCACGTCGGGGTCATCACTGTGGCCGTGGAAGGGAAAGGGGAGATCTCCCGCCGGGCAAGGTGATCTGCCCGGGGAGCAGCCGTCACTCCATGTGATAGTTCGGAGATGTTCTATATATACTGTTTATGATTCGGAATATTGATAGCGTGATTTAGGCTTCGGTGTGTTTCGCTTGCGGCGCGACGACAGCGCCGCCACACTTTGTAAATATTTTAATATGGTTTTGTTAATTTAAAACAGGACGACGAAACGACTTAGGGACCTTCAAGAATAGAGCCTATTCCTTTTTAAATGCCCGACAACGCATCTGCAATTCCCCTGGTGTTGCAGTTCTTCATGGGCGACGGTAATCACTTACCATCACGTAAGCCGTATGCTCGTTTGCCCCCTCTCCTATAAAAAATGGTCTCCGGTTCTCTACACTCACTACACGAAATTCAGCAGCATTAAGCTGCTATTTTACGCTGGTATTGTGTAAGAGACCCGTTCGTGCTGGAACCACAATAAAGCTGTCGCATGACTATCGAGCATAATGGACGAACATTTGTTTATCAACTTTTCCACTTTCAAAAGAACTATAATATATATTTTTCGGATAAAAATACCTTCGATCCCCCCTGGCATTGCGTTCTTTCCGTTAGTGGAGTTTCATCACAATTGATTCAGCCATTTCGATGATTAGCCCGCACAGGAAGCCAAACAGACAGACAGACGAATTTTTTTTATTAATTAATCGCATGCAACCCTGAGTTAAATAAAAGGCAGTTATTTCAAATATTTCGCACAAACACTTCAATTTGATTTATATTAATTTGTAAATGAATAGTTAAGGTCGGCAGTATTTGAAAATGAAAAGGTTGTTTTCATTACAGATTAATAATATAACACAGTAGGGTTGTAGAACTAACTGCAAGGCATAACTCAGTGAACTAGTTTTGAGTTACAAACGAATGAGTTAGGAAAGATTTATTGCAAGTAGAAACTGGAGAATATTATAAAGAGTTGTGAACGTTCACAGCCAGTAGAGCATAAGCCAATTAGTATCGCTCGAACGAAAGAACCTCTAAAGGTTATGTACTTGATTATGTTAAATCCGGTGCCCCGTCAAAACAGCCCCGACAAAACAGCCCCCGACAAAACAGCCCCGACAAAATAGCCCACCGACAAAACAGCCACCGTCAAAACAGCCCCCGACAAAACAGCCCAAGTCAAAATAAATACCATACATATCTATAGAATTTATAACTATACTTATACCGTGTATCTACTTCAGTTGGCGATATATGGGAAATTTTTCTATTGTGAGTTTTAGCAAGAAATTATTGAAAAAATTGTAAGTGGTGTAAAACGAATGTTAATACTTTACGTGACTTTTTTGGTTTATTTTATGTATTTTTTGTTTTCAACAAAACTATTGCATCGTCTACACATGAAATAAAAACAAAAATAAATGTAGATATAAAATTAAATTATAATGTATATTTACAAACAAAATTCTACAAAATATATTCGTCAAATGTTATTAATTACAAAGGTTACAATTATTAATAATTATTATAAAATAAAAATAAATGAAGTTATATAATAATATATCAATTTATAATGTCAGATTGTTGTAAATTCCACGGAGATACGGTAAAAGGTCGTCGTTGTTATAATTTCCCATAAGAGTTTCCAATCGACGATTAAGTTGCACATACTTCTTTTTGGAAGCTTCGCGATTTCTGAAGCCGGCTCGAAAACGTTCCAACTCTATTTCTACCCGGTCTTGTTTCTTCCTGAAATGGTCTATTAATTTGATAATACATGGATGGTGACAGTCAACGGTGTGTTGGAAAGCATGATGCCATCCTTCTACAGAGTTGTTTGTACGCGGAAAGCCCTGGTGCACTCTATCATGAACATTCCATACATGAATTGGAAGTTTTGGATCTGCTCTCCGATTTCTTCTTTGCCGTCCTATATAAGTATCTTCCCAGTAATCGATGACTGCATCAATTTCTCGTGGACAGCTTTCGGTTAGCTCCTCAAAAGCAGTGATTACGTCGCCCTCTTGGACAAAATATAACGCTAGTAACATTTTCAAATGCATTCTCACATTTTCGTCATTGCGATATTCTTCTACAAGATGTAGCTTTTGGATTTTCCTCCATTAACACTGCCCTAAGTGGAATAAACAACCCATCACCTGAACACCATGAAATACCTGGCAAACTGCATTTTGGATCGCTTTCTCGAAGTCGGATAAGCAGCTTATTGGATTTAAAGTGGGTTTCAACTCCATCAATTTTTGAAACACTCGAACATATGTTTCTTCTCGTTTATCCTGTAGAAGCACGTAAATCAACGGAATAGAACGGTTATCTACCAAGGCATGAATGGTAAATACTTGTAAAAATAATTGTGGGGCTACTGTAAAGGTTCCATCTACGTGCCAAGCTCCTCCAGCTCCTCTAAAACTTCCAAATTTTCTTTAGTACCAAACATGAAGATGCGATGAGAATCATTCTGTCCAGAATCCCATAACAAGAAATTTAGATTTCTTGAAGTGACTTGTAGTGCAACAGGAATATTAATATCGGCAACAGAGCCTGGGTTTGGGCACAACACTTCACGCCTTTGCCGAATACGCTCAACAGTTCTCTGAGATGCATTGTACGATGGCAAGTGGACTAATGCTTCCAAATTTATCCCTCTTGTCGATCCTTGAATCAACTGCCTTGGTTTCTCAAGGGTGTCCGCTGCTCGCCTTTTCATATTAGACACAGATTTTTTGCTTTATTTTTAGCTGGATCTGGAGCATGACTGTGTCGAGTCACATTTACCACGACATTTTCCAATGACACTTTGACACGTCCTCGGCAAGGTGTCTCGGCGCATCTCCATGATACACTGCCATCTGTATTAGTTCTCGCCTTACGATACCGGTACCCATCGCTCAACAGTAAATCTTTGCCTTTCTGCGATTGAATAAGTTCCATGATCTTCACCAGACAAAATTCTACAAGACTATAGTTATTTTGTGTGTCCCGATGTTCTTATATATTACTTTATCCCCCCTTCTTGGAACCTACTCATAATAGGTATAGTCCGTTCATCGGTTTAAGAAACTAACTTTTCTTTTACGGGGGATTATCCCCTTACCTGGTGCTGCAATTATAGAATAATTAAAAATAAGTAATTTATTAACACTTCCCATGTATTTCTAAATGACCCATACTCGTTCAATAGCAATTATATTACATTTTCATTATGTAATATACTCTGAAGATAAAAAGCACGATTATCAATGCAACTAGCAAAGTAATAATATTATACTACCTACAACGATCATATTTCGTAAATTACTTACTTAGTTTTATAATTATTTATTTATTATTATACTTTTGTGTTTTGTCTGTTTGTTGTTTGTCTGTTTTGTCGGGGGCTGTTTTGTCGGGGGCTGTTTTGACGGGGGCTGTTTTGTCGGTGAGCTGTTTTGTCGGGGCTGTTTTGTCGGGGCTATTCTGTCCGGGGCTGTTATGTCGGGGAACCGTTAAATCCGTATGATCTCGAAGTAGACATACATCGTTTGTATATATGTATATACTTTTCTTTAATGATATTTAGAGGGCTTTATAATTTTGGTGTACAACTGATCAGCATATTGTTACGAGCTTGAGGTTCGTAACAATAAAAACTGCCGATTGAATTACCAAAATTTACACTTTAATTCACTTTACACTAATTAAAACTTAAAACACTAATAATTAACCACACTGATTCCCTTTATTTCGCTTGTCTCGCCAAATTCAATACTGCCTCGATCGCATCTTGCAGCGCCTTTTAATACACATTATCACCGAAACATCCAGAATATTCAATGAAATACGCGCGCCAATCGACCAGGCATCGAAAGTTTGAGTGTCGGGCTTCTAGAAAGCTTAGTTCTTCATTTCGATACTAGATGGCGCTCTCGGTTGAAAGATTAGTGATGTCATTTTCTGGAAAGCTCTCCTCGCTCTGTTACCCGACACAGATGGCGCTAGTGCCAGACGTCAACTTAGGCGTGCAACAATATTTATGATTAAAATTTCTTTCAAAACAAATTTATCGGCTTATGTCCTTGTTTTTACTCACTATTTCTTGACCCGCAAAGCGTTTTTTTATAATTAAATAAATAACTTTTATTAATTAAACAAATTACTACTTGTTATATTGTATGAAAATAATTGATATTGACAACGAATCATTCCTATCTATCCATTATAATTTCCATGTCTTTTGTTTTATAGTTACGTATTAAAATGCAAACAAAGACCACAAAAAGGTACCCCAAATTGCAGTTTTTAGGTTAACGAGAACCTGAAGCATTGTTGAAAGTTATACGGCGTTGACAATCTACGCGATGACTTGATAAAACAAGGGCGTCTGTACTAACCAAATCCTTATAAAGTTATAGAGATATGATAAATCATAACATCTTATTTAATTTTTTAACCTATTTAACCTAAATAAATAAATATGGGCCGCTTCCACTGTAGGAAGGATTTTCCTTAATTGTCGCGCACGTTCATCGAAGTACCGAACGTCTCGCACCTTTAACGCTTACATTCAACCACGGACGTATAAAAAAAATTATACGTCCATGTATTTAGCATGAAGCCAAAAAAGCCACCGTGTAGTGGCGGTATAGGCATATCCTACCTCATATCATCCCGTAGGTGTCGTGAGAGACGACAGAGGAAAACAAATCACAAAATGGGCAGAATCGTTCTTCCTGATAACGGCTAAAAATTAAAAAACTGCGGTTGCCAACTCGCTTGCCAAGCGTGGCAACTATGGAAAATATCACCCCATGAGGCAATCTATATTCAGCATAGGCTGTAACGATGAAACGGTGTTAAAAAAAATCACTGTCAACTATCAAAAATTACGTTCGCAGTTTATAAAACAAAGAACTATTTTTCTCGCCCGCTCTCAATCGACTAATGGAGTTGCGGAGAGTTGACCGTAATTTAGTACACAATGTGTTATGGTCGCAGAGCTCTTTTAGTATACACAGAAGACAAGGGCACACTGAAAGATCTGTGTTGCTGTCCGCTCATAAATATTTGAATTTCGAATTTTATATATATTTTAAACATAAAAAACTATAAATTGATTAATATAATTTTTGGCGGTAAATCGCGTGTTAATTTTTGGATTTATTTATCACGAGTTGATGTTGCAAAAATAGAATTAACACAAAAATAATTTCGGGCTTCCTACTATTTTTTATGTGCCTCCGCAATATTGCACTGCTCGTTTACAACATGCTTTTGGGAGGGAAGCACCTCAATTGAGCACCGTAAAGCGTTTCTACGTAGAATTTGATTGTGATCGTGTTTTTCTTCATTATGAAATTCGTAAAGGTCGACACTCCACTGCGATCACTGGAGAAAATGTGGCTAGTGTCAGGCGCCAATTGACGTGCAACATATAGCCTAACATGATGAGCGACGATACGGATCTCTTGTATAGCAACGTTGCCTGTCCATACATGATCAGTTGTGGAAAACATGTCATTTGAGCAACTAATGTACTTGCAACGTCGCACGTTGTTTTTGAAACGTTCCCAAAAATGGTGAGGGTTACGTGTTGCGCCTTAATTATTATGTTGCTAAGTGAATACAAAGCTTTATCTATTTCTTAAATCCTATGAAAATCTAGAAACTTTACTTTAGACCAAAAAGTGTAACAGAAACAAATTCATTTCGTTGTTTACTTACTGCTCAATGAGCAAGATTCTAATCCAAAGACGTCTGTGTAGTATACATATCGACGGTGGTAAGGCACAAATTACCAAGCGACATATAAGTAGTTAACTTTACAGGAGAGCTGATTAGTTTGAAATTTTGAAAAAAAAAAATCATACAAATTGTAGGTACTGTTTATCCTATTGGAATGATTCTTACATAGTTAAAAAGCTGTTTGGACTCTTCTTTACCTAGTGTAAATAAGTTCCCGTTTTGATAACAATTTTCGAAGTAAGTGGCGTTCTGAAAAAAAAATTAACAAATCACGCACGGGAAAAATCGACCTACGGACCTACCGACAACCAACTCTTGATGTAAGGACCGAAAAAAAGTTGTAACCAGATAATTTTGAAGAATTTGAGCATGGATAAAATAGTTACATAATAAAAAGGATATTTCTATGATAAGGCAAGAGTTACTTATATAACACTTTATGATTGATTAATTTCTGTCCGATATATTTTTACCAAAGGACAAATTAAAATAAGATCTTGCCCTAATATTCCAATGAGGATTTTAAGTTTAACAAAGAAAAACACTACTGTTTATTTTTATAAAAAAAAAACTTATTAGCTTTCGTGGTTCAAAATCAAGTTTACGAAAGAAAACACATAATATTAAAAGCAAGAGTCAGGTACAAAAGATGATCACCAGCTGAATGACTTCAGCGAAAACAGTATTGACGGTTATAATGTTTTCCATGGTTTTGGAGTACCTACAAGGAGGTATAAATCAACTAATAAGCCTGTAGTTGAACGGGTCCGAACTGTCGCCATTTTTAGGTAGGTATCAGATGCACTAATGTGCCAAATCGATTGAGAAAAACGGACATTGACCTTTCGGTCGTTTAACCAGGGCCTACAAACCTTCAATATATGGTCTTCGTAAATACGACCATGTATCTTCCTTTCGTACACAGTTAAACTGGTTGCCTATCCGTCAGCGCAGATATGTTAGAATACTCTGCACCCTTTTCTCAATTTTGAACGATCCATGTGCTCCCGAGTATCTGAAATCTAAATTTCAATACATGGGAGATTCTCATAATTTTTCTCTCCGTTCCTCGGCCAATCTTAAGTTACTCACTCCTTTACACCGTACTGGTTATTTATCTCACTCTTTCGCCCTCGTGGCCATCAGACTCTGGAACGACATCCCTCTTGACATTAAAAAAGCTCCCAACAAATTCGTCTTTAAAAATAAAGTCCGTAAGTATATGATTAAATCGTTGCAAGTTTGAATTGACTAAGCTCTCTTTTTCGTATATATTTCATATTTGTTCTGACATATATAATATTTACGAACCTATTGTGTATATATATATATATATATATATATATATATATGTATTTATGTGTATACAGTGTATGTATGTATGTATGTATATATATTTTATTTTATATTATATATGTATATATATGTATGTATATAATATCTATGTATTGTTTATTACATATATTATTATTTCTTTTATCCTCTCTATTTGATTATTGCTGCACCGCCTCCATAATGTCTGTTTAGCCTAATGGTTGACTGGGAGAGAATGCCCTATGGCATTAAGTCCGCCATATGTACCTTTTTTGTGCATGAAAGTATAAATAAATAAATAAATAAATATATAGGCACTTTTTTATGTAGTACTTTCTTTATTTATCATGATTGATGTCATATATATATATATATATATATATATATATATATATATATATATATATATATATATATATATATATATTACCTATTATTAAAAAGTTATGTAAAAGATCGCTCTAGAAGAAAAATCATCTATTGTTATAAAGTACTTTATTCATTTAACAACAAAAAGCATTATTTTATAACACATATAAAAATTCGAGTGATAACGACACCGAATAAGTACGTACTTATTCAAAAGATAAAACTTTATTTTCAATATAATACACGAACTTTATTTTCTTTCGGTGCATGCGGGCCGGCTCAAAAAAAGTGACGCATCTCTCATCACGTTTCTTTTAGAACGAACTGACGCGCGTTCTGTTTAGTTTAAAGGGATGAATTTGCAAAAGCTCAATATGGTGATTATATTGCTTCAAATACTTTTTTTAATATGAAACTGTTATTAAATGAATTGCTGCGTTACTTACCATAAATTGAAATACAAAATATAACACATTTTTCGCGATGTACCGTAAGATTTTACGATGTTTATAGGAACCACAGACAATATTATTTGAGAAACAAAAAACAAAACATATGTGCTGACCTAGAAGTGTGAATAATATCAATATTTAAATATTGTTATCACATCTAAACTGAGATTTTGTAAGTTACGCCTTTTGACACTCGGCTCGTATCTACGTCCGTTTTTCTCAATCGATTTGGCACGAAATATAGTAGAAGTACCGGACAAGACGCGTTAGAACCGGTGCCCACTCCAGAGCACATGTCTTCAGCACAATATGAGGAATTCCGTCGCTCGACTTGTTGACCTACGGGGAGAGAAGTGCTTTGCGCACTGAGCACTGATTTTTTTGAAGGACCTGGAATATTATTATTAAGTAATTATACTTCTATTCTTCTTGGTGTTTGCATCCCGCGACATAGATGTGTTAGCCCAGGACCGGTAGCACTCCTTTTTACTGCGTGATACAATTTTATAAGAGCAATCAAACCATAGCTGGGATCTACAGATAGTGGAAAAAAAGGTCCATTCCTTGAAGTTCAATGACAAAATCACCAATAACCAGCAACAAGCAACTTTGAAATACTTCACAATAATCAAATATTTTTGTTAAAATTACACGGCTTTATAATCTTCAGAATCATTTTGTATGGGTTAGAAGACCTACAAAGAAAAATAAAATTGTGTTTTTATCAAAATAAAAGTTCATTATAATATTATTATCTTTAATAATAACTTACCCTTGGTGTATTATCTTTTACCCAGGTACTTGGAACTAATAGTTGCATTAATTAAATCTAGGTCTATTAATTTAGAAACAAGCAGTTCCTTTTGATCACTGATCCTAAAATATAGATCAATATTCGTAAAATACGAGTAGCTTAAACATTATCACAAGAGACTTGATAAAAAATATCTAGATGGCAGACAGTTAATATTAAGGACAGGTAAAAAGGTTAAAGGATACAAAAAAATTTTTGGATAAGAAAAAATAGACAAATACATTGTCAGTTTTTCGTTAGTTCGGGAAAAACTAACTTAAAGTCAAAATAATTCATACCAAAAATAGGATAAATTTAATAAGTAGAAATACGTAAATTAAAAATTATCCCAAATGAAATTTCGCAATAAAAAGACATGACGTCATACCCTTAACCGTTATAATAACCCATAATTTTTCGGTCATGCAAGCTTTAGTTTTAACATTAACTTTGACGTACTTATAATGAAGGTTCCAGCTGAAACTAATTACCCGTATCCATGGATATGATGCTCGAAAACAAATTGGGTGCTAAGTTTTGGGATAAAATTAAAACTTCGGGTTAATCACGCATCGTAATGAGAAATGAAACGAGACATTTTAAATGAAATGGCCGCCAGAATAAATATTAAAAATTTAATGTATTCTCCTTGTGTACATATGCTTTCCCATAAAATGTCTAATTTTTTATAGAATAAGGATGACCAACGAGCACACAGTCCACTTGACGGTAGGTGGATGTTGTCGCCCATAGACATCTACATATATCTTCAATTAAGAATCAAAATGCAGATACGTTGTCACTCCTGAGGACTGAGATAGAATGCCCCGTTTCCAGTAAAACGGGTCTCTGGTTTTCTACTACTAACTACTGGAGGACCTTAGCAGTGCTAATGACCTCATATGCTATATGATACCTATGCTTAGTGACCTCGGTAGTGTCTTCTAACGCCTAGGTCTTACCAAAGACTACATAAAATGTGTTAAAAATGCGACAACGTACCCTAGCCTAGAGTGGCAACTATTGCAAATATTTTTATGAGCAAAAACATTCAATTGTGTGGGTATCAATCAAAAGGACCTTTCGACATGTTTTAATCATGAAAATTCGCCGGAGCACCAGAATGTTTCGTGGTATCCGATAACGTTAGACGATCTTTAATGGTGTTAGTCAGTATCCGTAGCGACGTGACGCTCGTTACTTTGTTATTTTAGGTCAGAATCTCTGTCATAGGTTTCGCAAGGTTAGGTGTATATGATTGTAGCAAGAATGGGTCGGCTCGACCGGGGAAGGACCAAGCTCTCACAGAATACCAGCGTAAAATAGCAGCTTAATACTGCTGTTTCGTTTGGTGAGCGTAGAGATCCAGGGACCCTTTTTTATTGCATACGAGGCATTCCATCTTAGTCCCCAGGGGTGACAACTCATCTGCATTCTTAATTTAGAATTACATCGTAACTTGCGAAACGATGTTTGCCTATGTCAGTTCAAAGTGCACGTAATTGAGTTATCTAACGGCCGTCCGAACAGGGGGGTGGCGGTACCCGGCTCTGACGGCTAACTAATGTCGTTCGATATTTTGGGCGGTGAGAACCGCCCAGGGATGCGAGTGTATGGTGTGTACGCGGTGTGGTGGGTACGTGGTGCGCCCGTCTGGCGACTCGATTTGTCCCATCCGATGTACTGTTGCGCGCTTTAATTAATGCCTGGTACATGGCGGGTTATCATTGGTGCCATCTAGTATCGAGTAGCAGAAATAGAAGCGTCAAGATCTTTCTAGAAAATTCACTAGCGCCATCTAGTGTCGAGTAGCAGAACTAGGAGAGCTTTTTTTTCTGCTAAATTGCTCTTACACAAATTAGAAAAATATGGGATAAGAGGTAAAGCTAACGACTGCTTGAGAAACTATTTATGTGAGAGACAACAATGTGTGGAAATATCTAAAGTCAATAAAGACAAAAAAGTGTTTTACAGAAGCGAAAATCAGATAAATGACTTTGGCGTGCCACAAGGCAGTGTATTGGGACCATTCCTATTCCTCATGTATATTAATGATCTCCCTAATATCACTCGCCATAACACAATCTTGTTTGCTGATGACACAACCCTTATCGTGAAATGCGAAAATGCAGATACATATGAAACAGAGATAAATAAAGCAATCAAAAACATAATAAACTGGCTTTATTGTAATAATTTACAGATTAATTTGGAAAAAACTAAAATGATCCAATTTCAGACATACCAGAGAAAACTATTGAATAATAATGTTAAATATAATGATAAGATCATCGAACAAGTACTAAATTTCTGGGTATAATGTTGGATCAAAATTGCGACTGGAAAACACATGTCGATTACGTTTGTGACAAACTCGACAGATTTGTCTACGCAATAAAGAGATTACGAGTCACGGTATCAACTGATGCTGCTCTATGTGCATATCACGGATATATTTCGTCAGTACTATCATATGGTCTTTTATTGTGGGGCAATTCAGTAGATATAATAAAAGTATTTAGAGTACAAAAAAATGTGTGCGTGCAATCTATGGAGCAGAGTGTACGGATAGCTGTAAGCCCTTGTTTAAAAAGTACAATATCTTAACATTAACATGCTTGTACATTAAAGAAATATGCATATTTGTAAAACAGCATCCTGAACACTTTGAAAGGCAAATAGATGTAACTGAACGAAATGTAGCTCCTAGAAATAAACATAAATTATACTTACCTCAATGCAGGCTCAAATTGTATGAAAGGAACTCTTACGTAAATGCTATAAAGGTGTATAACAAAATACCCAACGACTTTAAAGAGTTACCTTTAACCACGTTTAAAAAAAAGTTAATACAATGGTTAAAATAAAAATGTTTTTACGATCTAAACGAATTTATGTCTTTTAGTGGAAAATAAATCCGAAGGCAGAATAAGGAAGTAATATTGATATATATCTAATAATTAATTAATTACAAACAAAATGAAAGTATGGACATTAACACTTAAGAACTACCATTAAACAAAGTGACATTTTAATTGAATTCCCACTTGTAATTTTTTTTGCATGTATACTAATTAAATATTTGCACACCATATAAAATGGTAGAATGTAAATGGGCCATTATTCATAATTTAAGATCATACTTTATTGTACACATACATTCTGGCAAATAAATGAATTTGAATTTGAATTTGAATTTGAATTTCTAGAAATTTCCATACTAGAAATTTCTACACCTAGTCAGTCATGACCGGTATGTACTCGAACATTCTAGATGTTTAAGTAGAAGAGGCCCTATATAAAGATGGTAACGACCGCGACCGAGTCAGTATTAAATTGGCGATCAATGATAATTGGCAAGCGAATAGTTCGAAGCGATACAATTCTGAGAACTGTGTTCTATTATTAGTGTATTTTAAGTAGTAATTGGTGTTCGGTAGTTAAAGTGTCAATTTTGGTAATTCAATCAGCAGTTTTTAATTGTCACGAACCCCGAGCTAGTAACAGTATTAATTGTGTTTGTGGCACTAGGTGAATGTGTAGTGTCTATGTGTGACGCAACATTTGCGTCGTCGGAGTTTAGCGGAATTGGGGGTTCAATTAAAACGTTGCAGGGCCTCCGGAGGCTTTGCTTAACGTTTTGAGTCGGAGCGTAGGTTGCTGCGTTTGCCACTAGCGGGTTGGGATGTGACGCAACGCTCTCAAAGTAGCGCTGAGATATTTTCTGGAAATATTCAGATCGTCGGAAGTTGATAATCTCTGTGCAAGTCCGGGTTTCGCTGGTAACAACGAGCTCCGGTGGCGATGCGAATGAATCTATTTTGAACGACTTGGAGTTCGTACAAATGATTAAGAGCCGCGTGTGCGAACGCTACGCCTGCGTAGATCATGATACGTCTTATGCAAGCTTTGTAGAGGTGGCGCTTGTGTCTTTGGGACAGTTTGCTCTTACTGTTAGCTAGCGGATGGAGTCGGCTAGTGATGAATTTGGCATGATTTTGGACTACGCGAATGTGTTTCGAGAAGGTTATGGAGTGGTTGAATGTGTCCCCTAGGTATTTGGCGGTTTATTGCCACGGGATTTGGCGGCGTAATAGGGTGATCGTGCCTAGGGTATTTTTCGGATTTAGGTTCCGACGATTGAGAGAGGGTTTCCTTTGAAAGTATACGTAGGTCACTCAATAAGTTTTGAGGTGCTCGAAGTTTAAAAATGGAACGCACCCGTGTTATACGTTTCTAAAAAGCAAATTTATTTAAAAATAGAACTCTATAATCCAATTGCTGAGTACTAAAAAAAAACAACTTTCTATTGATTTTTCTGCAACGCTTCCCGCGCTTTTCATTTAAAACGATGGATCTTAACCGTAATTTTTTGTGCGCCATGATCTATTATAATTTTAAATTTGGTTTAACCGAACAATTAAGTTTACAACGGTTACAATCAGCATTACTCAGCTCCATCACGCGCAACAATTTTTAGGTGGTTTGCTGAATTCAAAGGGGGTAAAATTAACCTTAAAGATGACCAAGGAACCCTCAAACAGCAGTAACAGCAGAAAATGTATAGACTACCGAAATGTTGGTGCGACAAGACCTACGAACACATATACGGACATCGAAAAGATTGTAGACATTAGTTCGGGGAGCATTTATACCATCCTACATAAATATTTTGGAGTGAGGAAGCTTTGTTGTCGATGGATCCCTCGTTTGCTTTTCGAAAGCGAAAAACAGACTCGTGTGGATTGGTGCCATGAAATGTGTCTACGTTTTGAAAACGGGGCATCTAGGCGTGTTTCAGAAATCGTTACTGGTAACGAGACATGGATCAATCAATACTCGTATGATCCGGAAAATAAAAGGCAATCATCGGTATGGGTCTACTCAGAAGGACAGTTACCGAAAAAACTGCAAAGACCTCGCAACGTCGGCAAAAAAATGGTGGCTAGTTTTTTTTCGCGGAGCGGACATTTGTTGCCGTCAATGCTGGAAAATTGTATGTCAGTCAACTCTAAATGGTATACTACAGTTGCATTACCCAAAGATTTTAGAGTTATGCGGGAGAGAAGACCAAAAACCGGGCTTCGGAGAATCATGCTGCATGACGATAACGCTTATTTACATATCTCCCTTAGAACAAAAGCATTTATTGAGGAATCTGGTGCTGAAAGTCTAAGTCACCCACCCTACAGCACTGACTTAGCTCCTTGTGATATCTTTTTGTTCCCAAGAGTCAAAGAAAATAGATGGAAAGTTTTTTTCAAGAGACGAAGAAGCCGTGGCTGCTTACGAAGAAGCGATTTCCGACCTTTCAGATCAAGACTGGCAAAAGTGTTTTCAGAGTTGGTTTAGGCGAATATAACTTTGTATTTTTTATTTTTGTATTATAAAAATATTTTAAAAAGATATAAAAGAAATATTAATAGTATCTAGAATACTTTTTGTATTTCTCAAAACTTATTGTGTGTCCTACGTATTGCTATACTTTTTTCAGGGTTCACTTCGATTCCACATAAGCGAAACCATTCGCCAAAGCGATTGGCGGCTATTTAGAGCATCGTTGTTAGATATTTATTGCTGAAATAAGAGACGTAATGCCGTGTCGTCTGCAAAGAGAGCAGTGATGACACATGGGTCTTGCGGGATGTCACTTGTGTAGAGTGTAAAGAGGAGCGGGGAGAGAACGGAGCCCTGAGGCACTCCAGCCCTGGGAGGACGCTTGGAGGAGCGAGTTCTTGCTATACGAAATCGGAAATGGCGGTTGGCTAGGAAGGCTTTGATGATGTGAGTGAGCCTATCAGGTAGGTTGAGTTTAAACAGCTTGTGAAGCAAGCCGTCGTGCCAGACTTTGTCGAACGCTTAGGTGACATAGAAGAAGAGGGCATCGCTGTTGCGGGTTAGAGGGCCGTTACACGTTGATTAGGAGAATCCTTATATGATGTATTCTGTAAGATGGTGTATCTGATTTGCACGAGTGCTCGGGTCTGAAACCGAACTGCTCGTAAGGAAAAACCTTATTTGTAAGGACGTACTTAGGCGGTCCCATAATGAATTGGAATAACTATGAACCAATGAAGTAAATGAAACGAAACCAATTTTATTTTTCAATATAATCACCATGAATACTAACACACTTCTGACATCTGTGAATCAACATCTCCAAACCTTAATAAAAATAATCACATTTTTTATCCTCAAAATGACTGAAGACGGCCGCCTGCAACTCTTCATCGCTTGAAAATTTTCTTCCTCTTAAGTCCCGCTTTAAATTTGGAAATAAATAATAGTCGAACGGAGCCATGTCTGGACTGTAAGGTGGATGTTGAACTTCTGTGAACCCGCATTGACGAACTGCATCCTTCGAAACACCAGCGGTATGAACAGGGGCATTGTCATGGAGCAACAGGACACCTTTAGACAGCTTGCCTCTTCGTTTTTCCTTTATCTTGTCTCGCAATTTATATATTAAAGAAGCATAATATTCGCCGTTCACGACTGTATTATGTTCTTTAAAATCCACCATCAAAATACCTTGAAAATCCCAAAATATTGTGCATATCAGTTTTTTAGTCGATTGTTGCACCTTTGCCTTTCTAGGGGGCTTTTCACCCTTATAACGCCATTCCATTGACTCGCGCTTGCTTTGTGGATCATAATACAAGATCATAGTTTCATCACCAGTCACTAGCCGCTCGATCACAGTCTTTGGATTTTCGCCACAAAGATCCAAAAACTCCGAAGCGCAGCGCACTCTTTCCTGTCTCTGTACCGCTGAAAGAAGTTTTGGTACCCATCTTGCACTCACTTTTTCATGTGAAGATGTTCATGGATCGCGCGATGAACGGCACTCTTAGAGAGCCCAAGCCCTGCTGCAATTTCTCTAATCTTCAAACGGCGGTCACTCAGAACCTCCTCTTCGATAAGAGCAATCGTTTCGGGAGTGAGCACTTCCACAGGTCGACCGTCGTGGCCAAAGTCTTCGACGGTTTCTCTTATCCAACAGTTCTTTTATTTGGGCAGGGGATAAACCTTCTTTAAACAGAAACTTTATGACACTTCGATACTCAGTTTTCGACATTTTGAAAAAATACGCGACTCTCGTTATTCAAATGCCTGTTAAACTAAGACTAAGCATTTCATGTCGATGCATGTTTCTTACATTAAGTGCACGATAAACGTACTACTTAATGCAACACAACATGTAGCGACATGTCGCGTTGAACTATATCAGGCCAGTTCATTATGGGACCGCCTGGTATTTACGGAGGTGGTCCAAAATTACACGGTCGTAAACTTTACCCAGAGTGCTGAGGAGACTGATGGCTCTGTAACTAGAGGCTAGGTTGCGTGGTTTCCCTGGTTTCGGGATACCTATGACGTCCGCATTTTTCCATGCATCCGGGAAGGAGCAGCTGAAAAGAAGAGCATTGAAAATGCCTACTAGGAAGCAGACAAGTGGTGCTGAGAGGGATTTCAGCACCCTATTGCTAATGCCATTGGGGCGGGAACTGATTTCTTTTTGAGTTTTATGATGGTTTCTGCGACTTCGTCAATAGTCACAAGATCTAATAGAGGGCCTGCAGGTGGTAGCGCCAACCTGCGCTCGACCTCCGCTTCAACCTCTGCAAGGTAAGCAGGATCTATGAGTTCGCTAGAAAATGTGCATTGGCTCACTAAACTGTCCGCGACGTATTCAGCTTTTTCAGAGTCGTCAAAGGCGAGATCGGCGTTTCCTGGCCTAATGAGAAGTGGTATGGGTGAGGATTGTTCTGCTTTCAGAACTCGGATCAACTGCCAGAAGGCAGTTTAGAATGGCTCGATATCCTCTAGCATATTATCGCATTTATCCTGTCTAAATACTGCAATACACTCTTTTATCTAATTTTGTAGGTTGCGCAGTCTAGTATCGGTTGCTCGACGCACGAACCTTTCGAGAGCATTCTTTGATCGCTGAGGTGAGGTGGACCGATAGGGAGTTAATCGCTTTATTGGCTTCCTCTTGCGAGTCTATTCTGTTGGAAATAGTGTCTAAGTTCTGGGATGTCGGAGACTCGAGCTTGACCTCGAGCTTACACCAGTCCACGATGGTTTTGGTCTGAAGTACCTCACCTGCAGGCTGGACCATACTGGCTAGCCCGTAAAAGGGCTAGTCTATTGTTTGAGTTATTTGGTAGTAAAGTAAAAAATAGAGATAGTAAAACGCGATAGTCAGAGAGCGTGGTTTAAGTCTACCTAACGGTTTTACTGCCATTATGGGTTTGAAATAGGTTGTTTAGGCACACTGGAAAGTCCAGATTGTGCTCAATGGTGGCGTTGAGCTTGTCCTGAGGGTGGTAGCTCCGCGGAGTTTACAGGCCAGAGAGGATAATTCAGTGACGTTTATGTTTCTGATGAAGCCGAAAACTAGAGAGAAGTCAGCGGCGAAAGATGATGAGCCTCGCGGAACAGGCTCACAGGAACCCCATGGTTTTTGTTACATGTTTTATAGACATCGCTCAGAACCGAAATGCACCTTAAAGTTCTCCCGTTCATAAGGCGCGGTCAATTCGTTAGGAATATTTTAGCAAGGATGAGTTTTAACTTTTCAAAGTCTAGTTGTAACTCAGTATTCATCTGAGGCTTAATATAGCTATACACAATCAGTTTTTCGTGTTACTCCCTACACCTAAATTCTACGTTGTTCATTGATGCAATTAAGAATATCATTTTTAAAAACTGAAAAAGAAACTGAATGAAGCTGTTGTAAATATTGTTTTCTGTCGAATAAACATTATTTACTTGATTTTGCATTTTAAATTCTGTATGTATTCATTTTATATTGACTACCTACTGTTTTCGTTTTAGGGAATTTGGCACTGAACTCTAAAAAAAACGTAAACATAGAAAAAATAATTAAAGGAAAACTTTTGGTAAATACAAATTGTTATACGTCAATTTTTAAAGTATTTTAAATACACACAAGTTATCACAAATAACCTTATTACTGTCACTTCTTATTTCCCGATAATTTTATGCCAAACTTGAATAAACAAAAGTTTTGAAACTCCAAAAGTGCTCGACTCATAATGTTCATATGATCGTGAAAAAATGTAGAAAAATTTCTCAATCAACAATAGAAAATATTTTTTAATTTTACTTTGATAGATATTATTATTGAGATTCACAACAATTTTTATTATTGTTGATTGAAAAAACTTTTAACAGAATATTCTTAAAACGATCAGAAATAAACTTTAATATCACTAACTTTTAGGTATTTGTATTCAGGCATTATCGTAAAAACTACTCTTTTTTACCTGACTCGTTAACATTTTTTTATCATCAATAAACATCATAAGTTAATTACGTTTTCAAAAAGTTATTCATCTAGTTATAACCAGTATTTTAATTTAGCATTCGCTAAAGTACACATTCAGGTCACTCCATAAAGTTCATGACCTATATATAAATCCTACGTACTTTCAGCGCAACAATTTATTTTAATGAAAATCTATGATTATAAAAATAATAATAATATCTTAACCTCGGTCAAGTATGTATCGAATTTGGTTTTGGAATATTTTGTATTTCTACAGCGATCGATATTTTTCATCACGAGCCGCTGTAAACAAACGATACAGTGATCCACTCACGACGGCGCGGCGGCCGAGCCCGCAGCGCAGTGAGTCAAAGTTGCATCTGTACTTAGTAAATTATGAAATTACAAGGCTGCACAAACACCGAAAATTTCGGATTTTCTCAGCCGAAAAAAAATTATAACTAAACAAAATAAAATTGAACCGCCATTTACGTTTCACGGCTTCCCACATAATAGATATAATAGAATAGATTGAAAAGTAGATTGAATTGAACAATTGATATTTTCAAAAGTTATCATGTTTACCCCACCCTATGCAGACGTGATAAATCTAAACAATAAGCCACTAAAACCACTTTCTTAGTGTATAAATAGCAATAAATCGATTTAAAAGAAAATAAGTTCATCAATCATTTATCTTTCTGACATTGTGATTTTTATATCATTTATATTATGTTCAATATAATAATAAATAATAATAATAATAATATCCCACAATTATCACACACAACGCCATTTAGTCCCAAGCTAAGCAGAGCTTGTGTTATGGGTACTAGACAACTGATAAACATACTTATATATTTCTAAATACATAAATATTATAGATAAATTACACCCAGACACAGAACAAATGATCGTGCTCATCACACAAACATTTGTCCTGGGTGGGAATCGAACCCACGACCTCCGGCATAGCAGTCAGAGTCACTAACCACTAGACCAACAGGCCAGTCAATGATGTTATGAATGAATAATAATAATGAATATGATTGTTAGATACGATTTCAAGCGATAAAACGTTGAATTCTTGATTTTTAGGCGGTTATAATGGATTTCCGCAAAGTAACGCCTGATTTTATCAATTAAACAAAAAATAAATATAGAAAACATAAAACCACCTTTATTATAGGCAATACAAAATAATTCACTAAAATGGATTAATAATTTGGGTTGAAAACACATTCAAAGAACCACAGCGAGTGTAGAAAATAAACATTTATGCTCAAGAACATACGTAATTTGACAGGTAGGTACCGCAATAGTCTACGCTACGATTTCACCGAGAGCCTAAAGTTTTTTCACATACAAAACAATTTTTATATCAAGATCCTTATCATAATTTCTTATATTTTGTGCTATTATTAAAACGTAGTCAAGAGTAACTCCTGGGATTTACCGAATTTGCCGAATTTCATATACATTTTCTTCAAATTTTATAGTTAGTTGTGTTTAGGAAATTAAACGCTAAGATACATAAATGGACATGAGATGTGATCAGAATTGGAAAAAAGTTACGTAGTAGATGCCAGCCTCTCAAATTTCAATTAAAAGTGGTTAAACAACATTGAATCGTGTCACCGACGCTCGACATCCATACCCAGTGGCCTGTATCTCGAGATGTAGGTCAAATCATATCAGATAGAGTACAGTAGTCCATAACGTATCATAAATGCAATTTAATAAAAACAAATAACTAGTGTCTAACCTTTCTTTCCGTCAGTTCAGTATTTTTATTTAACATGGATATAATTGATTTTGATAATTACTTCGATGAATGGATGGATAACTATGCGGATATGTTCCGAGAAAGTAATACGGTTCGTGTAAGGGTTAATCCGTTTGAAAAATACGACGACGCCAAGTTTAAGAAAAAATGTGGGTTCAGCAAACTTTTTGCTAGAATAATATTAGATGTAGATATTATTTGCAATTTTATTTGTTTTTGTTCATAAATAAAATAACTCATGAAAATTTAACAATATATATATATATATATATATATATATATATATATATATATATATATATATATATATATATATATATATAACGCGTGCCTCTATTAGACAATGTTTAACTTTATTCTCCAGGTCACATTGCAATACATTCGTTCAGCATGCGATCATTCGTTTTGTTTTACGCAAATTAATACGACTAACTACGTAAAAATTATATATATATATATATATATATATATATATATATATATATATATATATATATATATATATATATATATATATATATATATATATATATATATATATATTACTATCGAACTCTGAGACAAAACAAAATTTAAGGTGATACCTCGAAAATTTGGTGGTTTTTCTACTTAACATATTTTTTAAAGTTTTATAGATTACAAACCAAAATTTTGGTATATGATTTTTGACTATAAGACCTTGGACTGCATAAAAGGAAAACACGATATCATGTAATTTTCTCGATAGAAAAAAATTGCAAAGTAGGCTCCAATTATTTACATTTTTCGATGACACCACAATATTATTACGAATAAGTTCATGGAATTATTTTTAAGGCATAGTAAAAAATCATATCTAAGTTCTCATAAACCAGGTTTTTAATCCATAACGAAGTTTTATTAAAATAAATAAAAATGTCGTTTGGCGCTTACTTAGTTTTTTTCCGAGCGCTTGCTCGGTATGGCTATCTCATAATTTGCGTACTATGAAGTCATTGCATCACTTTTATTTTGACACTCCCTCAGTCGTCCGTTAGCTTCACCGACAAAGGAATAAGCCACACCCCCAAAACTTCGATTCATTTTCAAGGTATCCTCTTAATTTTTACGTAGTTAGTCGTATTAATTTGCGTAAAACAAAACGAATGATCGCATGCTGAATGAATGTATTGCAGTGTGACCTGGAGAATAAAGTTAAACATTGTCTAATAGAGGCACGCGTTAAACACAGTTTAGTGGTACTTAGCGAAATTGGTTGGAATGGTTTACCATTGTTTAACATGTATTTATCATCTAACTAAACACATGTTGGACCAGTGTTTAAATGCTTTTTTGCAGTAAGACTGTATAATTCTATGGTCCATGTTTAAATTTTACTTTTTATATAATTGATTTTAGGAGGATATTACTTATCAGCTCATTTTTTGTAATAGAGCCACGTTGCATCTATAATATTATTATGGCTAAACTACGGGTGAGTGGACCACGGGGTAGGAAGAAGAAGGAAGAAACAACTGCTTCCGCAAACTGCTGCTAGTGCTTTGCCGACAATGTTATATCGTTCGTTCATTATCTTATAAATAAATTTTACTTAAAAAATTTGAAAAATCAATGTTGTATGCTTATACTTTGTTCACCTAGAACACCTTATGTTTTCCTTTAGATAAAAAAGTCAGCTCGTATTCATTAAATTATAATCTAAAATTCATCAGTATATTTAAACACTAGTATTAAGAGCGGAACATAATATAACATAATATACTTATTATATTTTAATGAGCTTTTCCCGCCAAGCGCTTGTCACGTGTACGTGCTGAACACGTAGGTAACCAACTTACTACGGGGGCTGACATTTTTTACGTTTTATTCGAAGAAAAAAACAACATTAAAGGTACAGTAAAGGTACGACTGGTTCGCAAAAAAACCTCTGTCCTGGGAAGAACCAGAAAGAAACCCGGAGGGACTTTTTTTCCACACAAGACAATTTAGTAATAGCTTTTGGTAGCGAGGTTTCCACACTTTAATCTCAGAACGAAAACGATGGTTTATTGTTGCAAATACAGTAAATAGCGTAAGTAGGACGGTTTACTGCCGTCCGGAGCCGCTACAGGACTTTTATTTCCCAAAATGCCCGCCCTTAAAATCTGTCATCTGAAGCCGTGGTGACACTGCTCCCTCTCCCTCCCGCCTTGCTACGCCACCGATGAAATAACGACTTCCTGACTTTTATAATTAACAAATAATTAAGATCAGGTATGAAAAAGCTAAAATATATTCCAATTTCTAATTAATATCTAATTTATCATAATTATACAGTTGTTTAATGGATTGTAAAGAAAATGTAATTAAATTTTCGGTTAGTTAAATAGTTATTAACTTAAATTTTTATAATGATTCGATTTAAAATGTTACATAACAAGAAACCTAAGAAAAAGCGTTGAGCAACCACTAAGAAACATACTATTTTGTACTCGTCGGCCTCGTAAGCTAGTACCTATTCATTTTATATGCAAATCGGATTATCATAGCACAATACAATATCAAGAACAATTATACTATGTTTACAAACCAACGCTTAAATAAATGTTTTAAACTATAATGAAATACCGGATAATAAATAATATGATGTTTTAAACTATAATGAAATACCAGATAATAAGCCAAATCTTTCACAAAAATAAAACAAAAGAGGAAAAAGGAAATTGGAAACATGTAGTATACCTATAAACCTTCTACCTACTTTTAAACAAAAATTAAGTTCTGTATTACGTAAACAAAATATGTTGGAAAATATTTAGAACTTTATGTTGCTCCCTTTGGCGACAAGTGAAGTGTTGTTAACACTATTACGTAAGGAACCCAAAGATTTACAAAGGCCGTTGTGACATAAGTTCCTGTCAAGTGCAGTCGCCTGCACACGACCTTTACTTAAACCAGACAAGCGCATGCTTAATTCAGTATAATTTTTTTGTAACAAAGTAAATTTGGTTTTTCTTTTAAAAACTTTTTAATTACCTAATATTACTCTATGTGAAATATAGAAGGAAGATACCCCAGATCCATGGAGCACTGAATTTGAAATTAATGTGCGATTCTATGCTTAGTGCGTAGCGGAATTAACGATAAGAGAACTAAGCGGTAATCCCAGGGATACTGTGGGTCCCCGACTTACATTCGGCATTCCATTTTTATACAAAAGGAACTCTAATGATTAATAAATAAAAATAATAACAGCTCTTTTCTTTACAGTAAAAAATTATGAGGCTTGAGATGAGGTCATATGAAGAGGGCAACTTCTATTTCTGATTTGAGTTTGGGGGCTCCAAAATGTTTACCGCTTGGGACCGCTACTGCCTCAGATGTATATTTATAGAAACAAATTCATAACGCGAAACATGATTACAAAATATTATATAAGTAGCTTTATTCACACAGTTATACGAGTATAGTTAAATAATATTGATTCAATATTGTACAAAATTTAATAAAAAATAAAAGAAAAATTAATTATATAAAGCATATTGCACGATGGGAGTACTTTTACTTTTAGCGTCCATTACGGCTGTCTAAATATAATTCGGATAACAATGGCAGTGTGGCAATGTCGTGGTCAAATTCAAGATCTACAGTGACGCGCGCTGCGGTCACGCGTCTGCTTCAAGTATAAATAGAATAACGGCGGCTACGTTACTGAATAATGGATCCGATCTCAAATTAAAAAAGCGGTCTAGGTACGACCCGAAAGGTGCACACGACTAACTTCCCAGCGGAAAGAATAAAAAGATATCATATGTTTTAATGTTTTATAAAAAAAATTATTCGGCACAAAAAACGACTTCACAGATTTTGCTCAAAATTTAAAGAGGTCTAAGTTACATAAGGATGTCAATATCACTCTTTGTTCTCGAGGTACACGAGGGGAAAATTGAACCCGAACATACATACATTACATACATACATACGTAAATGTGCACGCACGTACATCCTATTAAAAACCGATTACTATTCGACTCTAAAGACCTTGAAACGTGGAGATACGTTAAAATTTTCAATTTGCAAAATCGGACCCATTACAATAACTTCCCATGGAGAAGTTAATAAAACCGCAGTTATTTTTTAGAAGTAGGGGTGACAAGTGATGAATAATTATTAGGAATCAAAATGCAGGTGAGAGCCCCTGAGAACTAAAATGGAATGCCTCGTAACCAATTAAATGGGTCAATGTCCTGTTGACTACCCTCACCATGCGAAATAGCAAATTGCACTGACATGCTGCTGTTTAACGCTGGCCGGTCTCCCGGCTCATTCTTATTCTTGAGCAGCTATAGTTGATAACTAAGCAAAAATTACTAAAACAGGTGATATTTGTTACCATATATAGATCTTCCTCAAAATGCATAATATTTTCATAGAAGTAACGTGGGACAAATCTAAAAAAAAAAAAAAATCTAATTTTATACATGGTAGAGCAACTCTGCAGCTATGTTATGGTTGTAGCACGAATGGGCCGGCTCGACCTGGGAGGACTACAATCTCAGAGTACCAGCGTAAAATAGCAGCTTCATGCTGCGTTTCGTATGTTGAGTGTAGAGAACATCGCTTTCCATCGTAGTCCTCATAGGTGAAAAGTTTTATTTTTAGTCGAAGATAAATGTAGATGTCTATGGGCCACAGTATCCATTTACCATAAGGTGGACTGTGTTCCGTTTGTAACACCCATTCTATAAAAAAAATCTTTATGCAACTCTGACCCACGTTGCTTAGTGATCTGTGAACAGAGATATATTTAACTGATTTCTGCATGATAGCATCAGCAATGAGTACAAACATACATGGAAGTGGCAGAAGCATCAGAGTAACCAACATATCATGCGGCTCAAATTATTAATAAGCTCATTTATTTATTTTATTAATAAGGCACACAAACAGATTAAAGACAATACAAAACACATTTACAGTAACAAAAATATTATAACTAGTCTATAATCCAATAAAGTGTGCACAGCAAAACAAAATATGACAACAAGTATGACAAAAAATAAACTAATAATACATAGTACTAGTGACAGTTTATAAAAAAGAACTTATGATATTCGTGAAATTTACATATTTAGCGTAACAACTACAGATCTTCTAAATTGTGTAATATTAGAATTTAAAATGTCCAGATCAGCGTTACGATGTCTCAGCTCGTCAATGTTTCGACACATTCGAATGACCGGAATAAAGAAAGACGTGTTGTTTCTGTAAACATCAAGGCGAAAGATACGCACGCGGGTTACGCACCGACACTGGACTGCTCTCGAACTCGAAATCTTGCAAAAACTTGAAAATGGTTCGACCGATTTTGATGAATTTTTGTGTGTAATTGAGGCGGCCCTGGACGGTTTAAAAACGCTCGGTAGGTGGCGCTGTTATCGAGATCCAGAAATCACCCGTGCGAATCGGGGGCGGATCGCTAGTAGCTTATAAAATTGAAATCTGTTGAGATAGAAAGACAGAATTTATTGACTTGAGACTCGTGATGGAGAGATAATTAGTTGAAAAGCGTTTTTGGTATAGTGCATTGGATCGGTGATGGGGTAAGACCGTAAAATTCAAATTTCCGGTGAATTATGCTATATTTTTGAAAGCTAGCAATATGGTACAAGACTCCATTTTATTCTGCCCCGACCCCAAGTTTCAGGCAGTCGCTCCGAAAAGTAGGGCGTGCGCTGCGCAGTATTTTATAAAACAAGGTAATTTTTGAATTTTTTCGTCTGTCCGGTCTTTCCCTATCACTTTTATTTGCGATTTGTAGCGACGTCCGGTCTTCCCCTTGATGGCCAATTCTTCATCATGCATATAAAAAATTATGCCTTGTCTTCGCACACGTTTTAAGCAGAAACTGTTGAGTTTTGAAAAGTAAAAGCTTCTTATAGCTAAATAACGTGTAACCATTAACGATTTGCGCCATGTTTCAGAAATCTGACGTATATGGATGTCGAGAAAATAAAGTTTTTGCCAGACTCTTTTAACTAGTCGGAAATCCGTACCCCAACGCACCTTATATTATTTTGACTATATTTACACAACACGAGACAAGATGCGAGAATTTTGCAATCGATAAGATTAAAATTATTAACTTAAAGCACTGAGGTATATAGTACATTATACTTCAATGACTTAAAGTTGGTAAGTATAAACAAAAAAAAATTTAATTTTTAAATAGAGCAATATTTAAACACGGAATGAAGACACGTGGATAAGTTGTGTCGAAATATAATTGTATAAAAGTTATTATTAAAAAGGTTTAAAAAATCTTAAAAACTTAAAATCCAGATACAATAATTGATAAAACTAAAACGGCGCCCACTAAAATCTGCGGATACGATTTAGCTTGCTAAATATTTATTTACCTATGATACGATTCGGCAAGGCTGATTTTACAACAATTTATATTTATTCCGTATATTATATATAGGCAATGAATATAATGTAATATTGAAATATAATGAATTCACAATAACAAAGTTTAAAATATGAGAAATTTGGTAAAATTGATAGATGAAATACATTAGGATATAATATGGCGCATGTTTTATGGTCACTGCCATTGAGTTATAATAAATCAATGGCCACTGCAATTATTATACCTAATTGAAGATAAATACTCATAAGTCATAACCCCGCAATGTGACCTCTTACGCCCGGGATGAAAGCAACGTGATTTCCGTATACTTATATTATATATTACTCTACCACAATTTAAAAACAGATTCTACTAAGTGTCTTATATGTATGATCAGCTATCTAAGACTTTTAAGAGGTTAAAAGAGAAAATAATAATCACATCTTAAAATCGACGGGTGTAATTATTTTTGATTGTTAGCATATTATTTTGAAATAAGGAATTATTCTTTTAACTTGCGTTATCTGAAACTAACGCAAAGCTAGGTACCACTGAATACCAAAAGCTAGTATGGACGCACCCCACAGTAACAGTTATATCTCATTCCGTAATATAAATAACTAGCTTGCCAGGCGGACGTTGTTCTGCCCTTTTCGCCGACCCTTTGTCATGTCCTATTAAAAATCCTTAAATTCGCAAAAAAATTTTGGGTCACTCATGGGCAAAAAAACTGTCCTATCTCTCAAGTTGGACCAAACTGCACACGGTGTGCAAATGTGATTAAAATCGGTTAAGTAGTTTCGGAGACCATCGCGGACAAACAACGTGACACGTAATTTATATATATTAATATAATATAAATAACATGACTCATTCCGTAATATTTTAACAATCTAGTAACAAGGAATAGGTTATGATAATGGTTAGGACATTGTTTAAAATTTAAGTTGACTAATTAGTTGAAAACGCAGTAGTAGGTACATAGTTATTCATTTAAACCATGGGTGCTGTAAAGTGCTCGATACGTCGGGTATATAAAAAAGTTAATACGCGATAAAATCCGTAAAAACTAGTATTATTTAAATGTTTAGTGTTCGCGGAAATATAAGAAATCCTAGTTATTCATCCCGGTGTTTCCGGTACTGCACCTTAGACCATCACAGTTCAAGCGTAAGCGTGGTCTTTCGTAGGCAGACTGATGAATGTTCTAGACTAAGAATTAGGATCTTCATAGTTAGTTAGTGAGGCTCCCACATGTATCGGATGTGTAGTTTTAAGTAGTATGTATTAATTAATGTATCGCACATTATTACCTAGTCTTAAGTTTTAAATAAAGTCTTTTTAAAAACGTCCTGGGGCAGTTTCGAATCTTGACTACCTAGTAAAATAAATAGCGGGATGAAGAATTTTTGTACATTACTTACATAATTGTTTCTCAAGCTTTAATTCCATTTTTTTTTTTCAATTTTAGTGTAGGACAAAAATTGATAATTAGTATTTACAGACATTAACTGATAAGACAAAAATGGTTGTTATTTAAAATAATCTTATAAAATGCACGTGGCTCGTTTGTCCATTTGGTGTTTACGTATTATTTCGGCATAGATAACAAAGTAATAATGAAGAGTCTGATGGTAGTTTGATATTTGTCGATTATAACTTGCGATAGTTTTATGTCTGGTTGCCGATTCAGTGCAGGTGAAAAATATGAGTGATGTGTATATTATGTTACGGTTAAAAGCCGCAGTACGAATACTTCTAGGTTTAGATGTTATAGTATACAAGGTATAGACGATTGCGGTTAGTTAAACTCAGGTACAATTGATTTATCGATGGCTAAAAGGCTAAACCTAGGTATAAGCGGTTGCTTCCGTAACTAGATCGAGCCTTCATCATAAAAGTTACGTTAATTTACTAGTAAGTTAAGGTGCGTAAAACGTGATGATCACATAATACTATTTAAAGGTGCGGCTGCCAACTTGACTTCCTAGCAGAAAGTGTCATTGAAAAGACTTCTCAAAGAGCTTTTTATAAGACCACACACGATTGTCATACATATAAAATGCAGTCATTATTTACTCCGCGTAGCCCATTAAGTAGAATAATTCGAATTTTTAATCTCTCGTAAAACTATTCCAAATTTCATCTACGTAAAAAAATCATGACAAACATACCAAACATTATATCCAAACAAAAAAAATGTTTGGCTAATTTTGGCACGCGCTACGAACTTATGATGTAAATGGATGTAAACCAAAGACCATTCGAGTGAAGCCGTGGGAAAAGCCTAAGTAATCGTTGGTGTAACTTCTGCACAACTCGGCCGATTGAGGTCATATTCACACGATATAATTGTTTTGTCGAGTCGATGGTTCATAGCTATGCCAGGATTTGATGCAATCAAGGTATTAACAAATTCTACATTTATAAACAAAATGACTCATACTTACTCATAATTACGTTAGTAAGTAAAAAAGAAAATCACAAAATCAAAACTTTATAGACGGCGCTATGGTCGAGTTGTCAATAAATTTACACAGTAAATAATTCGGGGTGTTACCACCAGTCGATCGTCGGTGTGGTACATCGATCAATGTTGGAATGGAATGGATTAGTCGACGTCGATCGAGCTGCTTAATTATTCGAGATTATCTGCTCCACCGACCGCTATTTAAAATGTCGTCTAGATGAATATAAACTATCGCAAAAAACAGTCGCATACAGTCTTTTACGTTTGCGTATCCGTAATAATACGAGCAAGATCGTGCTGGCCGACAATAACACGTCCTCTTCTGAATACTTTTTGGAAGATACTGATGATAAGCCTACAACCACATCGATTAATTGGCGATCGACGTCGATGATTGAACAAAGTTTTATCGATCAATATCCGTCAATCAGGCTAAGCTAACAAAACAATCGATCGACGTTGATCAATGGCATCGATCGACGACTATTGGTATAGTTACGGAATGAATATTAACAAATATCATAAAGGACATTTGTGACAGACAGTGATCCATAATTTAAAAATGGAACACTATTACTGCCAGTAAAGCGAACACGCGATGAAATCGCGGAATGGGAGCTTGGCTACAAAATTTTATAAATCAATAAATTTTATTTTATTTTAGTTTAAAATACTTACCAAGAAGAGCTTGAAAAAGCCTCGATTTAAAAATTCTAATGACTCTTTCGATTGCAAGTCTTAGTTGTCGATCTTGCGGTTTCACTAGTTTGCTGTGGTAGTCTTCCAGCAGTTCTAATGCTCGGTGGGCCTCTGCAAAAAATAAAAATCCATAGATATTATTTATAGTTTCATTTACTTTTTTTTTCTTTTTCTACACTTTTTTCTCTGTTTTCGGGCAATGTATATAGTATACATGAGCTTTCGTGTTTTCGTGTTTGTATAATCACGAGTCCTATTCATTAAATCTTTTTTGAAAATTAATGTAAAACAATATTCTGGAAATATTTATAACACATACGCGCGAACTCGGCGGTGAATGAAAACATAGACAACCTGCATGTCAAGGAAATATAAAAAATATAAGTCATGCGAAGTCTGTTCTATGAAGTATAACTGACACTTCCATACCCTCTCAGGTTAAAACCTAATCATAGTGTGCCCAACCTATGTGTGCCTATTGTAGATTGAACTTAATTTTTTGGCCTAATTTCAGTAAAGTGTAATTAAATTAATTCCTAATATTAATTCAATGCATTCTCTAACTCCTTCCCTGTTATAGCTGTACGACTCTGGAATGCGCTTCCCTTAGCATTAAGAAAAGTAAAAGAATATTACTTAGGCTCATCTAAAACATAAATATACTTACTTAAAAATAAGTTCAGAAAAATAAATTAATAAAAGTTTTAAATATATTGTCCATTATATCCTTATATATACAATATGTAACGTAATTAACGCACACCCTCAGACACCCCAATTAGTATATTATGTTATAATCATAATATAAAACACTGAATTTTTAGTAAAACATTTTTATGCACTGATTATTTATCAAATTAGTTATACTAATTCCGGAAAAATGTTGTGGTCACAGTACAAATCCACTAACGCAAAGACTTTAACGTGCTTGAAATAAAGTTCATTTTTCTTTATTTGTATTGAATGACAGAATTAGTAATAATACAAATGAAACTGCACTCAAAGTCTTATTGCCTCCATTTACGGTCCATTTCAGTTTGTTTTGACTTTATAGCTTTAGAATGACTGTAATTTACGTGGTTTTAATAATTTTTGGGATAAAAAATTAAAAATTATAGGAATCGATTCAGAAAACGATTCTGAACAAACTACTTTCTCAAAGTGCGTTAATTATGTTACATGTTGGTTTTAAATAAGTATGATCTACATGTATGTCATTCATTTTTCATCAATTTTAGGTTTTTCACGGTAGCCCACTGCGGTACACACTTCTCCCACTAACGTTCCGGTTGATTGGCAGAAAATGCCATATTTTGTGCCTTTAGTACAATAAATTGTATATATAAATATTCTTTAATCTGCTTGAATCTTTGTATTCTTTATATTCATTAACCGAGCAGGTACAAAAAATGATCTATGAATGAATGATATATATATATATATATATATATATATATATATATATATATATATATATATATATATATAAAGTTCTATATTCGAGACGTATGTTTTTTTTTGTATCCTTACCGATTTCTATAAAGATCAATGATATGTTGCAAACCAGTAACATTCATTGCTAAGCGGACGACAGCACGGGTGATACTTTATACACCGACCGTGCCAATATTTCTCGGTAAAATGTCGCCGAGTGCCGCCGCGTCGGGACAAACTTGTGTCTGAAGTCGAGACATTGTTGAACAAGAACTGGGAGCGACTAAAACTAGACCAGTTCAATCCACAAGTTTGCGCGTTTACTGCTAAAAAGAGCCCATTCGTCGTATCTCCTCAGTTTCAAGGCACTCCCATTGTTGTCTTAACCAGTATCGGAATCTTCGGCGTCGACATATAGAGTGGCGTGCAGTTTCGTGGTCACTTGGAAGAGAAGGCTAAATTGGCCTCTAAGAAGATTGGCGTGCTTAGCAGAGCGGGACAGTATTTACTGCCTGCACACCGCCTGCAACATGGAATACTGTTCCAATCTCTGAACTGGGGCTCCCCAGTGCCAGCTCCTTCCATTTGATCGCATCCAGCGCAGAGCCGTTCCAATCGTCGTCAACCGAGTTGTAAATGCTCGTATAAGGGAGCGTTGATTAAATAGAGCGGGTTTGCTGGCGGGATGTTAACTGGAGAGCATACAGTAGCAGTTAGATGAGCAATAAATAACACTTCTTGAGAATTTCTTCTTGTTTTATTTCTTGATTCCTTATTATTACATTGCCGGATTTGGAATAATTTACCACGAAAAACGCCCCTTTTTTATAAGCGGCTGTAACCAATCATATTTAAGAAAAAATCGCATACGGCATTAGTGAATCTATTGACCAATCAGAGCGCCGAGTAACCTTTTCTAAGAGAGATTCACAATTTCCTTAATAAACGTGGTAAAACATTCCTTACAATATTTATATTTATTCCTAACGATAGATACAACTTATTTCTATTATTCTAAACATAAATCATTCAATAAACCTTTATTTTACATTTATAAAAAATAAAAATAGTTTCGCGGTCGCCTCACGGTTTAGCTCCGGAGTAGGACTATATTTTTTGCCGAACATACAAGTGGCGCCGCCAAGAGGTAGGAATGTACAACACTTTTTCAGGAATTATGCTTAAAATCTATACAATATTTTTTCATGAAATTTAAATCTTTCTCATAATGAAATAACATTATACAGCGATTAGTTGACATATTAATGTTTCTTTTGAAGTACTTTAAAGGAAAAAGAATTATATTAATCACTTATATGTTAAATAGCTCTTAAAGTTATGATAAAAGAAATCTTACTAGAAAATAAGCTTATACTTGCGTCTAATGTTCTAATCAGACCTAAATAATATTAAATAGATTCATATAAGTCACTTTAAGATAAAAATAGAAGTGTTTAATTTACTTTCCTGTTTTTTCAGCACTAATCAGTCTTTACACTTAGCTTTATTTTATAAATAGGAAACAGTTAAGATTAATACCATCACCTAATTTTAAATCACTGATAAGAAATAATTATGATTAAATGCTAACACTTAGTTTTTAATTCACTGATAATAAATAATTAATATTAAATGTTCGAATTCACTTTGTCGTCGCTAACATTCTCCCCCACGGTGCGTAGCACTGCATCCTCTGGAGGCGACGACTCCGCTGGCACCAGCACGATGACACGTCGAGTTGGACGGCGAAGTATTCCGCCTGATGTCCGCACGTCCAGCACCCTGGTTCTTCCGTCTGGTCCGGGATAGGTTTTGACGATTTCACCGCGAGGCCATGAGTTTCGCGGTAATGTGGCGTCCACTATTAGCACGATGTCTCCTTCCCTTGGGTCTCTGGTTTCTTTCCCCTCGAGTTTCCTTGGCATCAGGAGAGGTAAGTATTCTTTAATCCACCTTTTCCAGAAGTGGTCTGCGAGTCTCTGGGTGGTTCTCCAGCTTGCCTTTCCGATGAGCTCCGTGTCGCTGAACTCTCCCGGCGCCATAGCTCCGCATGATCTTCCCAGCAGAAAGTGGTTCGGTGTTAGGCTCTCCTCGTCTCCTGGGTCCATGCTGATCGGGGTGAGAGGTCTCGAGTTGACGATGTGTTCAACCTCAGTCATTAGCGTATGGAGTACTTCCTCGGGCGGGCTCTTCTCGTTGAGGACTACTGCTAGCGCCGTCTTGACTGTTCGTACGAGCCGCTCCCAGGCGCCTCCCATGTTCGGAGCTCCCGGGGGGATGAACTTCCACTGGATGCCCTTTTCCTGTGCGGCCTCCTCTAATTCCCTTTTTGCTCCGACGAAATTAGTTCCGTTGTCGCTATATACGGTTTTCGGAGTTCCTCTTCTGGCTGCCATTCGACGGAGTGCCATGATCATTGAGCTGGCGCTGAGAGAAGGTACCAGTTCTAAATGTACTGCTCTAGTCGTGAGGCAGGTAAATAAGGCTCCCCAGCGCTTCTCGTTTCTTCTTCCGATGGTGACTTGCATCGGCCCGAAGTAGTCTACGGCTGTGCAGGAGAACGGAAATTGATGATGCTGCAATCTTTCACTCGGCAGATCTCCCGTTGGTGGTATCTCTGGTGAACTCTTCTTTGTCTTGCACCATTGACAGCTGTGTGCGACCGCTTTTAGAGTTGCCCTTAAACCCAAGATCCAGAACCTTTGACGAATTTCGTTCATTACTGTAGCGGTGTTTCCGTGAAAGAATTTCCTGTGATAGTGTTGTATTATTAGACGAGTTATTTTTTGTTTTCCGTCTAAAATGATAGGATTCATTATTCTTCCGTTTCGGTCGTGAAATTTCATTGTTCTGCTCCTTAATTTAATTATTCCGTCGTCTCCAATGTAAACGTCGATTTTCTTAAGTCGACTCGAATTTTCTAATGGCTTTTCTGACTTCAGTTTTCTTATGTCTGATGCAAAACTATCGCTCTGGCTTATTTTTATTAATATCTCTTCGGCCTTTTTTAGGTGTTCTGTTTCTATGGGTGAGTATAGGCGCTTATTTTTACTTCCGCTGGTCGACGGGATTGAGGTTTGTGCTTCTTTCTTCTGGATTTTTTGTGGTTTCCAAGACTCATCCTTCTGGCGTGCGGCGGTGGTGGTCGCTTTACGGCTCTTCTTTAGTAGGTGTGTAAAGGCGATCACTCTGGCTGTAGTGCGCAGCAGTCGCTCCCAGCTCGAGAACCTTTCTAGGTTTAATAGGGTGTCTTCTGCTGCCATCGTTGCCAATACCTTTTGCCTGCTTTTTTCTTCTGGCATAACAATTTCTGGCTTGAAGTCGTGAAATGGCCATTCTTCTTCTGGTCGACGGAGAAATGACGGGCCTTTGAACCATCTGGCGTTGTGGTCGAATTCGGTTGGGGTTCCCCTCGTGGCGTCGTCCGCTGGATTCTCCTTGGTTGGCACCCATCTCCAGTCTTCTGGCTTGGACCTTTCTTCGATCTCGGCGAGTCGGTTGGCCACAAACGTTTTGAACTTCCTTGGTTCTGACTTTATCCATTGCAGCACTGTGCTGGAGTCGGTCCAGTAAACCTTTCTCGTTATGTCGAGCTCTGATTCCTCTTCGATTGTGGCGGCTAGTCTGCTTCCGAGTAAAGCCGCTTGTAGCTCCAGCCTCGGAATTGACACAGGTTTCGTTGGCGTTACCCTTGCTTTGCCGGCGATCATGGAGACATGGACCTTTCCTCCGGGCTCGACTATTCTCCAGTAGACTACTGCTGCATAGGCTTCTTCACTCGCATCGGAGAATGTGTGTAGCTGTCCTTTTCTGCCTTTGGGTGAGACGCACCTCGGGATCTTCAGCCTCGTTAATGTTGACACTTCTTCCAGGTATTTCATCCAGACTTCCTTTTGATGTTCGTTGATTGGTTCATCCCAGTCTATTTTCTTTCGCCAGATGTCCTGGATTAGTTTCTTTCCTTGTATTAGAACTGGTGTAGCAAAACCCATTGGATCGAAGGTGGACATTACTGCGCTTGTGACTTCTCTTTTTGTTGGAGTCCTTCTGCCGTCTTGCAGGTCCTCCGGCGTGTTGCGTAGCCCGACGTTGAAGGCTAATGTATCTTCTTTCACCAGCCATCTTAGTCCCAGAGTCTTCTCTTCCTTGGTCAGTTGTAAGGAGTTTTCTTTGTTTGCGTCTTCTACCTCTGATATTACCCCCGAGTTGTTGCTGGCCCATCCCTTCAGATGAAAGTTTGCTCTTGCGTGAATGTCTTTCACTTCTTTGGATATTTTCTTTGCTTCGGTTGTAGATGCGAAGCTCTGCAGGTAGTCGTCCATGTAGTGGTTTCTCTTAATTGCTTTCACTGCTTCAGGATGAGTGTTCTTAAATTCCTCTGCATTCTTGTTCATTACGTATATGGCTGTTGCAGGTGATGACGCTGCCCCGAAGATGATTGAGGACATTCTATACTCTTCCGGCTTGCCGGTTCTTCGGTTTCCGCGCCACAGGAACCTGAGACTGTCTCGGTCGTCTTCTCTGACTTTTACTCGAAGAAACATGTCTTGTATGTCTGCCATGACGGCTACTGGTCCCTCTCTGAAACGCAGCAGTACTCCGAATAATGATTGTAGCAAGTCCGGGCCCGAGAGCAAGGCGTCGTTGAGGCTCTTTCCTTCATATTTGGCAGCTGCGTCGAACACTATTCTTAGCTTCCTCTTGACTGGGTGTACAACAGCGAAGTGGGGTAGATAGAATGTCCTTCCTTCGTTAGAGTTTTCTGGAGCCTTCTCTGCGTATCCTTTTTCGATTAGACTCAGAATCTGCTCCTCGTAGTGCTTTCTTGCTTCTTGATCACGATCCAATTTTTTCTCGATGCTAACCAGGCGTCGAACAGCTTGATTGTAGTTGTTGGGCAGGTGTTCATCTTCTTTTTTCCACAGGAGTCCCGTTTCATATTGACCGCTTGGCAGTTTCTTGGTAGTTTTCTCGAGGGTTTCTAGTGCTCTTCTGTCGCTGTCGTTAGATGGTGAACGATTTTGGATCCCTAGAGACTCTAATTGGAAGTGTTCTCGGACGAGGTCTTCTATGTCTTCCTTGCCAGTGGTCGCTCTGCCATAATGAGTGAAGTGTACTGTGGCAGTTGTTCCTGTTTCACATCCGTGTAACACCCACCCTAAGTTCGTGAGGGAAGCTACAGGATCTGATGGTTTGCCCTTCTTCAGCTTTCTTGTCACTATCAGTCCCCAATTGTCTTGGCCTATCAGTAGCTTGGGCCTCTCGGAGACGTAGAGGAGTTGATTTTCAATTGCCTTCAGGTGCTCACAGTTTCTCACGGTGTCCTTGTTTATGCATTGTTCAGACAGCTTCAGGTCGTCGATGGTTCTTGCTACGATAGTTCTCTTTTCTTTTCTATGAGCCCCTTTTATTTTGAACTCGATCTTCTGTGAACTATCTTTTCTTAACACCTTTCCGCCAACGGTTTCGATCGTGAGTTTTTCTTTCTTTCCTTCGACTCCGATTTTTTCAGCAATTGATGCGTCTAAGAGTGTGACCGTTGACCCTTCGTCTAGTAGTGCTAATACGCGAACTTGTCCTTTTGGGCCATAGAGGTTCACGGGGATCATCTTTAGGTAGGCCTTTTCTTCTCCTTTGGCGTTATGGATTGAGGCGACCTTTTCTTCTGAGATGCTATTGGTGTCTTTTGCTTCTTTTTCTATCGACGCCGGTGGTTTGTCAGAATGTAAGATGGTATGATGCCATCTTTTACACAGCTTGCAGACTGGTGCTTTACAGTTGATTCTTGAGTGTCTGAATCGAAGGCACTTGAAGCATATCTTTGCCTTCTTGGTCATATCCCATTTTTCATTCAGGTTGGCTTCTTTGAACCTTTTACATTCTAATGCGAAGTGTTCTTCCCCACAGAACGGACACGACTTCTTATATTTCTCTTTTGACGCTTCTTGAACCAAATGAACGGGTTTTCTTACTCCTCTTCTTTGTTCTGAGGGCGCTTCGGGCGGGGCGAAGTCTCCGCACATGTCGGCTTCTGTTTCTAGGAACGCTTCGATAAGTAATAGCTCCTGAATTTCCTCGTCTCTTCTGCTTCTGTGGTAGGCGAACCAACGGAACTTCATTGACGTCGGCATCTTGTCTACTATAACTCTTAGCGTTTCAGGTGAACTGAGATACTGTGGTTTCTTCAGGGCTTTGATTGTTTCGACTGCGTTCTTTACTTTGCTTGCAAATATGCATATGTCGCTCGGGTTTTCGCCGACTCTTGGGAGGTTCTTCATTTTTTCTAGTTCTGCTAATGCTAGTGCTCCAGGTCTTCCGAATCTTGCTTCTAGTCCCTTGATCACCTCGCGTGGGTCTTCGGCGGTGAATAGCAGGCTTTGGACGGCTTCTCTAGCTTTTCCTTGGATCGCTATTCTGAGGCGTGCTAGGTTTTGATTGCTACTGAAAGAAGCAGCCGTATCCTCGTATGATCTTTTGAAGGCTAACCATTCTTCGCAGGCCCCGTTGAAGTGAGGTAGTTCTAGGTGCTTCGGTGAAACGGTGTCACGTGATTTTTCTGATAGCTTTAGTATGACTGAAGCTAGTTCTTGGATGTCACTTTTCTTTTCTTCTGCCTCTATTGGTTTGTGGTTCTTATTAGGCATGTCTCCGGTCTGGATGAACCAGCGTTCGACTTCTCGAGTTCGCTCGAACAGCTCTTCTCCGGTACCATCTTCATCTTCTGATTCCGCGGTGAGAAGTTCTAATTCCGCTTGAGCAACTTTTGACCGCGCTTCTGCCAATTCTAGTTCCCTTAATGCCATTGTCATCTTTGCTTGCGCTTCTGCTCTCTTCCTATGCGACGAGCGAACGGAAAGCGTGTCTGGATCGCGGGTCGTCTTCTTAGGGTGAGGCTGTTGCAGAGTCTTCATTGCGACACTTCTTTCTTGAATCTGCGGCGTTGGATGACTTCCTTCTTGGTGAGGAACTGACGCTTCGATGGTGCGTGTCGGGGGGGTGGTATGGGTTACGTCCCCTGGTGTTGATTCTTTTCCGGCAATGTTTTTGTTAAGAAGTACGGGTTGTCTGTGTACGCTGCTGGGCGATGCTCTTGTAAGCGTCGATCGATCTGAAGTTGACGTGTTGGTAGCCGTCGTGTTTGTAGAATCACTCGGCGTATTCATGCTCCAATCCGTCGTACTGGTACCCGTAGTGGCGTTGCTTTCACTCGTAGTCTTCGACTGCACTGATTTTGATCTTGTATTTGAAGGCATCTTCCTAGTTTTCCTTAAACCCGATCCGGCTTCTCGAAGGACCAATGTAAATGCTCGTATAAGGGAGCGTTGATTAAATAGAGCGGGTTTGCTGGCGGGATGTTAACTGGAGAGCATACAGTAGCAGTTAGATGAGCAATAAATAACACTTCTTGAGAATTTCTTCTTGTTTTATTTCTTGATTCCTTATTATTACATTGCCGGATTTGGAATAATTTACCACGAAAAACGCCCCTTTTTTATAAGCGGCTGTAACCAATCATATTTAAGAAAAAATCGCATACGGCATTAGTGAATCTATTGACCAATCAGAGCGCCGAGTAACCTTTTCTAAGAGAGATTCACAATTTCCTTAATAAACGTGGTAAAACATTCCTTACAATATTTATATTTATTCCTAACGATAGATACAACTTATTTCTATTATTCTAAACATAAATCATTCAATAAACCTTTATTTTACATTTATAAAAAATAAAAATAGTTTCGCGGTCGCCTCACGGTTTAGCTCCGGAGTAGGACTATATTTTTTGCCGAACATACAAGTGGCGCCGCCAAGAGGTAGGAATGTACAACACTTTTTCAGGAATTATGCTTAAAATCTATACAATATTTTTTCATGAAATTTAAATCTTTCTCATAATGAAATAACATTATACAGCGATTAGTTGACATATTAATGTTTCTTTTGAAGTACTTTAAAGGAAAAAGAATTATATTAATCACTTATATGTTAAATAGCTCTTAAAGTTATGATAAAAGAAATCTTACTAGAAAATAAGCTTATACTTGCGTCTAATGTTCTAATCAGACCTAAATAATATTAAATAGATTCATATAAGTCACTTTAAGATAAAAATAGAAGTGTTTAATTTACTTTCCTGTTTTTTCAGCACTAATCAGTCTTTACACTTAGCTTTATTTTATAAATAGGAAACAGTTAAGATTAATACCATCACCTAATTTTAAATCACTGATAAGAAATAATTATGATTAAATGCTAACACTTAGTTTTTAATTCACTGATAATAAATAATTAATATTAAATGTTCGAATTCACTTTGTCGTCGCTAACACGAGTTCTTTCTGATCGGCTTGACTAACTGGCACTGCGAAGAGTTGTCGCATTGATTTGTGCTCTGAGGGAATTTCGGACTAATTAACAATTTCACTATCGCACATCGCGACATAACTCACGATACCATCCATACCATCTGGATAACTGGCGTCCACCACGGTGCGATTGAAAAAAGAAGTTTTCTTCTTTGCACAACTTCCTTGTGGAATTGACTACCACCAGAGATTTTTCCGGACCGACACGACTTAGGGACCTTCAGGAAAAGAGACTACTCTTTTCTAAAAGGCCGGCAACGAATCTGCAATTCCCCTGGTGTCGCAGTTGTTCATGGGCGGCGGTTTATCAATTACCAATAGGTGAGCTATATGCTCGTTTGCCCCCTTTCCAATATGTCTTAACGGCATGTAGATAACCCCTTCAGCTCAATAAAGACAGTTGTTTCAATATTGCATATAGACACTTGAATTTCAATTTTCTAATTTGTTTCGTGTTGTTAACTATTGTACAACATAATATGAACTGATCTTTTATAAAAATAAAATATCTCGCTGGATTTCTTCGTGGTTATTCCCAGGACAGAGGCATTTTCCAAATCAGTGGTAAATTAAACTTAAACTTGTTACTTTCTGAGTGTTGTGTTCTGAGTGACTGACTTTCTTTCCGAGCCGTGGTAGCTCAGATGGTTAGCGCTCGCTGTATATTTCACACTACGCGAGCAAACCGGGTTCGATCCCCACCGGCACCGATAAAATTGTTAATTGCAATTTTAAGTGCTAATTTATAATGTGCTCAGCGGTGAAGGAAAACATCGTGAGGAAACCCGTATGTCTGAGAAAGAAGAAAAAACTTCGACATGTGAAGTTCGCCAACACGCATTGGGGCAACGCGGTGGACATTTCCTTGCCCTAAAACCCTCTCATAAATGAGCGGATGCCTATGCCCCAGCTGTGAGATGTATACAGGCTGTAACTGTAACTTTAACTTTTGTGACTTTCTATAAGTTATGTAGCCTACATTGAATAAAACAGTTTCTATTTCTGTCAGTATTAAGTCTCACTCTGCTATAATAACTGTATTATAGCAAATAGTGAATAAGTTAGTGTGATAGGTAGGTTGCTTAAAGTCTTAAAGCAAAGTAAATTTGTATAATAATAAAAAAATAATTATTGAGTTAGAGGGAACGATCTAAGAAAACATATCGTATTAATTGTGTCGTCCCCCAAGCCCCCAACCTACTTCGTAGTGAACTGCAAATATAACCAGCGGTCCAGATGGCTCTCACAACTTCGACACTAGTTGCTTTAACCGTCATCGAGTAGTGAGTAGTCGTACATAACATAAGAGACAAATATTTTTCTTTGACTCCCTCTACTTCATATGTAGCAATTTCTTTCTTCAGTTTTTCTTGCAAAATTTACTTATTTAATTTATACTTTAATAAAATTAATTTGTAATGAAATTTAACAAAGTGCTGACGCTTCCATGTTTTTGTTCACATCTGTATTGGTTTGGTATAACATTATACACGCGGACTGCCGCGTGCCGCGTGAGAGCAGTCACGTCGCTCGCACGCGACTCTTCGCGAGTACTCTTATTTTGGTCAAAAAGACGTAATCACGTCGTGGTTTTTTCGGCTCCTGACCTAATTCGTCAGATATTGCTAACTCCACTAGATATTGCAGAATCGGTTTGCAATCCGTAGTTTATAAAGCAATATAATTAATCCCCTGCTCTGACCTAATGCTTGTTGACGGACTTTAAAACTCTCTACTCTAAAGTTTACTCACGATTTCTCCTTCACCGCCGTTAACGTGGTAAATCAGCACTTAAAATTGCAGCTTATAATTTTATTTAAGTACTGGCGGGAGTCAAACTTGATTCGCTCGCGTGTTATGACATTTTGAAGTTTATCCTAACGTCTACCACACCGTTCATTAAAAGTGTGTTATTAAATATACTTACCTAATAATAAATTATAGAACCTTCAAGTTTAGTTAAATATATATTCTTCACAAGGAACACATTCGGCCTAGCCATAGAAATCGACAGACATCCACACATAATCATAGATGATATAAAGTTGCTATAATATTTGTATGATATATGAATGATAGAGGCAACGATCGCTATAGTATCCTATACTATGAAACGAGCAATTCTTGTATATATATATATATATAATCGGGATCTCGGAAACGGCTCCAACGATTTTCATAAAATTTAGTGTCCAGGGAGTTTCGGGGATAATAAATCGATGTAGCTAGGATTTATTTTTAGAAAATGTCTTTTTGTCCGTGTTTTTAGGCAATGAAAAACTGCTACAATATCGTTAGTATAAGAAGGAAAATTTTGACAAATTGTTAATGATTATAAATAGCTTAATTGGTATAATGGTCGGTCACAGAATCGTAAAACCCCGATTCGAGCCCAGACCGACCGACCGACTTTTTTAATTTTTTTTCAAGTTCCTTTCTTTTTTGAGAAAATCTATTTTTTCGAGCTCTTTTTTTAGTATTTTTTAAAAACACGAAAATGTAAATTAAAATAATTGCACTCATGATTTTTTATTCAAATAACCAGTTCCGTTTTTTCTGTTATGTTGCTAAGATGTAATGTACTCGTAATTTGTATCTAAATATAATTTCCAAAACACACGAATTAAAAAAAAATCGAGCGAAAAATACCGAGTAAAGCTCGGTCAACCAGGTACTATGTCTGTAATGCTCAGTGCATCCATGAGTATTGAGCACAATTTTTATTTTTTTATTTTATAGGATAGGATGACAAACGAGCACACAGTCCACCTGATGGTAAGTGGTTGCTGTGGCCCATAGATCTACATCTATCCTCGATTACAAATCAAAATGAGTATTGAGCACAAAAGTGATATGTTAGTAAAATTACCAAATTAACAAAATTAAATGCATAGTTCTAAAGCCGTGTTTGTACAAAGTACTTTTAGTAACATTATACACATTATAGATAAATAAAGTACAGAAAGAATTATTCTAAATACAATCCGTAATCAAGCATTAAACTATACCACGAAATATCCTCGAAATTTGATCGTTAAATTTTTACATGTTCCACAGTTGCACTCTAATAACAAACACCCACAACATGTGCTACGTATATTATAGTGTGAGGGAGGAAAATTCAACTACTACAAAGAAAAAATTCTGATAAATAATGACTGATGACGGAAAATTCGTTCAGATAATACCAATCCAACTCCCAAAAACTAATATTAACTAGTAGCAATACCATATCAGTGTATTATACTCGTCAAGCCTCCTCCTCAACTAGCATAGATGCGTGTGAAATGGTTGTATACAGCAGTGGATGAAAAGACTAAAATGGGAAGTATTTGTATAAGTACAAAGGTAATCGTGTGAAAATCGAGTACTATTTATTCATAGTACTTCGAATTAGATTTTTCTATTGTTAATCAAAGTTGTTATTTTTAAATAATTAACCATTACCTTCGATCTAAGTATCACCTACCTTCACCAGTAGATAAAACCTGAGATAACCTGAAGACTACCTTCTATTAAACACTTTTTAATTAAATTGTTAACGACCGTATCCTCAAATAAAAAATTAAATAGAGCACCTGTGCCCCGCCTTTAGAAGTTTATTGGCTGTCCCCATAGTTGATTTATTAATAATTTGGCATATTTAATAGGTCTCATGTTATTATGTGATAGTATACGTGTTTTCCTCACCTATTTCGATTACGACGTAAGCGAATACTGTTGGAATGTAACTGTGAAAATGACATGCCCGATTTTTATCCGGCAAGGCGGGTTTTCAGACACAATATATGTAGGTACTCGTATTTAATAGTCCAAGCAGACGCTCGTACTGAGAAATAAGTATCTTCTTTCATTTTCTACCGATGAAAAAGCTCGGAGGAGGTTCTAGTCGACGCGTATATTTTTTTATCTATACACGCATAACTTTTTACAGATTAATCCGATTTTAATAATTTTTTTTTAATGGATAGGGTTATACCTCGAGATTGATCCCATATACATTTGGAAAAAAAATTACACATTATTTCCGAGGTAATAATAAATAACAGTTAAAGTAGGATTATATAACAGTTAATAGCTAAAGTGAGGTAAGTAGCTATTTTAAAAGTAATCAAAAATTAAGCATGTGGTAATTAGTAGATCATAGCCACAAATAAATTATCAAAAAAAAAACAAAACATAAAGAAAAAACTGAAAAGCAAAAACTAATAAACCTTTTTTTACCTTAATAACTAAGTTTTTAAACTAATGTAAGTATACCTAAGTATATATTTTTTAATTATTGTGAGTTTTTAATTAACCTTAATAACTAAGTTCTTAAACTAATGCAAGTACCTATACTTACCTAAGTAATTTTGAGTCGGCGCCAAGAAATCAATGAACAAAGATCAGTAAATCACTTTAAAAGAAATAACCAAATCAAATTAACAATGCATTATTTTAATTAAGTAATTAATTAATTAGTTTCCTTTGCACCGACTCAAATTACTTAGGTGTACTTACATTACTTTAATAATTTAGTTATTAAGGTTAATAAAAAACTAATAATAATTAAAATATATACTTAGGTACACTTACATTAGTTTACGGTAAAAACGTTTATTATTTGTTGCTTTTCAGTATTTTCGGCGATTTAATTTTTTTGTTAAATTTTTTTTATGTTCTAACGCAATAGCGCGTATTCACTTGTGTGTTTTACGAGTACCATTCTTTTCGACATGATACAACTGGCGAAAATCGTATGGGATAAGCAAGTCAGAAAAACTGTACCAATAATTGTAGAACCAATTTGTTTGTGACATGTTTGCTAAATAAATTACATGTAAATTTTATTTTTACTGAATTTTATGACATTTTATGACATCGATCGTCTTTTTTAATTGATACTTCTCTATCGACGTAGTGAAGAATGACGTGTAAAGAAGTTTTACTTCGTAAGTGTGTACGCAATTATTTATAGAAATATGTCACACAGTCCACCTAATGGTAAGTGGATGCTGCGGCCCATAGACATCTACATTTATCCTCGATTATGGATTAAAATGCAGACGCGTTGTCACCCCTGAGGACTAAGATGGAATGCCTCGTTTCCAGTAGAAAAGTATCTCACCATACGAAACACAGTAGTATTAATTCATTACCTGTAAAAAGTTGTTTGGCATAAGGTTTCCGTCAGATGGTAGGACTCGCTTATCTGGCTATGTGTCCGTCTGAGTTAGATTTAGGTTTAAAGAGTTTATTATCTCAAAAAAGAACAAATATTCACTCGAGCCAGTGTGGACCACGACCTCACAAAATACCAACGTGAAGTAGAAGTTTACTTCTGCGTTTCACCTAGTAAGTGCAGTTGGCCAGGGGCCCAACCCCTCCCCCCATTTAACACAGAAGCGGAGTTAAAGAAAACACAATCCCAGGAGGGTACCAGCACCCCTGGTGACGGAGTATCCTTGCAACATCAGGGGACTTCATTCAAACCTTATCGCCATCCACTACCATCTGGAGATGGTGAAACCCGCCTTGCTTTTTCTAAGCGAGACACGGCCCAAGAAGCACACAAGCGTTATGAACGTAAATATACCAGCGTAAATAGAACTTAGAGTCGAGTATAAAAAAGAAGTTGTATCCTTATAAGATTGGTTTATATAAACTATACAACAAACTTTATATAAGCTATATAAAGTCTGTACTATGGGATCTAAATAACCTTAAGGTTCTTAATCAGAATATGAAAACTCTAATATACAATCTTAAGTATTTTGTAACACTTGAATCCGATTTTATCATTAAAGCCAGCCACATACATACGCAATTCCGATTCTGGAATTCTGATTCGAGATTCCGAACGCAGCAAGTCCATATAAATTCAAGGACTCGCCACACACGTACGGTAATTTTCCTACGGTATTTTCTTCGATACAAGATTCCGTATGACCGTCTGTGCGTTCGGAATTCCGCACGGAAAAAGGCCGCTCCGAACGCAAATCTTCCACAGATTTTGTATGTGTCGCAACTCGCAACACACATTCGTTAATTCTATACGGAACCCGCCTAGTTTGGGTCGCACAACCGAAGCGAATGGGTGATCTAGTACAGCAGACATTGAATGTCGGAATCATTCAATAAAGTATAGCCATCAAACACATAACTTTAAAAAAAACAGGTCTCACAACTCAGTTCTTCTACCGTAAAAAGTTATGACATCCATGTAATACCAAGTCGGTTAATTTATTCAGTCCCTACTTAAGAGTCCTTCTGTTTTAAGTTGTTACGTAGTTAGCTAACCTAATAACATTTTATAGTGACCATATCAATGTTAAAAATCTTTTATGTGTTAAATATATAAATTGACTTGACCATCGCATGAAAACACAATGTACGTCACAAGTAATACGTATTATATTATTAGATTGCTTAGTGCGATCAGTGCGAACAGCTGTTATATAGGCTCTTTTACGCTTAAAGAGCTACCGTATAGGACTAACTAACGCATAAAGCTGTATAATTTGTGTCAATTTTTTTCTTTTAAAAATTGTATAAACGCTCATTTATTTAGCCTTTATACAGGCAAAAATAGAGCCTCTAGTATAAAAACGAACTTCAATACAGCTCGTAGCCAGCTTGCGTGCTGCTTGAGAGGTGTCCTCGCCGGCTGATACTTATATCTCTCCTATCCGGGGTACAAATTAGAATACTTCTTTGGCTAGAGTCAGGGAGGGCATCTGTTTTCAACGCCTCGGTAATCTTGAAGGTACGGACCTGTCCATCCTATGACTGTGCGTGGACAGCGACAATCATCTCCCCACTATAGGTCCCATAACGGTAATTCAGACACAGACCGACATCGATCACGACCAAATGGTTGCAGACTCCGTACTACAACAGGTCCCATTCAGAGAGATGGGGAAGCCAGGTGATTTTAATGCCATTCACGCTGAATGGCTTGGTTCCACTTTAACCGATCATGCGGGTAAATCTGTTTATGACTTTGCCTTAGCATATTGTCTGATACAACTGGTTACTTTACCTACGCGGATCCCAGATGTGGAGGATCATGTATCTTTCCTGTTGGACCTTCTGCTGACCTCTCATTCGGACGGATATCATGTCTCCGTTGATGCCCTTCCTGACTCTTCAAACTATTGTCTGATCCTGAGTACGGTACCATTCACGCTCCCATCGCGGTTGTGTTCTGCAGAACTTCCCCTGTTTGACACTATAGGTCGGTCGATTGGGACAGGATGCGGTCTTTCTTCTTACCGGATGATCCCAACGTTGTTGCTGATTCTGTCGCTAATATGGTAATTCAGGGGATGGAATTATTTATTCCATCATGTGTGGTACCTATCGGAGGCAGAACTCCATAGTTACGCCATAGTTTGGTCACTCTTGTAAAATTGCATCACACCATAAGCAGGAGTGCTACCGGGCCTGGGCTGACGCATCAAAGTCTCGGGATGCAAACACTAACGCCCTTAAAAAGAAGTATAATTCCGCCCCCAGATCCTACAAACATTCATTGCCAAGGCAAAGTCAGAGCGCATCGGCAGAATTGACGAAAAACCAGTTCGACTTCCTTCGGGAACACGCACACATCCTGTTCTCTCGCCAAGGCTGTTCAAAGGAACTTGTGTCAGCCATCTCTGCTATCTCTGCACAGGGAGAACGATTCACTGGAACATGTCGCAAAGGAGAAAGCCGATCTGCTAGGCTCTCTCTTTGCGTCCAATTCGATTCTCCATAACGGGGGGAACGTATCGCCGAGCATCCCGCGGTGTAAGTGCTCTATGCAGGATGTGCTATTTACACAGCGCTCGCAGCGTCAACAAGTCAACTAGTGAAGTGGGCCTGATGGAGCCCCACCTATTGTGATGAAGATGTGTGCTCCGGAATTAGCACCGGTTTTAACTCGTCTTTTCTAGTACTCCTACTCCCTAGGTGTAGTCCCAAACTCATGGAAGATAGGTTTGGTGCACCCGATCCCAAAAAAAGGCGACCGCTCGAATCCGTGTAACTACAGGCCTCTTGATATCGAATGAAATAGAAAATAATAATATTTTATTCAATGTAGATTACAAGTAATTCTTATTGAAAGTCAATATTTTACTTTACCACCTCCTTATTCTCCAAAATAATGCAAAAAAATATTAACTGCCAGCTCATAAGGTACCTTGAGGATCACCAGCTGTTTAGTGATCATCAGTACGGTTTTCTTCTGGAGTCGCTTAGCTGGTGATCTTCTGGGTTACCTAATTCGTAGATGGGCGTAGGTAGTAGAGTCGGAGGCGTTAGCCGTTTGTTTGGACATAGTGTAGGCCTTCGATCGGGTTTGGCACAAAGCGCTTTCGAAGCTTCCTTCCTATGGGCTTTCTGAGAAATTGCGCAATAGGCTCACCAGTTTTCTTGTAGAACGGAGCGTCAAGGTCGTAGTGGACGGTGCATACTCCGATTATAAGCCCATTAACGCTGGTGTTCCACAAGGTTGCGAGCTATCATCACCGCTATTTCTTCTGCATATCGGTAACATTCATTGCTATGCGAACGACAGCACTGTAGACGGTTTATACACCGGCCGTGCCAATATTTTTCGGGAAACGCCGAGTATCGGAACAAACTTATCTGAAGTCGAGACATTGTTGAACAAAGTCTCGGACTGGGTGCGATTAAATCCAGTCCAGTTCAATCCCCTGAAGACACAAGTTTGCGCGTTTACCGCTAAAAGGAACCCTCTGTTGTATCTCCTCAGTTTCAGGGCACTCCCCTCGGTGAATCAGTCGCAATCGGAGTCTTCAGCGTCGACATATAGAGCGACGTGCAGTTTCGTGGTCACTTGGAAGAGCAGGCCAGATTGGTCTATAAAAAGCGTAGCATGCTCAGTAGAGCGGGACAGTATTTCATGCAGGCACTCTGCCTGCAACTTTACAAGGCGCAGGTTTGGCCTCACATGGAGTACTGTTCCCATCTCTGGGTTAAGGCTCCCCAGTTCCAGTTCCTTCCATTTGATCGCATGCAGCGCAGAGCGGTTCGAATTGTCGACGACCTAGTTCTTTCTGATCGGCTTGACTCACTGGGACTGCGGAAAGATGTTGGATCTCTTTGCGTATTTTATCGCATCTACCACGGTGAGTGCTCTGAGGAATTATTCGGAATAATTTCAGGCGCTCAATTTCACCATCGCACATCGATACAAATCTCGCGATACCATCTATACCATCTGGAAGATTGGCGGTCCACCACTGTGCGATTTAGAAGAAATTTTCTTCTTCGCACAACTTCCTTGGGGAATCGACCCCTACTAGCGATTTTTCCGGACCGATACGACTTAGAGACTTTCAAGAAAAGAGCCTACCCTTTTCTTAAAGACCAGCAACACATCTGCAATTCCCCTGCTGTTGCATTTGTTCACGGGCGGCGGTAGCTACTTACCATCAGGTGAGCCACATGCTCGTTTACACCCTGTCCTATAAAAAAAAACCGGCTTGTTCGGGAGGCTGGAAGTTATCGACTCTGCGTGCGAAACGATTGGTAATGACTTTCGAACACAGCGTGTAGACTCGGCTCGGAAGGAAAATCGGTCAGTAGTTTTTCAAGAGAGCGTTGTCGTCTTTTTTGAAGAACAAGACCACCGCACTTTTACTCCACTCTTCCTGAGTTGTGCCACCATGAAAGACAGAATTGAAGAACTTCTGACGAACTTCAAGTACTGGTTTTTCACCAACTTTCGGAAGTTCAGCTGTAATACCGTTCTCGCCCAAGGCCTTGCTGTTTTTAAGGTTCTAGCGAGCCACTCTAATCTCACTCAGACTGAAGTCCGGGGTATCATCGGAGTAGTGTCAGCGATCCCTAGGATCGTTACGTACACTTACGTGTGGTTCCATCGATGACGTGCACAGCTGCCCGTAGATTCTCTCAATCTCACTTTAAATCTCAGGTGTCCCGGAAACGATGCTGCTACATTCGGTCTTCAGCTTCGACAGTTTGCTCTTTCTGGCAGACAGATCTCTAGCAAAGACTTTGGAACCCTGGTTCCGCTCGATTGCTTCTTCAGTTCATTTCATTATCATGCATCATGCAATTGGAGATCTGTCTGTTCGGTTACTTGTATGCTGTCATATTTTCTGAAGACATCAGCTTCATTTACCGTCTAACAGCCTTGAGATTAAGAGTTTGTTTGAAGAGTTTTTGTGTCCTGGGTCTTGCAGAACTTAGCTCCACCTGCTTAATATTGTCCACTGCAATGCAGTGGACGATATTAATGATAAGGTCGTCTAAACTGTCCATGCGGGTGGAGCTAAGTTCTGCAAGACCCGTGCAGGACACTGAAAACGATGTCTGCCAGAACGAGGACGGCAACAAAGGATTCCATAAAAATTCAGATACTAAAGCGAAACCATACGAATGATATAGTACCTTTACCGTTCCTATTGCAATGATGTGATCCTCATGTTTCCATGGCATAAACTATAAACTTGAAGCATAAGCCACAGCATACCACAAAACTTATAACTATTATATACATATATAAATGCATTATGAAACCATAACTTAGATAATAATAAAAAACGTAAAATAAATATCGGGTTAAGAAATAAATACACGGTGCTAATGAACTGATGACATAAACGTAATTAGTAATCGAATTGGATGGGCGTATCTTACTAAAGCATATGTGTAATGTGTATCAAACATACTTTTTAATGTATTTAATATAATAAAAGTCCAGTACATAGTGATATTCTAATATGAAGATATCGTACTTAACATTTAAAATCGAGTTTGAACCTAAAAAAGCCTGGCAACCCTTTTGATAGTACGCGATACTTAATGCAGAAACGATAGAACAGGAGCATATTATTGACAAGGATACAGAATAGTACCGAATAATATTACATTATTATTCTGGGCATATTTATACTTTCGTTTATATAAATTATAAAGGGCATAAAATTACCTACCTTGCTTGCGAACTGGCATCACGGTACCTCCCCCAAATTTTGTTTTTTATCACTAATAATATATAATTGTGATAAAAATAAAATTTTTGAATTATCAGACAACTACACAATATTCATTTTACTTTATTCACCAATCTTAATTGTAATCAAAGTCATTTTTACACCACACTAAGGGTCACACAACGAAAACATAAAAGACTGCACGAATTTATATGCGCCCCTGATTACAACATACGAGGGTCATCGAATACTGTGCCAGTGCCAGACGGGATTGGTCGATTTTCACAGTGACGTCGGGGGTGGTACCATAGACAATGCATGATAGGGAATGGATGGGGATGAATCGAGAAACTACCCTAATTTTTTCCGATGGGTAGTTAGTAGTATTAGGTATCAGTAGGTATTAGTAGAAATGGTAGAACTAGGGTAGTTACTTGTTTCATCGGAGAAAATTTTGACTTTTGCTTCAAACACATCTCGGATTCATTCGCAATATCCATAGAATACTATAATTACGTACATAATGGAACGGGGGAGTGGGCGGAGCCCGTGTAGCCACTAAAATGTCACTAACACGTCAATTAACACGTATAAATGTCAACACGAGATGTATTTTGACGTTACAATTGTTTCAAATTTTACATGCAAATTATTTAGAAAATGGCAAATTGCACGCTATTTACAAATAAATACGTATTAAAATCTGTCTGTCAACCTTCGATCAATACACTGTCAACACAGCGAATCGGGTTGGTAGTAGTGATAATACTACGTAATTGCTTGTACGTGTGCTCCCGGCGACGCCTATCCTCGTACAAAGTAAGGTTGACAGCCATTCTATTGTGTATTATAGTATTCTATGGCAATAACACAGTTAGTTCGTACCGTTTAACTAAGTATTTCCTATACCTACATATTTTAACAAAACACAGCTTCTGAAGTTCAGACTTCTTTTCATTCAATATGTTTTAGCACTGACATCAGAAGCTGCTAAGTGTTAATTATTTCATTCTATTTCGTTTTCGAAGTCGGTTTTACTTTTGTTAAAGTTTAATTATTTTAAACCCTTATGAGTGGATTAAGGAATACCTCTATAAGGAACCTCTGATATATAACCTATTTAATAAAGGCAGAATCATTAGAATTGGTTCAAAAAGGCTCGTTTTTAAAGCTCGGTCGCGGTTATTAACATTTTTCGTGTATGGCATTACATGAAAGCTTTAATTCAATAGACATGTATATGTTATCGTCAATCTGTATAATTCAGCTAGAACATTCAGGCAATGTAGGTATAAAAATATTATTTTTTTCATACTTTACCGAGGCTTTCTATACAATACCGAATGTTTAACCGGCAATATATTGAATGAAAGGTAACGGAATGGCGGGAGTACAGTTCACGGATTTACAATAATACAAGCTTTCTTTGAATATGAAATGATTAAGTTTTGTGTGTACCATACTATAGAAGTTGGGTATGTGTGTAGTGTGTAGGAGATGAACATGAGGATACTCGAAGAGAATAATATAATTACTATACGATTTAGCATAGGAAAAAGAGCCTGGAGAAACTATCGGATCGGAATATGATGAATCCTATTTACTATTACCAGATGTAATCAAAGTACCGTACCTGTAGGGTAATTTCATGATCCCTGCGTATATTTTAACAAATAATAGCAGAATGTACCATCTTTTTTTATAATAAAACCGAAATGTGTAGCAACATTTCTTACACCTTCTAAACATACATTTTTATTACATTGCTTTTAATCAGGTATCAAGTAATAATTATATTTATTATATAATATCCTATTTACATCTATATACCCTATTTACATAAAATCTTATGTATAAAAACCGTAAACCACGCACCTCAAATATTAAAGTATGTTTCGGTTATATTTTTAAAACAAGTTTCGCATTAAAAGTACCTACGTAATGACCAGTATCAATAATAACTAATGACCCTTCATTTACCTTATACTAATATACTTGTAGCTTTATGTAAAATGCTATGATCCGTTTAATACACACTTATCGGTCTGTTTAACTGTAAACCGGTTTCTGGCAACTCAGTTTGATATTAGTATGATTAAGTGTGGTTGCCAGATGTATGATTTAATTCGTACTAATAGTATAGTCGTACATAACAGTTTTCATGCACATAAGATCTTAAGACATAAATAGTACGTAATTCATACCATTTTTAAATGTTTCATAGAACCTAAAGTACAGGTTGACCAAAATATCAATTTGGTTAATTATATATTATAAGTTTAGTTTGTTTGTTTCATACAATAAGAATAAAATACAACCAATGTAAGATCTGTTTCAACTATTTATTTCCATTTTATCAGGTTAATCAAATGCTACACTTAACATTGTTTTAGGTGTTACTATACTCGTAATATTGTAGAGCTTTTATTGCTTAGTATTAACCATGGGTTTTGTAAAACCTGTGGAAAACGAGCTTCTGGCACTTCTGCAATACCAGCTTGACGTCATGGAAGAAGTAAGCTTGTGACAATACAACTTTAGTGAAGACGAGATTTGCAGAACTAAAACACAGCTGTTTGAATAGCTGTAGATAGTCAAACGAATGTCATTCCGAAGAAGGGATTAAAGGAGAGACAGGAGTCTTAAGAGTTTTGAAGAAAATTGATCCGGATGACGTGCTTAGATTCATGATTAGGGACTTGCGCAAGCTGCCCCTTATCATGTTTCACCACGATGACTTCAGGCCGCCGAAACACATCATAATTTTGAAAGCTTGTTAGGTCGAGATGCAGTTTAAGTTAGAATCGTCTAGACATTCATCAGTGAGTTACGTATTACAAGCACTATTCTGACGACATACTTCACGGAGCCGTCAAAGCGTCGAAGGTGAACTTTGATTTTTAACAAAATTTTACTCATCTTCGTTGGCCGACGACACTGCAAGTAAACTATAACCTCACCCTGCCGCAACCGCTGTTAGTGGAGCATCATCATGTGTGATAATATCAACTTCTTAAAATGCTTACTCAATAACAATTAGTCAACTTCCCACAAAGCTGCGGCCGGCTACCTAAAAATACGCTCTCCGACCCTGTTTGAGCACGTTGCCTACGGGGACATCTAAAAGACAGATCAACCTAGGGGGTTTCAATAAGGTGATAAAGAAGAAGTCCCTTCTCCGTAATCAGTGCGGTAGCGCATTAAACAACTTTAGTCAATTGCTAAATTGTTCAAAATTAGGCTAACATTTTTTTAGCAACGTACTATTTTATTAGCATTATTATTACAACTAGTTCTAATAATAATTCTATAAATATTTTTCTTGCAGTAGTGTTAACCACAGACCTTACTCATGAGAAGGGTAATTAAAAATGGTAGATTTTTAATTACCCTTCGTACGATTGCTTAATTAAGTAGTCTGGCAACTCTGCTATGATTGAACTTTTATCGATATAGCTACGTAGTCGTGTAGAATTATTGTAATTATATGTAAGTAGTACAATAAATTGAATCTGTGAGGTGTGAGGCTTAAATATGCCTCTTTTTGGTAAAAAGGATTTTGGTAGAAAATCTAAAAAAGATGCCCGGGACTCTGAAAAGCAACCATCCATCGAGGACAAATACATAGTTAAGGACCTATTGGGCACAGGTGCCTTTTCCGAGGTACGTTTAATAGAGAGCAAAGAAAATGGACAGATGTTTGCTTGCAAAATTATAGATAAGAAAGCTTTAAAAGGAAAAGAGGACTCCTTGGAGAATGAGATTCGTGTTCTGAAGAGATTTAGTGAGCAGTCTAAGGGCGAAGGCGGGGAGAAGAAGATGTTTTCTCATCCCAATATCGTGCAGCTGTTGGAGACATATGAAGATAAAAATAAAGTTTACCTCGTCATGGAGTTGGTAACAGGTGGTGAATTATTTGATAGAATTGTTGAGAAAGGATCTTATACGGAAAAAGATGCTTCTAATCTAATAAGACAGGTGTTAGAAGCAGTTGATTACATGCATTCGCAGGGAGTTGTGCACAGAGATCTGAAGCCTGAGAATCTTCTTTATTATAGTGCAGATGAGGAAAGCAAAATTATGATTAGTGATTTTGGTTTGTCCAAAATTGAAGATTCAGGAATTATGGCTACTGCTTGTGGAACACCTGGTTATGTTGCACCTGAAGTGCTGGCACAAAAGCCATATGGAAAAGCTGTTGATGTGTGGAGTATAGGGGTTATATCATATATTCTGCTCTGTGGCTACCCACCATTTTATGATGAAAATGATGCAAATTTATTTGCTCAGATTTTAAAAGGTGATTTTGAATTTGATTCACCTTATTGGGATGACATCAGTGAATCTGCTAAAGATTTCATACGACATTTGATGTGTGTGGATGTTGAGAAAAGATACACCTGCAAGTAAGTAAGGTTTATGATAATGGTGCCCTCCTGACAATTTATTTATTTATTCATACCTATTGCCTCTGCCATGGATGGCCCCTTAGCACAGTAGTATTTAGTCATGGCTCTGCAGGGCCACAGGTTCATATCCCATATGGCCCAAGGGTTTGTATGGCCTATATTTAGTCTGAATGTGTGTATTATCAGATCTAATACTATTATTAACAACTACCTTAGTTTAAAATATAATTGATAATAATAATTCACAGTAGCAGTTTTTTTTTATAGGATAGGGTGACAAACGAGCACACAGTCCACCCGATGATAAGTGGTTACTGCGGCCCATAGACATCTACATCTATCCTCGATTTCAAATCAAAATGCAGATGCTTTGTCACCCGTGAGGACTAAGATGGAAATATCAGCCGAAAGTTTGGTAAAACTTTTACCGAACCGAATGTTCGGCCGAATATACATATTCGGTGAAATTCATATTTGGCCCATCTCTAGTCTACATCACTCCAGCAGGGTTAGCCAAGTAGACTTTCTAGTAGTGCTTATGCTAATATAAACTAATAGACTTAACAATGAGATATAATGTCATTTCTGTTAATTTATAGTCACTCATCAAAGAATTTTTAATTTATGATTGTTAAATAATTCTTTTTTAAATCTACTACCATTTCAAAACAAAAAATTAAAGAAACTCTGCCATGCATAAAATTTTTAAAGGTAATATTCAACCTGTAACATAATGCCCTCTATTTACCATTAAATCATTTGGACATTAAAGTAATTTCAAAATAGTTAAATAATTATATTATGGCATTTTAATAATTACATTTAATTATTTATAAAGTAAAATTTAGTATTTTGATATTTAGATAGGCAAAAAAACAAGACAAGAGGGAGTTGGACTTGCATTCTGAGGGTTTTTAAATGGTTCATTTAAAAACCCTCAGAATGCAATATGTTAATTATGTATGTTGACTAGTTTATCCATCGGGAGAATTGAGAATCCATAATTTTTGCTTGTTTTCAAAAGTATTTCGTTGTGTTATTCTTAGTGAAAATTGATAATTTTATGATAAAAATGAGGGGCAGGAGCTTTACTATTTGGACTTATTTTAGAGAAACTGACGACCAAAGTAAAAGTGAAATGTACTAATGTAATGTAATGTTTCTTAGTTTGATTCCAAAACATTTTGGCTTTCTATTTGCTATAATTGGAAATAAATCTACTGTGCCTCAAAAACTTAATGCTATATAAGTAGATTTAACCCATAAATAAGACATACTCTCAGTAAAATTATGAAAGCGTGGACACTTTGAGTACCACTTTAACAAATGTTCGGTGATTTAACTGATCGGTGATACTGAATATGAAACGAGTATTCGGCCCATCTCTAATATAGATTAGCATTAGCACTAGTAGAAAGTCTACTTCGCTAACCCTGCTGAAGTGTTAAAGACTGCATTTTTACATGGTAGAACCATGCTGATGTTATATTAGTAGTATAGTTGTAGCACAAATGGGTTGGCTCGACCAGGGAAGGACCACGCTCTCACAGAATACCAGCGTCAAATAGTAGTTTAATGCTGCTGGGTTTCATATGTTGAGTGTAGAGAACCGGAGACCCTTTTTACTGGAAACGAGGCATTCTACCTAAGTCCTCACGGATGACAATGCATCTGCATTTTGATTCGTAATCAAGGATAGATGTAGATGTCTATGGGACGCAGCAACCACTTACCATCAGGTGGGCTGTGTGCTCGTTTGTTATCCTATCCTATGAAAAAAAATATTTATTGACTCGCGATCCGCCCCAGCTTCACACAGGTGATTTCTAGATCTCGACGACAGCTCCAACTACAGGATTCAATTGTTAGTCTAAACGAAATATCCAGGGACATAATCAAACACACACAAATAGTTTCATCAGAATTGGTCGGGCCAGTTTAGAGAATTTAGCGACATTAACGGACAGCAATTGTGTTTTTAAATATATAGAGGTTTGTTTAATTTTTATATAAATGAGAAAATTAGTAGTAAAGGGTGTACTTATGGTGATAATACTATTAAATTATATTATTATATATAGATAATAATTTACTAGTAAAGAAATCATTATGAACTTGTACTTTTACTCGTAATACCAGACTTACTGTTTGGTTCTTTGTTTCAAATAATAATTTACTTTTGTATAATATATATTATATATAATAATTTACTTTATAACTATAGACCTGAGGATTGTTTACTTTCTAGTTTGTAATGGGATTAGTTTTTAAATAAATCCGATGTATTGTTAGCAGGAAATAATGTTGCACAATATTCAATGTACATCACCTTGACTTTGAAGCTTTGTTAGTGTGAAAAGATGTACCATTGTAATAAATATTTTTCAAGTAATAAATATAATCAAATATAACATTGGATACAACACACATTGGATATTTTACACTTAATCACAAATAATGACCTTGTTGTGGCGTTTAATGACCTTGTTGTGGCGTTTAACTGATGCAAGAAAAATACAATCTTAGACAAGAATGTTTAAAAAATATAATGAAAGAGGGATTAATCCTTGTCTAATTAGGAAAGAGAAAGAGTTTTAAAGCATTGTATAAATGAGAAGGCTTAGTTTTTAGAATATAGAGATTTTTGTATTATGGGTGGCAGCAACCCCGTGCCTACGCGCATCGGACATGGGGGGCGTTCGCTGCGCACGTGAAGTTGGAGGCCACGGAGAAAAGCGCGCCATGTGCTCTGGTACGCCTTATAGCACTCTGCAGAGATGGGGGAGGAGTAGTCATCTCATGAGGAGGGGCCGCCATGGGGCAGCTGACGCTATTAGGGCCGCAGATGTGTGTAAAAGCATTTCGCTGGCCCTGCCAATATGCGACGAAGGTGGAAGTCCATGGGGTTTTAGTCAGTGCGAGTCCGACATCACCTGTCCTTGCACACGAGGCGCGTATGCCTAGTCATTTCCCTATGTCAAAAAAAGCATCGCCTCAAGCACAGAGTTTTGTGGTACGAGGTTCGCAACTGTTGTCTAGCGCGAGGGCGAATTACAGGGGCAACACGGCGCGGTGCCTTTTTTATTATCTATCAACAATAATAGCGGGCCGAAATTTGTTATGAGTTTAGGAGCCCTGTTTTTTTCTCTTTTTTATCAAATCTCGCCGAACAGACTATTTGACAGCAGAAATAGTCAAGAGCTTTTCACCTGATGGACTCAAATTCCTACCACCTAGTAAATTATATTTTTTTAATGTTTGAAGTTATTATTAATGAAGATACTTCTTTTTTCAGACAAGCTTTGGCTCATCCATGGATTTCGGGTAATGCTGCTAGTAACAAAAACATTCATGGTACTGTATCTGAGCAGCTTAAGAAGAATTTTGCCAAGTCACGTTGGAAACAAGCATACCATGCAACAACCGTTATTCGCCAAATGCAGAAAATGATCCTTAGCAGCAGTAGCACAAGTCGCAATTCCAATCCTCAGCCTAAACAATAACTGAACGCATCATTATGACAAGGATACCCAGAAAAAAAAACATCAATAAATATCAGCTTAGTAAAGTGCTTCATGGTATATATATTTCTTATACATTATGATACAATTTTATTATAACCTTTAGAAGCATGTGCCATTTTATGCAACGCTCTTAATTGGAAGATGTGTCATATTAATTGAAATTCATTGCTGAAATGATCGTTCGGGAAGATTTAAATTTGTGTCCTTGGTATGTATCATTCTTACATTGTTATATTACTATAATGACGCATGAATTGCTTACATTATTTAAGCAAATGTAGATAATGATGAAATTCAACGAAGTTTTTGTCACATAAGACTAGTCACATATTATCATTTACTTAGAATTCAATACACAACTTTGTAGAATATTTTAAGAATTCCCTAAAAGGAATTTGGGAGATCAAACATCTCAAATATTTAATTAATTATGTATTATGTATTAATAAAATAAATTTGGTTTCGAAAATTCTTCATAACATATAATATAATATGCCTAGAACTTCACACTATTGTAATATTTTTAACTTACTTTATATATTTCAAGAATGGGCAAATTAATGCTCATTACTTATATCTATTTTTGGAATCTCACGGTTAAATCTATATTATAAACTGGGGGCATAATATACATGACATTGTGTAGATGTATTATTATAATTATTATCTATAATAATATAATAGTAAGAAATAGGAATATAATCAGTGAAATAAATTATAACAGCCCATAACAGTATCTTAATTACATTAATATAAAGTATTTATTTCTTGCATTTTTGTTTATAATTTATGTACTCGTGCAATTTGTAAATTATGTAACGATTTAAAAATGCATATAAAGGTATGGACATAAAAAAAATTTAAAATCCAAATACACTTTTAAAATTAACTGCGGCTGTTATAAAACCTTGATGGTTTTACATTTCTTAAAGCTTGTTCAGAATGTGATTGCTTCTAGACATAAATTGAAAAGTGATAAGTGTTTTAAAGTTGAGTAAAAAGATATTCTAATGAAAGTATGTAGTTACTACATTGTTATTCCAAAATTTTTATTACTTACTAAGATGGCTTATCTTTTAACAGGTTAAAAATTAAATAAGGGCTTGCATTGTTATTTAATGTCATTAGAATTGAAAAATAATTAGTATCATTTTATGTCTGTTACAATTGTATATGTTGTATATCATTATATTATATTTATCCAATATAATCTTTAATATAATATATTAATAAGAGTTAAAAACTTTATGCAACACAGTCATGGCTATATTTAACCTTAGATTAAAACAATAAACATATATTATTATAGGCTAAGAAGAATATATAATCTTAACACTGATTCCTTCCTAAATTTTAGTAAGTGAAAAGTCTATTTCAATTTAATTAGTCAATATTATCACGTAAATATCACTTACAGTTAAATCAAATACTAAAAATATTCCATAGAGTTTCCAAATCACATTTTATTTAATCTGTATATGGGCCAATCAAATGATAATACTTTTAATAGCAGTGATAGGTGTGCTTTAATGGAAAAATGTTATTATAGTTTATAAAGCGCTGCGTACATTTCAATTATTCCCCGTACCATGCTCAACTACTTTACACGCCTTCACGCACACATGTTTCTTTCTTTTTTCTTTAACACTCGATCAAAATCCACTGTTGGACGCGACATATACATCGTATACCATGTTGGTTGCAAATGATTTTAGATGCACGTAGTGTGCGTGTTCCTACAATAAGTTGAGCATTACTTTGTGTCAGCGATACATCCGCAGTACTGTCCGCAGCGGTCCGTCAGTGTAGCTATGTTGGTCTGAGCCTACAATCTGTAAAACAACAGATTAGGTTAAGTATGAAAAAAATGAAAGGAAATTTTTATAGTCTAGTATTTTATTCTTAAAATTTAATTATAATATATGTTATCAAAGCCTGCTCTAGGTTTGAGCCGGGTAGCTAAAAATTCAAAACAAAAAGCCAATGTCTCGTATTGGTATAAAAAGTTTGTTTCAATTTATTATTTGTGGGTTTATTCAATTTACTTTGGAAAGGAGACATTTAATTATCATTATAGTATGTGTGAATTGATAGTACTATTGTTTAGTTGCGCTTAAAGGATATCTCTTTGATCCGTTTAAACTTTCATGTGATATGTATGACCTTATCTTACTTATCTTTATTCAATGCTTTTAAATCCTACATATTAATCTAACTCAATCCTATTTTTCACATCTTATAGAATTGTTTACATACATTCCATGTTGTGTTTTCTTTAATGTTTTTTGAACAAGGCCATTTTGTCAGAATTTTTTATTTATCTCAAATGTCACTTAAATATTTGCATTGTGATAACTACTTATATACATTCCATTTTTAAATCTTATGGGAGCAAGCTTACCTTTTTGAACTTTTAGAGTGGCAGAATTTCTTAACATGATTGTAATTATTGCATTGTACCCTACCTAAAGATTACACATCATGCCTTAGAAAGAGTTGCACGAGTATAGGTACTATATAGCTTAAGTTGCTTTCATTTCTGAGTAAATATAAGAATTTAAAAAAATGTCTTTTACAAAAACTGATTACTTTACAACTTTTAACAGACAGGGACAATGCTATATGCAGCTGAAACTAGTCGATAGTATTTTTATAAAGCTTGATATGTATTATTCATGGCCGGGTATTACTGTAACGCATTTAAGCACCTATTTTTTCGAAACAGAAGTCAAGTAAGTTTTTGCTTACAGTGTGTCTATAACATGATATTTGTTTGTGAATAAATTGAAACATTCCATTCGGTGAAATTTAAATCATTGGCATCCTTTTAAACTACGAATATACTCACGATAAAAACTACGTTAGTACTAAAATTACACAAATCTAAAGCTTTAACTGCTATGTCCGCAAAATAGACTCAATAGTTTTACACAATAAGTTTCTACAATCGAAATGTTCATATATGATTCGTGGGGCAGGGAAATTATTGTAAGTAATTTTTTAATTAACTATTTTTGCAAAAAAACACGAATAACAGTAATTACAAAATAAATATGTAATACACCAATAAATTAGAACCCGCAAAATGTTGTGGACAATGGTTAGGCAAAGGCAATTTCAAGGTCGCTCGTATTTGTAACAAATTTTATTAAGATTACGTCTTTGTGGCTACGAGCAATATTGAATGGAGATCGCGACGTCTTGGTACTTTGCTTATTTTTTTTTACTTTTTTCTACGTTATTACTAATTTAATTTACTTTAAAATATTCCTCAATATGATTAAATAGGTTCAGTTTTCGTCAATGACTTCAATGTAACCTTGTATTTACATTTTACACAAAAAGATTTGGGCAAATTATTCAAAAAATCACTTTGAGCGCCTCACACATTTGAGTTGAGTTTAGTAGGCTGTAGAATGGCGACGCGCATGCGTTTTATTCGCGGCGCTCGAGACGCGAACGTGCGTACGGTGTAATGCATTCATTTCTAGTGACCCAATCATTCACAAGAAGTATTGATTCGTCTTACGAACCGGACTATTCGGGTGATACTTCAAATTGAACATTTCGAGTTTCAGTACTCTGTGATTGACTATGTCGGTCGTCGGAAATTACTATACTCTTTGGTCGTAGGTCATGTCAATCGTTTTATCCGGAACGTTCGAAAATGTAATTGCAATCGTCAATACTTTGATGCGACCCGGGTCAAATTAACGAATCATTCACGATTGACATGTCTAGTCTACTCTCCCCAAACCACTTCTGCGTTTCTCTGACACTTCTTGTGCTTACTTCTGAAGGCTTAAAATATTAGAGTGAACAATACTTATATTTTGAAATTACTATTGAGAATAAAATTATTTCCGTCCTTTCCATAAGCCATTCGTGTTTGCCATATTTGAAGCTAAAAATTTAACATTTTTCATGGCGAAGCAGAAATTAATGGTTTTCTTGCATGAGAACATGATTAGTTTTTTGATTACCATTATTAAATAAATATTATATTTAAAATATTATTTATGAATACGTTTTTGTATTAACAATTTTATAGTCTTGTATTTAAATTCTTCACATTCTTCACCGTCAGTTATAATTATAATATTGACCATATGTTTTTGGAATTTCATTATTTATAATTTGTTACGAAAATAGTGTTTCTCATTAAAATTATTTATTTCTTTATAATTTTTGCTGAAGTAAGATGTTGAAAATGATGCCGAGATGCTGGAATTGCTTGCCATGTCCTACCGAGAAAAAGATTATAGGTATTTGTTTGGGTTATTACGTAAACTCTCCTTGTATTTAATCACACCCAAAGATATTTCGTTCTAGTCTTTCATCCCTTTTCTTTAATAAACGGTTACCTGTCATAAGAATTTCATCAACATGAATTAAAATTATAACGAATTGATTCTTGTTTAAGTTACACTCATAACAGTTTTATTATGTTTATAGTTTTTGGGACATTATTTACTATTACTGTGGTAATTGTAAAAAATTTAAGACATGAGTTGCATTTTGACTGTAATCTCAATATGTATTAAACATTTTTGTAACCTACCGTAATATATATAAAATTGAGGATACAAATAAAAAAAAATATATACAGGAATTATTTGTTAAGTGCAAAAAGCAAGCTGATGTGGTTTTTCGGGTCAATAATAATTACTCTCCATCTATCAAATATATATTATGTTGCATAATGTCTCATGTGTAGAAAACAAAGCTTATCAGCATAGTTTTGCGTGTGTTTATAAACACGATTATTTAACTTTTTAATGATAGCCTTTCATGCTTGATAGAGCATTAATATTAATATATATTTTGCGCAAAAAGATTATTATTTATTGTATTACTTACCTATTTTTAAAACGTAAATCTTCCCATTATAAAATTATTGTGGCTTTTATTGAAATTTACTCACGAGATTTTCTTATTATAACTCTAAATAGCGATTTAATGGTCTCTAAGTTTCTTTTTTCAACTAACACTTTTTACGTAATGAATTAATAATATTAGAATAGTGTTTGTTTGACATAGGCTTAAGTTGAAATATCTATTGTAATTATTTTTTTTTATAATATCTCGTATCAGTGCCATTAGAGTATGATTTACAGTTGTTTCTGTTTAATTTTGATTATGTTTGTAGTAACCTTAGACTATGTTCATGTACTTTTTTATATAATTATTTTAAGAATCACACAAACACATTAATTAAAAAAACCCCTTCTCAGGAAATTGTAAAATATATTTATGAAAAGTAGATACTGAATTATTAAAATTGGATGTTTAAATATATATTCGCACAACTAAACTGTTAGAATGTTCATTCATAAATTTTTTATGTATAATACATTGTTTAAAGAATTATGGATAACTTTGTACTTATATGCTATTATGTAACGCCATGTATAAGGATATGGGTGATATTCATGGGGCAAAACGGGCCACGGCGCGGCGGAGTGGATAGGGGTAAGCAGTAGCCATACGCAGGCGTTTCCCTGCGTGCGTTAAATAAAATCAGTTGTATCCGCATTGCTCATTAAACTAAACTAGTAGCGCGGCTGTATGCAACATCCTACAAATGCTGATTTGTTCAGTTTTTGTTGCAAAACAAAAAGAGATCAGCCACGTCAAAATTACAAAAATATTGCTTCACGCTTCATATATAAGTAGTTTTTGCTATTTACTTATTTTTAACATTAAAAGTTACAATAATAACGGTCGTGTTGCTTCGGGTATTTGTTTACCAACACAGTCCGCTTGTCCTCGTCATGCCGTTCGTCGAGCGACTGATCCGAATCTGTACTGTTATAATGTATTTTTATGTGTTTGTGGAATTGCTAGTTTGTTGTCCCGTAGTGACAGATGATTGTTTTTTGTGCTCAGATTTCCTCCCGAAAAAATTTACAGTTCTCTATTGGGGAAAAACGCACTGGATATTCCACTCTGGCCCGTGATGCACTGCGGTGATATTAGACGAAAGGAACTGTTGCCTTTATTTAAATTCCGAAGTTTCAATACATATATTTTTTGGCTAATGACTATTTTGCCGAATAAGAAAGGCATTGCAGTTATAATTTCGCTACGGCGTCGTTTTTCATACGAACTTGTGATTACTTATTAGTTGCTTACATATTATTTAATAGTTTTGGGTATACTGCTTAGCTCAATGGAGGTGTGATATCGCAACGTTATTCTTTAAGAAGATCGTTAAGTTTGCATGACAGTTATAAGACTTAAATAGAAGCTAGAAGGATTTGTTGAGAATCTTCGCTAGTTTATTAGGCATACACTTAATAGACGTCTCGATCATCGCATTGCCGTGTAGGCGGTGCTTTGGCGTGTAGCGTTCGCTTAATGTGTACTTATTTCATGCTCTCTTAGACGTTATAATCTCTAGGCGCCTGCGATTGGTTTACCATTGTGCCAAACCATATCATGATCAGTGATATATGTTGACATTTAAGAATCTTGTATGTTATACACAATACGTTTATCTTTCTACTATTTATAGCAGTACATTTATGCAGTGCTAAGCTACAGTTGAAGTTCCTTGTCAGTTAGTTGGACTATGTACTTTTTAATTGTATGTTTAGTGTATTACATTTTTCATTATTCACATTTAATATAGTAACTATTTTTCGATGGTTATTTAATGTGTTCTAAGCAAGAAATTTTAGTTGGTAATTGAGCACAATAGTTTAAGTGACGATATATAGATTTTTGTGAAGGATTTTAGTTGACATCTAAATATTTTCTTTCATTATATATATGTTTGGTTGTGAATTGGTTTTTGAATGTAATACATCTTTAGTAACGTGACGGGAACTTTATATGTGCATAATGCTGAAGGAGTTTTAAGATCTTATTGTTACTGGAATAATAATCTTGTGATTTAGATTTTATACTTCTTGTTCTAAACAATCAAAATTTATTGGTAGATATTAGATGTTAGCTCTATTTTCAATGTCATTGTAAATAAATTGCCAACTTGTTGACAGTTCTGTTTTATTTCAATAACCCCTTCACTTAAGTGTTGAATATATTGGCAGAATTGACATTATTTTTGTACTTTCTTGATGCACAACAGTTATAAATTATAGTCAACCAAATCTAAGAAATACCTTTTGACGTTTCACGTTAATCATTCCGCAATAACTCTGCACCAGCGTACTCACACGATTTAAAATAACCCTTTACATAAATCCGAAGAATGATGAAGTTATCTATGTTTCATTACAACGTGTATAGTTTTTTTTATCACTAATTTAAATTTGAATTTTCTCAAACAAAGCAAAATATTAAAAAAATAACCAGTATTTTTTTACTTGACGTCGTTTCAATGATATGTCGTTATGTGTAATACCGTAGTGTTTGGACGATTAAAATTCGTTGTTATGCGAATGATCGGCAAAATATTCAAATAATCGGTAAAAATTTTCAAATAATCTAATCATTAATTTTTTAAATGTATTATTTGTTTAATTTAATTGTTATTTTCAAAATTCCTTAAATTACATGAATCATGAATAATACAAGTTTATTTTTTTACTTTGTCAAAGTAAATTAGTGTAGGCAAAAAAAAAAAACTCATATTCTCGTTAGGCCGTGCTAAAATAACCACTACATAATTTCAATATCCAGCCATTTCGGTTCCAGTTACTCGGCTCCACCGAGTCATTAATTCATTCTTGGGGCGATGTATAAGCTTTTACAACAAAATCCCTGAAAATATACAAAATTTGACGTAAGTACACAAAGTTTAAAAACTTTATTGAACTATGTTTGTTCAAAAAGGGTTATTTTAATACTAAGGAATTTATAGATGATAATAACTGCTGCGAATAGTGATCGTTACCAAGCTATTTATAAATTGTTTTGTGTTGTTAATTGTAACATGCATGATTGTAAGCTCTTATTTTTTTTAAAAACTAGTCTCGTTGCATTTCTTGCTAGTTCTTCCAGGACAGAGGTTCTTTTTGCGAACCGGTGGTAAATGAAAAAAGTGGCTTTCCACAAGTATTATTCATAATCTATATTGAATAAAAAAGTTTCTGTTTCTGTTACGAGAGGTTACTGTGCGTAATATTGTGATTTTTTGTTTGTCTTTTGGACTGTTTCTTCTATAATAACTTTTTGTACGTGGTAAAGCCACGCTACATCTATATTATAGTTGTAGCACGAATGGGTCGGCTCAACCGGGGCAGCACCACGCTCTCACATAATAAAAGCGTAAAATAGCAGCGTAATGCTGCTGTGTTTCGTATGGTGAGTGTAGAGAACCGGAGACCCTTTTTACTGGAATCGAGGCATTCCATCTTAATCCTCTGAAGTGTCAACGCATTAATATTTTTATTCTTAATTGAGAATAAATATGTATGTCTATGTGCCATAGCATCCACTTAGCATCAGGTGGAGTGTGTGCTCGTTTGTCACCCTATCCTATGAAAAAAATATATTTGTTGAAGCATATGCCCATGTCACAAAGGATGATTGGGCAAAAGTAGTAGAAAAAATAAAAAAAATGATTTTTTTTGAGAGACATTAATTTTGACTGTATTATTGAAAATAATAATAAATATAAACAACGACATCCATACTAGTTTTACTGAAAGTGATTGAATAAATTTATTTTTAATCTAGTTTCAATCTTAAATTTTTATAAATGTGCCTCTAGAAATAATCAGTAACAACAAATACGAAGAAACTAATAAATCATGTGTTTTAAATTATCCGTATTTTATTTATTCTGGTATTATTCAAACCAAACTGAATGGGTGCGTTTGGCAGAAAAAAGCGCTAGCAAGCGCTTGTAAGCACAATGGCGATCGTAAGCGGTAAGCGCTGTCAAATCGTAAGTATCTATTTTCCTCCAGGACACGGTGTTAGTTTTAACCGGGGAACCTAACCTTATTTAAATATATGTTTGTAAAGTATTCATATTAAAAACTTACCAATCAAAATGGCGGATTGTGTCAGCGCTACTGAAGTAGCAATTGTGTCCTGGCCGAAAACTATTTTAGCGCTTGTAAGCGCTTGCTAGCGCGTTTTTCCGCCAAACGCACCCAATGATTACCAACTCTAAATAATCGATATCGATTTTTTTAAGAATCGAATATTGTACATTCCCATGTTTTGGTTGGCATGCTTGGTGCAATGAGTCTGACAGCTGTCAAAATGTATTTCTTAGATTTGGTTGACTATAAATATTAATTTCTTAGATTTAAAAGAAAGCGTGTGATTGTAGTATCAGAAAATACATCGCCAAAGGAGACGGGCGAATTTGGGCCTAACGTTACACAAGTGAAATATTTATCAATATTTTTTTCAGTTTTTTTGTAGTTATTAATGAAATATTAAGCAGTTTTATCATGGCAAAAGAAATTAAATATTTTATAAAAATAATACTGACTTCCGTTATTTTCATTTTTAAACAAAGCTGCCGGATGAAATAGTTTAGTTAATCGATTTAATACAAATATAGAAAAAAGACATTAAAAAGTTATTCAGTGTTTTCTTCTTTAGGTAAGTTTAAGAAACTTATTATTTAAAAAATGGTTTCCTCCGGACACTTCAACGTTTCACAAGAGTTGTAAAAATAAATTGACTGGTTGGATTAATAAATCGATTCCACAATCGATTATCAATGTTTTATACAGGCCACAAAGCGGAAATGTCAACGTTAGTTCAAAACATGACCTTCATGGTTCAAAAAATCAAATGTCAATCAAATCATTTGTTAGGTTTGTTTGGGTCTGAGCTTGCGGTGATAGTAAATATTTTCTGTTGTTTTTGTATGATGTAATAATATTCTGATTTTTAACGACTCTGGCTACGTATAAAGGATTCTGACGGTTTCTTTTCTGATTTTACAAGAATATGTGTGCAAAATGATAACTTAAATGATTTTCCCCTGCTTACACATAGTGATTTATTAAAAATATCTTTAGGTATTTATCAAATTAAGTAGGCTAGGTCCCATTATGGAGAACACATACGACAAGATGGGGGATACGAAATAAAAGTGTGTCGAGAAACGGTCAGCAACCTACTAAGAGAACTGCCAATATCCAACCATTTTAGCTGGCTATTATGAGGTCGAATAAAATCGAGACATACTTAAGCTCAAAAACATATTTTACCATTGATATAAATGTACGCAGTAATATTACAGTCTATGTATTTCACATATATTTTAGTTGACAGTACTCTTAATGGTAGAGAGGCCATCAAATAGTATTATTTTAATTGCTTGGTAGGAAAAAGAATTGTAGGTTGCTGTTGTCATGTAATGTCCATAATTAGTACTTAAGCTGGGCAAGGCATCAAGAGACTTGAGTACCGCATGCACCATTTTTGGACGATATTGTATTCGTTTATGATGAAGTGGACGATTAATAAATCATTAAAAGAGAAAGTGTTTTTAATTCATACTCCCTCTGCTTTTTTATAATTATTTCAAACCTCTAGAATTTAGTTGGACGGCGGCGTCTGAATCCTCTGTGTGAATGTTCTACAATACATATAGTTATGGCAAAGTCTATTTTACAATAAAATCTAATAATTATTTTCTTAAAGTGTAATGTGAGAGCTTAGTGTAAGAATAACACTGCAAGCAAAACGTAATCAATAACATTGTTTTTAAACAAACCAATAACATCCTATATTTTTTTCTACCATGAAGCAGTCGTAAACATTTTTGTTTTTTGGAAATGGTATTGGTACATAAATAAAATAATGCAGTAATCGTTACTGTAACATCAGGCCCAGCTTTCTATGAACTTTCGCCCGTCTCCTTTCAACTCTTAAGCCAAGATCTATGTCAAGCACACTAGGAATAGACTATCTGTACATGCGTTAATTATCAATAATTGTAAAGTACAAACTGCATAAGTAAAACATAAACATAACATACTCACGCCTGTCACCCAGAGGCGTAGGCAGAGACTACAGACTTCCAGTTGGCACGATCCTGACATACCTCTTTCGCCTCCTTTACATTCATCTACGCATACATGCTTGTCGGTTGAGGGTACTTCTAATGTGGCCCATTTTCAAAATATCGCCAATTTGGTCGATAAACTTTCTTCTAGGGCGTATGTATGCCGTAGCATTACAAAATACACAGGAGGGAAGTTTAGTCGTCGCCTTGGTCTACATGCTTGAAGAAGACACCTCTCCCCCTCACGATCTCGTCAGGCGGACTGGAGGTTGTGATCGGGACGGACTCCAATGCGCATCGTTCCCTATGGGGAATGGAAAAACCTAATGAACGAGGTAAGGTTTTTAGTTGAATATTTATTGAGCACTAGGCTAACAATTTTAAACGCTGGTTCTGAACCAACCTTCATCAATAAACGCTGTCGCACAATAATCGACCTTCCACTTGCAACAGAAGGAGCAGCTAAGCTAATAACGGGATGGCATGTGTCGAAAGAGGCCTCATGCTCAGACCACAGATGGATCTGCTGCGTACTACTGGTCGATATCCCCACTATATCACCATGGAGAAATCCCCGCAAGACGGATAAAACAAAATACCTCAATAGGCTGATATCTTCGTTCGCGGATGTTGGGGGAACTAATACCATAGCAGATCAATCGCTCCTAGAAGAACAGGTAGCAGCTGTTACTAAAGCCATGAACGATAGCTACCATGAATCATGTCCAGTAATCACTCCACCAAAACATGCTGAGCAAAAGCAACCGTGGTGGGGTAAAGAACTAGACAGGAAACGTAAGAAGGTAAGAAAAGCCCTAAATTGGGCAATAAATACCTCAATGGATGTAGACTGGCTTCTATATAAGAAAGCTAAGTCTGAATACAAAAAATTATCAGGTATCGACGCTCAACAGGGTGGCGCAAATTCATAGAAACCTGTGAACAAGCAAATCGGATAAGAAAAATCCTAGCTAAACGGAACACGCCGGGATCCATCTCTTTAAAGAAACCCGACGGAAGCTACTTAACATTGCCGGATGATACCCAACGCATCCTAATTGATACTCACTTCCCAGGTTGCTGTGTAGTTGAAAGGGTGAACCGGCATGAAGATGCACTGACACCAACAAAAGAAGACTTGGACTTAGCACAAAGAGTGGTGACGATGGACGAAGTCTATTGGGCCATTCATAATTTCCTACCTTATAAGGCAGCAGAACCTGACGGCTTATTCCCGGCACTTCTACAGTGGGAGGGAGGGGGGGGGGGTAAAGTCCCAATAGGCAGAGTTGTTGCCATAATGAGAGCATGTCTGGCTCTTAAATATGTTCCTAGGGGATGGAGGGAAGTGAAAGTCACGTTCATACCCAAACCAAGTAAGAACGACTATACAGACCCCAAATCCTACAGACCCATTAGCCTCATATCCTTTCTCCTAAAGACGATGGAGAGGATGTGTGAACGGCAGTTGAGAGGGTCGGCGCTAATTAACTTACCGCTACACAAAAAACAACACGCCTATAGCTTAGGTAAATCAACAGAATCGGCACTTCACCATGTAATAACAAAGATTGAAGAGGCCATCCAAAACAAAGTAATGTCTAGGCTCCTTCATATACATAGAAGGTGCTTCTGACAGAACAAATTTCTCCAGCACAAAGGTGCCCTAAGTAGACATAATGTTGAACCGGCACTGATTGACTGGATAGTAAACATGCTCAGTACACGAACAATAAAGATTGCTGGTGAATCTCAGACAATTCAGGTCATGAAAGGTTGCCCACAGGGTGGGGTTCTTTCACCTCTCTTGTGGAATATGGTCATTAATGAACTCATCAGCAAATTAAACGCTAATCATTTTTACACAGTCGGTTATGCAGATGATCTGACAATACTGGTCTCTGGAAAGGCAGCAAGCATTGTGTGCGACCTGACCCAAGCGGCTCTCCGTATTGTGGAGAGATGGTGCAGGGAATAAGACCTAACCGTTAATCCGAACAAAACGGTTATAGTAATGTTCACACAAAAACGAATGCTGAATAACTATCATCTCCCAAGTCTTTTCGGCACAAAACTCCAGCTATCCTCCGAGGTAAAGGTGACGGTAAATGATAGTAATAGCAGGCAGGCAGGTTAATGATAGTAATATTTTCTCATAAGTATTTAGGCACTTTTTATTTATTTTTGAGTTTTATTTAAGTATAGCTACTCACAAAGCCAAAAGATACTGCATAGCATTGGGTGCCTAAATAACAGTAGGAATGGCGACTTTTCATTCTTTACTGTTCCTAAGGATACCATGATAGATATATCCAGATAATTATGTACCTGGTTACTGGTACCATAGCTACGACCGACTCGCCTACTGCTTTGCAGTTTTCAATTTTTTCGCGAATAATGTCAATGCCTTAAAATACCTCACAATCACCTTAAATAATCGTTTAGTGTAAGTAGATCTCCCAGTACTAATTACTGCCTACTAATGCACGATCAGCATATACCGGTTATTTGTTAAACACTTGATCGATAAAAGAATGAGATTGATAATAATAGTAGCACTTCCCATCGCTACTTTTTCATTAATAATGCCGTCGCCTGTTGCATGTTTGTAAATAGCAAAAAAATAATGTGAAAGAGAAAATGGTAAATAGATAAATTATCTGAGTTTCAGACATTCACGTTATTATCTTAATTTTTCTAGATGTTGCATATTAACCTTCCTCACATTGAACACTAATGTTTTTTATAATAAGAAAATTATTAGCAAATTGCATACATTGCATAACACTTAGGTGTATTCTACTAGCGACTAATATCAAAGTATTCAATTTGTTTTCTCACAACACCTGACTAGTGAGGTTATAACTAAGTTTAAACTCGCAAGTTTGCTATCAGAGAGTGATCCTTCTGTTCTTGAACTACACTCGGCGTGTAAAATATTGCACATCCGAAAAAATAATTTAAATACTATTTTAACACAACAGGCCAATGGCAATGTTGTGGTTTGAGGGTATCATTCTAAAGATAATTTCATTAGCTTTCAAGAATTTTAATTGAATTTTACTTTTATAACGAGACGAAAGAGAAATTAAAGAAAACGACAAGGTATGTACAAATTTGCAAATTAATAATTTAAAAAAAACTTAATAAATACAAAAAAGTTCTTAAAACCTAGTGTTACCCCCCTTGCCTTGATAACGGCTTCCATGCGATCTTTCACGGACCTTACAAGGGTCGCAACAGCCTCTTGGGGTATTTGTTCCCACTCTTTAAGTACCGCATCTTGCAGCTCTTGAAGAGTGGTTGGAGCTGGATCTCGAGCTCGCACGCGCCGTTTTAGGTCATCCCAGAGATGTACTATTGGGTTTAGGTCTGGACTTCGTGCTGGCCAATGCATAACAGGGATATCGACCTCCTGTAAATAATCCCGTACAATAGCCGCGGTGTGGCAACGAGCATTATCATGCATTAACATGAATCCATCACCGACATAACCAGCATACGGGACCACATGTTCCTCCAGGATTTCAGTAATGTACCGACCAGCATTTAATGACCCTTGCCCACGGCTACCCCGAGTCCGGGAAACGCACACAAGTTCCGTTTTCCCGTCGACGGAAATGCCGCCCCAAAACATACACGAGCCACCCCTGTATTCGACGGATTCTTCGAAGCAGGGTTGTGTGAACCTTTCCCCCTGTCTTCTGTAGACCCTTCTACGTCTGTCATTGCAGAAGAGACAGACCCTCGTCTCATCAGAGAAGAGTACGGTCCCCCACTGTCCTAGAGTCCACTCGCAATGATTGCGAGCAAACTCTAGGCGATCTCTGCGATGCTTTGCAGTAAGTTTTGGACCTTTAGCAGGTCTATGGGCTTTAAAACTCTTTTCGTGTGACCTTCCTCTTATCGTAGAAACACTCACAGGTGTTCTCCGAGTTGATCGAAGCTGTTGTTGCAACTCAACAGCATTTGTAAAACGGTTTCGTAAAGATGAAACGGTCATCTCTTTCTTATGTGCACCGTTTTCTTCCAGATCCCGGTTTTCTAACATAACCCACCAGTCTGCTGTAAACGTTGGAACACCCGTCGAACTGAAAAACGGGACAGGTTCAACTGTCGAGCAACGTTACACTGCCGCATCCCCGACTGCAATAGGGCAATCACTTGAGCGGCTTCTTCAGAGCTGGTGTCTATCTTTAATTGTTCTTACTTGGGTTACTTGTTCACGTGTGTTCACTGCAAAGTCTAAATTACGACTGACCCATATTTCATCCAGATCGACCCTTTTATACCCGTTTTAGGTGGTGTAACTAGCTTCCTTACCAACGAGCATTTGACAGTGTTTAGTTTTGACGCTCTATAATGATAAATGTTTTAAAGATTTCATGATTTTTTTTATTAATAATGTAAAGCTATTCAAATACCCATTTCAAACATACCAATATTTATATAAATATAATTCGTTTCTAGCCATTACAGCCATTTTTCGCGCAAACTCAGAGAGGTGCGATTGGATATTACATTTTTAGAAATGATGAGGCCTAGGTGGGCTTTGGTCTTTGTTTATGACTCAGCGATACTATGCTCTTCGCGCTGCTCATCGCTCTGCTCTTCGCGCTGTTCATCACTCTGCCCCTCGCGCTGCTGCCGCGATGTCGCCCCGCCTGTCCACTCTACACACACTGCTCTACTCGCGCGATTAATCGCGACGCTCCGCACTAGTTCGCTCGTATGTGCAACACATTGGGCGTTGAAATGGTTGCAGCGCGCGAGCTATGCATATTTATTACAGCTAATTATAGCAATGTCACAAACAGAAATATATAATTGCCGCCACGAGTCATGAGCACACTTTTTATTGGTCGATATGACGTTGACCACGCTGACGCTCAACGTGATTGGTTCGTCAGCCGATTCTCGTCGTCTATTGGGTTCGCACGTATCATTCGAATACCATACACTTGAGAGCAATTTTAGTGACAACTTTTTTATTAGTTTATTTTTGTTAATTGTAGTGTTGCCTCGTTGTTAATTGTTGTTTGTGTATTTCTTGTTTTTAACTGTTTTTGATATTTCTTGTTGTTAATTTTTTTAATTATAATTTGAGCATTCGGATTTTGGGCTAAATATGCAGAGAAGAAAGAATTCGGTGTTAAATAGACAATCCCGACAAATGGTCTATTCAGCGTTTTGTTACATGAAATAATTAAGTATCGCCAAAAACATGATAGACGTTTATAAACAGACTGCTAAGGCTACTAATGTCTACGTAGCTACTGCACGTCGTATAGTTAAAGGAGTTAACGACTCAGAATTTCGAAAGTCAGCGAAAATATTCAATTATGAATTGAAATAACAACAGTACCTAATAATTTTGGCCGACAGTGTACCTACGCTGGTTCAACCCCCACCATAGTTCATCAGTGCTCACGACTCGTGCCGGCAACTATACGTTGTCGTCGTCAAGATAGTTTTTTCTCTGTATATCATTTAGTCATGTGATTATATGGCTGAATGATGATGATAGGTAAACTATTTATGATTTTTAAATGACACGTGACGTGCTTCCGTAATGAGTGCTCGATTCACATTGCGTTTGCGCGAGTGTGTGGCGAGCCACTCGCGCTCATATTGCCAGTACTTTGACTCGCGCCCCAAAAATCGACAAAAAAGGGAGCAATGGGCATGATGAGTATTGCGACCACACTACGTCTCTGCCTCCTCTCCTCGTTACTTCCCATGCCATTTGACGAGTGTGTGGCCGGGGTCAGTCTACTTACCATTGTCCGAAAACTGTATGGTAAGGTGTTTTCTGTAAGAGTTATGAAAGAAACAAAAAGCTTGTATTGGTTAATACAATTCTGAGAAATTTTAAGTAAGGATAGTAAAGAAACGTTGGTGTTGTTGTGTTTTTTCGTAAAGAGATCGCCACAGAGAGAGAGACAAAACAACATTTAGTGAATCATTCTTCAAAGGAACTTGTAAAAACCTAGGGTAAAACCCTAGTTTAAGAATAAAAATAATAAGACCGATTGAACATAATAGATACATATATTAATTAATTTATAGTACAATTACAAATATCTGACCCGATGGGAATGTTTATTGAATCTCCTCGCCAAGGAGTGAAAGTTGTTTCAAGAATTGTGAAGCATTGGGCAGCGTGGTAGCACCATAGATTAACTTTCTTGAAACGCCGCTTGTTGCTTGTTGCTGGAAAATAATAATACCACTTAGTATGAATTGATGTTTAATAATAATGTCTTTTAACCAAAGGTAAAATTATAAAATAAATGTTATAAAGGATAAATTTTAATATTCCAGTAAAGCAAATTATTTATGTGTGTCATTTTTATTAAAGACAGATCTAATATACAGTGTGTCTGCTCACGACCTAGCGATAATTTAAGGTTACAAAATATACCTAATTTCATCGACGAAAACACCCATAAATGGGGGTCTACACCCCCTCCTGTCGGAATGGCCGCCAATTAATTATTTTTATTCTTGTAAATACCTCTGCCAAAAGATGCAGATTTCTCTGGACAGAAAGGTACTGATGTAAAAAAAAAGTTATTGAAAAGGTAAAAATAGCATCTATCAAATAAAAATAAATATCATGGAAAGTTTTCCCTACAAAATATCTTAAAACATTTACAATGCTAATTTAAGTAAAAAAAATTGGCTATTTTTTATTTTTCTTAACATACTTCAAAAACTGATAATGCACATTGATACCAAATTTTTTAATACTGTCCTAATACTTAAGGATATTATTTACAAATTGACATTAAAATTATTTTTCTTAATTGCATAACTCGAGATTTAGGGCTGTTTGAATATGACCCTTTTGTGAGGGTCATTTATGTAGAGCCTCATATAAGCGCTATTAATTTTCGATAATGAATTAAATAAAAATACACTATAACATTTTAAGAAACTTTTAATGGCATTAAGTATTATTATTAATTTAATAATTGTTCAAAATGTCCACCTCTATTCTGTAGACAGGCCACTGACCTTACAGCCATTTGTTGTGTCGCCTTTGATATTACGACTATGTCGGATCTTATGTCATCCGCAATCGTCATTAATCATTATGTTGTCGAGCAGTTCTTGTCTGCTATTTGGGATTGTAGCATAAACCTTCTGCTTCATCCATCCCCATAAAAAATAATCCAGAGGTGTTAAATCCAAAGAGCGAGGTGGCCAAGCTACCGTTCCACCACATCCTATCCATGGTGAATAATTTTCGTTATGAAAAGCTCTCACAGCACGTGCGTAGTGAGCTGGTGCACCGTCCAACTGTAGCCACATGCGCCTTCCGTTGATCACTGGTAATTCCTCCATGATTTCTCTAAATGTGTTCCTTAGAAAATCTAAAAATCTTGGGCCATTCATTGTATTTGGTAATTCAATTGGTCCAATTAATTTGTCGTCAATCATAGTCGCCCACACATTTACTGAAAATTCATGTTGAAATTTACTGGGCCTTACTGCGTTTGGATTTTCTTGCATCCATAAATGCTGGTTTCTATGGTTTATAATACCAGCTCTTGTAAAAGTCGCCTCATCGGTCCACATAATTTTTTTACAAAATGTCGGTTGACGTCGCACACAACCGTTGAGCCACGAGCAAAAAGTGGCTCGCACAGCATAGTCTGGCTCTCGAATATCTTGCACGCGACGAAAATGGTACGGATGCATGCCTTCGCGTTTTAAAATTTTCCACTCAACCCATTTTGACAAATGCAAGCATCATTGCTATTCGCCTTACACTGAGCCTGGGATCTCGGTAAATAAGTTGAAAAACTTCTTCCTCTGCTTGCGCTGCCACTATGAGGGAGCGTTCATTTGGTGGCCTTTGGATGCCATATTGCGACAATCTTAAGTGAATGTCAACAAAAGTTTGTCGACTGGGTGTAGGCCGGTCGGGATACCGCTGACGATACATTCGTACGGCGGCAGCAGCGTTCCATTACATCTGCCATACACGAAATGCATGTCAGCTATGTGACGAGACGAATAGTTAGACATGTTTTTATCCGAAAAGTACGTAGTCACTGCAAACTACAACAAACTCAGCAGAATATCTCGGTGAAGGAATAGCTCACAAAACGGAGCGGAATAGTAGCGATCGCAACGCAGAGCGGAGGACAAGGACAACTGACCTAACAGACATTTATCTTCGATACCTGCGCTGGTCAAACACGATTTTTTGTCCTACTTATTCACCGCCCTAACAATAATACAAATCATTTTCCGTCCTTGTCCTATAAACCCTATTCAATGCAGCAGGTAGCTCTACACGGGTTTGGGACCGTCGCAAAAGGGTCATATTCAAACAGCCCTAACTCCCGAGTTGTGTAATTAAGAAAAATAATTTTAATGTCAATTTGTAAGTAATATCCTTACGTATTGGGACAGTATTAAAAATTTAGTATCAATGTGCTAGTTTTTGAAGTATGTTAAGAAAAATAAAAAAATAGTCAATTTTTTTTTACTTAAATTAGCATTGTAAATGTTTTAAGATACTTTGTAGGGAAAGCTTTCCATGTTTATTTTTATTTGATAGATGCTATTGTTACGAGCTTGAGGTTCGTGACAATAAAAATTGCCGATAAAATTACCTAAATTAACACTTTAATTTACTTTACACAAATTAAAACTTAAAACACTAATAATTAAACACACCAATTCACTTTATTCCGCTCCGAAGCTTCGCTTGTCTCGCCAAATCAACACTGCCCCGATCGCATCTTGCAGCGCCTATATATACAAATTAGCAATGAAGCATCCGGAATATTCAAGTAAATGCGCGCAAAGCGACGAGTGTTCGAGTGTAGATTTTCTAGAAACTTGGTTCTTCGGATGGCGCTGTCGGTTGAGAGATTTGTGATGTCATTTTCTGCGAAGCTCCCCTCGCTCTCGTTCCTGACACTAGATGGCGCTAGTTGACTTATTCACGCAACACTGCCCCCTCCTAAGACATGCTCGTCCCGAGCATTATCGGTCCCATAATAACGCGCCAAGCGATCCACATGGACGATCTTAGGAGTCCCTCTTGCGCCTTTCTGTATCCGGTAGGTCACATCGTTGATCCTGGTTACAATCCGGTACGGGCCGTCCCATTTAGCTTGAAGCTTAGGAGATTTCCCTTTGCTGCGGACTGGATTGTGCAACCACACTAATGAACCTTCGTTGAACCCTTTATTGGTCATTTTGCGGTCGTACCGGGTTTTCATTTTCTCAGACATTTGCAGGCCCGATTGTCTGACGTGCTCATAAATGTCATTCATTTTGTTCCGCAAGTCATTTGCATAATCGGTTATACTGCGTGGAGCATCAGGTGGTATCCCGGTGATAGGTCCGCAGGCAGCCGTAATTCTCTCCCAAAGTTTGCGAAAGCTGGTGTCACTGATGTACTTTCGTGAACAGCGCTTCGATATGACAACAAAAACGGTTGTATGTGCTTGTCCCAATCTCGTTGCCAATTGTCTACAACTTTTACTAGATACCTCTCCAATGTCTGATTAAATCGTTCTACCATTCCATCAGATTGCGGGTGATAAGAAGTCGTTCTTGTTTTATGAGTACCCATAACTCGGCAAGTTTCCCGGAATATTTGAGACTCAAAATTCCTTCCTTGATCGCTGTGAATCTCTAAAGGTACTCCAAAACGACAGAAGACTTCATGAACTAGTTTATCTGCAACTGTTGAAGCTTCTTGATTTCGAATGGCGAAGACTTCCGGCCACTTAGTGAAGTAATCCATCACAACCATGAAATACTTGTTACCGCTTTCACTCTCCGGAAACGGCCCCGCCACGTCAATGGCTATTCTCTCCCATGGTGCACCAACATTGTACAACTTCAATGCACCTCTACTACGAGTCTGAGGCCCCTTTACAGCCGCACAACTTGTACATTTGCGACACCAGTCCTCGATATCGTTTCGACAGTGGACCCAGTAAAACCGTTCTCGGATCTTCAGTAGAGTTCGTTTAACTCCCAGATGGCCTCCTGAATAATCATTATGGTACAGCTGTAGAACATCCGGTACTTTAGCTTTAGGGACAACGATTTGCAAATGACAGCTGTCTCCCCGAACACTTTCCCATTTACGGCACAGAACTCCATCCTGAAGCAGCAAGCTGTCCCACTGGGCCCAATAGCTTTTAGTGGTCGAACTCATCGCTGAGACGTCGCTCCACTTGGGCTTGGGAGCACTGGCCTTCATCCATTTCAGAATCGGCTTGATGTCCGGATCTTCCTGCTGTGCACGTTGTAAGCTGTCCTTCCACTCGTTGCTGAGGTGGTCTGCCCTGAGCATCCTCACGGATACCAGTTCCTTACTTTCTTGCCTAGTACAATGTTCGCAATCTTCAGGACAAGGTCTTCTTGACAATGCATCTGCGTTGCCATGAGATTTCCCGCTCCGATGTTCGATCTCAAAGTCATATTCCTACAGTAGTTCAATCCACCTCGCAACTTGTCCTTCTGGATTTTTAAACTGCAATAGCCATTTTAGTGCAGCAAGGTCAGTTCGTAAGTGAAATTTCCGCCCCAGAAGATGTACGATATTCTACTGGGTTTGGCGACTTACCGCTACAATCTCCCTGCAACCACGAATCCAGGGGCTGGCTAAAGGAGCTCGGGGCAGTCGATGCAATGATAGTAGTATCAAAGTTCAGCAGAGTGTATCGCACAAGAGTCCATAGGGCACAAGCACAACACTTTCAGGGTGAAAGAGATCTTGAGAGATGAGCTTGAGAAACACGAAGTATATTTGTATGCGTGCGCGTCGGTAGTTTTAATTAGACTGTCCACAATTGCCGCCAATCGATATGGCGCTTGTGTCGCACAGAGAGTACGGCTCTCTTGCAATTAGCCTTACCTTAGGTAGGTAGGTTAGGAAGGTAGCCGGACTAACTATGACATTGGGACGTCAAACATCTCAGTCCCCCCCCCCCGTGACCATGGGCGCTGTAAAGCACCCGAAACGTCGCGATAATAATAAAAATAAATTAATGTAATTAAACGCGATAAAATCCGCAAATAATAGTTTTATTCAATGTGTAGTGTTCGCGTAAATTTAAGAAATCATTATGAGTAACAATAGTATAATATAAATCGTTAAAATCATTGCGAACTTTAATCTGTTCCTCTTTATTAAATGATTTTATTTGAATGAGCGTTTTCTCAATCTTTGTTTGAACTTTATTGAATTTTCTTTGGTGAGCAGCTAAATCAATAGTTCGCGAACGAAAATGTTGTTCATTTGTCGCTGCGAGCTGAATAATACGATTAAGCTCATCAAGAATTAAATCTCTTTCGAAAATATCTTGTTCACACGGCGATTCGTCGTCCGACATTTTGCGTTACAGAATGGCGGATTAGAATTTTACCACGTAAAAGAAATGAGTATGTAATACTGCAATACTTCTTTTTACAAGACAACACAAACTGGAAGATATTAATTCGGATTGAATGATCAAAAATGTTTAATCCGGCTCGAAGGACCAAAAATGTTTATGTACGATATTCTACTGGGTTTGGCGACTTACCGCTACAATCTCCCTGCAACCACGAATCCAGGGGCTGGCTAAAGGAGCTCGGGGCAGTCGATGCAATGATAGTAGTATCGAAGTTCAGCAGAGTGTATCGCACAAGAGTCCATAGGGCACAAGCACAACACTTTCAGGGTGAAAGAGATCTTGAGAGATGAGCTTGAGAAACACGAAGTATATTTGTATGCGTGCGCGTCGGTAGTTTTAATTAGACTGTTCACAATTGCCGCCAATCGATATGGGGCTTGTGTCGCACAGAGAGCCGTAACCCGCAAGATTATGGCTGCATTCAGAATGAAAACAGTTGATCACCAACCCAATAAATTTAATAGAAGTATAGAAAAAATACTATCTTCGAAATTGTGTTGCCTTGTACTTATTATTATATACGAAAAAAAAAGAAACAAAAAACATAATATATAAATAATCTGTTCCAGTACGGAACAGAAGATATTTGCTAAAATGCTGCAATGACTTTACTACTGCTAGCAATTCGCGTCTTGTGACACAATAGTTCCTTTCCGGTTTTGACAATGACTTGCTGAAGTACGCTATTACGACCTCTTGGTCACCATTCCGTTGAGACAACACACCGCCAAGTCCTATATCACTTGCGTCTGTGTCAACTATAAATTCTTTGCTTGCATCAGGGTATCCCAAAATAGGTGTTTTGCACAGACGGTCTTTGAGCTCCTGGAACGCGATATTGCAATTTTCATCCTAGCAGAAATGTCGCTTCTCCTCGGTTAGCTTGTGCAGAGGTTTGGCTATATCTGCAAAGTTCTTCACAAATCGCCGGTAATAGGAGCACAAACCCAAAAATGCTCTAACCTGCGTCTTGTCTTTTGGAACCGGCCAATCTTTGACAGCGGTGATTTTCTCCGGATCCGTACGGATACCTTCTTCCGACACTGCATACCCCAAAAAGTTGACTTGCCGTTTGAATAGTGAACATTTCTTCGGACTCAACTTGAGGTTGGCACTCTGAATCTTCATGAGCACGCGTTCCAGGTTTTGAAGGTGTTCCTCAAACGTACGGCCCACGATGATGATATCATCCAAGTAGACCAGACAGGCATCGCCAATTAGCCCAGTAAGTACAAGCTCCATCAGCCTTTCAAACGTTGCTGGAGCATTGCACAACCCAAACGGCATTACTTTGAATTGCCACAGACCCTTTCCCGTCGAGATCGCAGTTTTCCCCTTGTCCTTAGGGTCGATTTCAACTTGCCAGTAGCCACTTTTTAGATCCAGCGTGCTAAACCATTTTACTCCTGTAAGCATGTCCATCGTGTCATCAATTCTTGGCAAGGGATATCTGTCCTTCTTTGTAACGTCGTTCAGACGGCGGTAGTCAACACAAAACCGCATGCTGCCATCCTTCTTCTCTACCAGTACCACGGGCGAACACCATGGACTAGATGAAGGTTCAATAACACCATCCTTCACCATTCCCTCAATCATGGTTTCCACTTCCTTTTCACGTGCTACCGGCAATCTTCTTGGCCGCTGACGGATAGGCAATTCTTCACCTGTGTTTATTTTGTGTTGAACTAAGCCAGTCTTTCCTATGTCAGCATCGTTTGATGAGAATACATCGGCATACTTGAGTACTCACACTCCCTCGCTTTGACCATTTCAGTCGGGGAGAGAACGCTGCGACAGTCTTCCAAAAGTGTGGTCACTCCCGTTTCTGAATCCTTGCTGGGGTTCCCACTCTATATATATTGGCACCGACGTAACCAATCCACTTCCTCACAAGTACCAACCAGTGTGCCTTTTTCTATAATCTGTTCCCGGTCACAAAGGTTCAGCACACGTACTCCTGAGTCAGTGGTTCTGACCAAGGTTCGAGCTACTTTCCATGGAAGGTCATTGTTTACCCTTTCCACAAGTACACAACGGTGAGCTTGCCCAGCGTTTCGAGGAAGACTAACCGGAACAATCGTTTCCGATCTCGGCGGAAGAACAATCTTCTTAATGCTGTACACGTTCCCTGGTAACGCACCTTCCATAAAAAGTTCCTCCTGTCCACATTTCAAAACACCTTGCTTAACGTCGATCTCACAACAATTATTCCTCATAAAGTCTAGGCCTAGGATGCAGTCGTCCATTATATCAGCCACGATGACATTATGCAGGTAGATCACGTTACCTAGCTTCAACTCCATATCCTTCTCTCCACGGACGGGTATACGCTGACCGGTAGCTGTTACCAAATTAATGCGTTCTCGGTTGTATGCGGAGTCCCCAAGGAACTGACTTATAAGTTGGGAACTAACAACCGTACGAGAGGCTCCAGTGTCTTTGGTCAGTTTACACGGCATTCCGTTGACCTCGCCCTTGATGATTAGACTGTTCCCATCATGGGTTTGTGAGATCGAGATCCTTGGGGCTCTAACATCAGCCAGGACCCGCCCCGCAGTTCTGGCTTTTACTCGTTTCCCTGCTGCTGCTGGGCGGTGCTGTTGGCCGCACTGCCCTCCTGAGATCGTTCAACTTCCCTTTCTAGGGTTCGCTTAGGGCAGCTGGATCGAAGATGGCCCTTTTCCCCACAGCCATAACACCTAGGGCTGTATCCTTTGTTGCGGTCGCGAACTGTAGCTGCTGCAACCTCCCTGACGCGATGGGAACGATGATCCTGCCGCACGGCTTCTACCTCCAGTGCATGGGCCAAGGCGTCCTTAAGCGTCTCGTGATGCCCGAGCCTCACAGCAGCTCTGACTTCCAGGTCATGGATGCCGTCGATGAATGTCTGCACCAGGTTCCCTTCAATGAGCGCAGGTACAGACCGGTATGCTTTTCGCACCAGCTTCTCCACCTCTAGAGCCCACTGCTGCAGGTTTTCGTTGATGCGCTGCACGCGATCTTTAAGCTGCGCACGAAAGACGTGTTCCAGGTGAGCGTCGCCATATCTCGCCTCCAATGCCTCAAGGAGTTGCTCATAAGTCACTTCCTCACCGAGAGCTTCCAGAACTGTTAAGGCCTGGTCGCGTAGGCCTAGTGTGAGAGCGGTCATGGCCTGACTTTTATTCCAGCCGTTCGCTTTCATAACAGCCTCGAACTGGATTTTGTAGGCTGACCAGGAAGAAGTCCCGTCGAACGGTGGCACCTTGAACCCACGTAGCGAAGGTGCTGAAGCTACTACGGGAGCTGCAGTTCCATCCCCAAGTTTGAGTTCATCCAGCGTTTTCTTAACTTGGTTGATTTGGGTCTCAGCTTCCGACAGGCGGTTATCATGTTGAGCAACCTTATCCTTCACCTCCCTTATCTCTTTCCCGAAGGTAGCGTGAAGTTCCTTCATGAGAAGCATCTGTTCTTCCTGTCCGCCCCGCAGCTGCTCTTCCAATCGGCGTGCCTGTTCCGCCTGCTGGCGAGCCTGTTCCGCCTGCTGGCGAGCCTGTTCCTCCTGTCGGCGAGCCTGTTCCTCCTGCTGCTCTTTCAACCAACGGGCCTGTTCCTCCTGTCGTCGAGCCTGCTCCTGCAGCATCACCATCAGGGCACCTAAGTCAGGTGCTGCAGATGTAGGGGCTAGTGACGGGCCTGCAGCCAGTGGCTGGCCCTCCGACGTCTGCGGCGTTGCACCACCAAATCTCCTTTGGTCCGTCTCCTGCTGGCGTTGACTTCGGGTACGGACACCCTCCGTTTCCTCCTTAGGTAAAATCGGCATGATTTTATCCCACTTCTGACACCAATTGTTACGAGATGAGGTTCGTGACAATAAAAATTGCCGATAAAATTACCTAAATTAACACTTTAATTTACTTTGCACAAATTAAAACTTAAAACACTAATAATTAAACACACTAATTCACTTTATTCCGCTCCGAAGCTTCGCTTGTCTCGCCAAATCAACACTGCCCCGATCGCATCTTGCAGCGCCTATATATACAAATTAGCAATGAAGCTGTTGTTGCAACTCAACAGCATTTGTAAAACGGTTTCGTAAAGATGTCGTAACGATGAAACGGTCATCTCTTTCTGATGTGCACCGTTTTCTTCCAGATCCCGGTTTTCTAACATAACCCACCAGTCTGCTGTAAACGTTGGAACACCCGTCGAACTGAAAAACGGGACAGGTTCAACTGTCGAGCAACGTTACACTGCCGCATCCCCGACTGCAATAGGGCAATCACTTGAGCGGTTTCTTCAGAGCTGGTGTCTATCTTTACTTGTTCTTACTTGGGTTACTTGTTCACGTGTGTTCACTGCAAAGTCTAAATTACGACTGACCCATATTTCATCCAGATCGACCCTTTTATACCCGTTTTAGGTGGTGTAACTAGCTTCCTTACTAACGAGCATTTGACAGTGTTTAGTTTTGACGCTCTATAATGATAAATGTTTTAATGATTTCATGATTTTTTTATTAATAATGTAAAGCTATTCAAATACCCATTTCAAACATACCAATATTTATATAAATATAATTCGTTTCTAGCCATTACAGCCATTTTTCGCGCAAACTCAGAGAGGTGCGATTTTTGTGACGCTGAGTGTATTATTTATTCTAGCTAAAATGTGCAAAAAAATTAATGACTATGTGAAGTATTTTTTTATATTTCTTAATCAAATAATTTAATTTTTTGTTTGTAATTTTAAGTATTCTACTCTTAATTTAATTAGTAACATCTATTACTAATTAAATTAACATTCTAATTTAAAATTCCATTATTCTGTACGTATTATTATGATTCAATAAATGTAAATTTTTTTAAAAATATTATAAATTTCGTCTCTTGCACAGTACGATGTACTATTACATTTTTAGAAATGATGAGGCCTAGGTGGGCTTTGGTTTTTGTTTATGACTCAGCGATACTATGCTCTTCGCGCTGCTCATCGCTCTGCTCTTCGCGCTGTTCATCACTCTGCCCCTCGCGCTGCTGCCGCGATGTCGCCCCGCCTGTCCACTCTACACACACTGCTCTACTCGCGCGATTAATCGCGACGCTCCGCACTAGTTCGCTCGTATGTGCTACACATTGGGCGTTGAAATGGTTGCAGCGCGCGAGCTATGCATATTTATTACAGCTAATTATAGCAATGTCACAAACAGAAATATATAATTGCCGCCACGAGTCATGAGCACACTTTTTATTGGTCGATATGACGTTGACCACGCTGACGCTCAACGTGATTGGTTCGTCAGCCGATTCTCGTCGTCTATTGGGTTCGCACGTATCATTCGAATACCATACACTTGAGAGCAATTTTAGTGACAACTTTTTTATTAGTTTATTTTTGTTAATTGTAGTGTTGCCTCGTTGTTAATTGTTGTTTGTGTATTTCTTGTTTTTAACTGTTTTTGATATTTCTTGTTGTTAATTTTTTTAATTATAATTTGAGCATTCGGATTTTGGGCTAAATATGCAGAGAAGAAAGAATTCGGTGTTAAATAGACAATCCCGACAAATGGTCTATTCAGTGTTTTGTTACATGAAATAATTAAGTATCGCCAAAAACATGATAGACGTTTATAAACAGACTGCTAAGGCTACTAATGTCTACGTAGCTACTGCACGTCGTATAGTTAAAGGAGTTAACGACTCAGAATTTCGAAAGTCAGCGAAAATATTCAATTATGAATTGAAATAACAACAGTACCTAATAATTTTGGCCGACAGTGTACCTACGCTGGTTCAACCCCCACCATAGTTCATCAGTGCTCACGACTCGTGCCGGCAACTATACGTTGTCGTCGTCAAGATAGTTTTTTCTCTGTATATCATTTAGTCATGTGATTATATGGCTGAATGATGATGATAGGTAAACTATTTATGATTTTTAAATGACACGTGACGTGCTTCCGTAATGAGTGCTCGATTCACATTGCGTTTGCGCGAGTGTGTGGCGAGCCACTCGCGCTCATATTGCCAGTACTTTGACTCGCGCCCCAAAAATCGACAAAAAAGGGAGCAATGGGCATGATGAGTATTGCGACCACACTACGTCTCTGCCTCCTCTCCTCGTTACTTCCCATGCCATTTGACGAGTGTGTGGCCGGGGTCAGTCTACTTACCATTGTCCGAAAACTGTATGGTAAGGTGTTTTCTGTAAGAATTATGAAAGAAACAAAAAGCTTGTATTGGTTAATACAATTCTGAGAAATTTTATGTAAGGATAGTAAAGAAACGTTGGTGTTGTGTTTTTTCGTAAAGAGATCGCCGCAGAGAGAGAGACAAAATAACATTTAGTGAATCATTCTTCAAAGGAACTTGTAAAAACCTAGGGTAAAACCCTAGTTTAAGAATAAAAATAATAAGACCGATTGAACATAATAGATACATATATTAATAAATTTATAGTACAATTACAAATATCTGACCCGATGGGAATGTTTATTGAATCTCCTCACCAAGGAGTGAAAGTTGTTTCAAGAATTGTGAAGCATTGGGCAGCGTGGTAGCACCATAGATTAACTTTCTTGAAACGCCGCTTGTTGCTTGTTGCTGGAAAATAATAATACTACTTAGTATGAATTGATGTTTAATAATAATGTCTTTTAACCAAAGGTAAAATTATAAAATAAATGTTATAAAGGATAAATTTTAATATTCCAGTAAAGCAAATTATTTATGTGTGTCTGCTCCTGCAGCATCACCATCAGGACACCTAAGTCAGGTGCTGCAGATGTAGGGGCTAGTGACGGGCCTGCAGCCGGTGGCTGGCCCTCCGACGTCTGCGGCGTTGCACCACCAAATCTCCTTTGGTCTGTCTCCTGCTGGCGTTGACTTCGGGTACGGACACCCTCCGTTTCCTCCTTAGGTAAAATCGGCATGATTTTATCCCACTTCTGACACCAATTGTTACGAGATGAGGTTCGTGACAATAAAAATTGCCGATAAAATTACCTAAATTAACACTTTAATTTACTTTGCACAAATTAAAACTTAAAACACTAATAATTAAACACACTAATTCACTTTATTCCGCTCCGAAGCTTCGCTTGTCTCGCCAAATCAACACTGCCCCGATCGCATCTTGCAGCGCCTATATATACAAATTAGCAATGAAGCACCCGGAATATTCAAGTAAATGCGCGCAAAGCGACGAGGGTTCGAGTGTAGATTTTCTAGAAACTTGGTTCTTCGGATGGCGCTGTCGGTTGAGAGATTTGTGATGTCATTTTCTGCAAAGCTCCCCTCGCTCTCGTTCCTGACACTAGATGGCGCTAGTTGACTTATTCACGCAACACTGCCCCCTCCTAAGACATGCTCGTCCCGAGCATTATCGGTCCCATAATAACGCGCCAAGCGATCCACATGGACGATCTTAGGAGTCCCTCTTGCGCCTTTCTGTATCCGGTAGGTCACATCGTTGATCCTGGTTACAATCCGGTACGGGCCGTCCCATTTAGCTTGAAGCTTAGGAGATTTCCCTTTGCTGCGGACTGGATTGTGCAACCACACTAATGAACCTTCGTTGAACCCTTTATTGTTCATTTTGCGGTCGTACCGGGTTTTTATTTTCTCAGACATTTGCAGGCCCGATTGTCTGACGTGCTCATAAATGTTATTCATTTTGTTTCGCAAGTCATTTGCATAATCGGTTATACTGCGTGGAGCATCAGGTGGTATCCCGGTGATCAGGTCCGCAGGCAGCCGTAATTCTCTCCCAAAGTTTGCGAAAGCTGGTGTCACTGATGTACTTTTGTGAACAGCGCTTCGATATGACAACAAAAACGGTTGTATGTGCTTGTCCCAATCTCGTTGCCAATTGTCTACAACTTTTGCTAGGTACCTCTCCAATGTCTGATTAAATCGTTCTACCATTCCATCAGATTGCGGGTGATAAGAAGTCGTTCTTGTTTTATGAGTACCCATAACTCGGCAAGTTTCCTGGAATATTTGAGACTCAAAATTCCTTCCTTGATCGCTGTGAATCTCTAAAGGTACTCCAAAACGACAGAAGACTTCATGAACTAGTTTATCTGCAACTGTTGAAGCTTCTTGATTTCGAATGGCGAAGACTTCCGGCCACTTAGTGAAGTAATCCATCACAACCATGAAATACTTGTTACCGCTTTCACTCTCCGGAAACGGCCCCGCCACGTCAATGGCTATTCTCTCCCATGGTGCACCAACATTGTACAACTTCAATGCACCTCTACTACGAGTCTGAGGTCCCTTTACAGCCGCACAACTTGTACATTTGCGACACCAGTTCTCGATATCGTTTCGACAGTGGACCCAGTAAAACCGTTCTCGGATCTTCAGTAGAGTTCGTTTAACTCCCAGATGGCCTCCTGAATAATCATTACGGTACAGCTGTAGAACATCCGGTACTTTAGCTTTAGGGACAACCATTTGCAAATGACACCTGTCTCCCCGAACACTTTCCCATTTACGGCACAGAACTCCATCCTGAAGCAGCAAGCTGTCCCACTAGGCCCAATAGCTTTTAGTGGTCGAACTCATCGCTGAGACGTCGCTCCACTTGGGCTTGGGAGCACTGGCCTTCATCCATTTCAGAATCGGCTTGATGTCCGGATCTTCCTGCTGTGCACGTTGTAAGCTGTCCTTCCACTCGTTGCTGAGGTGGTCTGCCCTGAGCATCCTCACGGATACCAGTTCCTTACTTTCTTGCCTAGTACAATGTTCGCAATCTTCAGGACAAAGTCTTCTTGACAATGCATCTGCGTTTCCATGAGATTTCCCGCTCCGATGTTCGATCTCAAAGTCATATTCCTGCAGTAGTTCAATCCACCTCGCAACTTGTCCTTCTGGATTTTTAAACTGCAATAGCCATTTTAGTGCAGCATGGTCAGTTCGTAAGTGAAATTTTCGCCCCAGAAGATATTTGCTAAAATGCTGCAATGACTTTACTACTGCTAGCAATTCGCGTTTTGTGACACAATAGTTCCTTTCCGGTTTTGACAATGACTTGCTGAAGTACGCTATCACGACCTCTTGGTCACCATTCCGTTGAGACAACACACCGCCAAGTCCTATATCACTTGCGTCTGTGTCAACTATAAATTCTTTGCTTGCATCAGGGTATCCCAAAATAGGTGTTTTGCACAGACGGTCCTTGAGCTCCTGGAACGCGATATTGCAATTTTCATCCCAGCAGAAATGTCGCTTCTCCTCGGTTAGCTTGTGCAGAGGTTTGGCTATATCTGCAAAGTTCTTCACAAATCGCCGGTAATAGGAGCACAAACCCAAAAATGCTCTAACCTGCGTCTTGTCTTTTGGAACCGGCCAATCTTTGACAGCGGCGATTTTCTCCGGATCCGTACGGATACCTTCTTCCGACACTGCATACCCCAAAAAGTTGACTTGCCGTTTGAATAGTGAACATTTCTTCGGACTCAACTTGAGGTAGGCACTCTGAATCTTCATGAGCACGCGTTCCAGGTTTTGAAGGTGTTCCTCAAACGTACGGCCCACGATGATGATGTCATCCAAGTAGACCAGACAGGCATCGCCAATTAGACCAGTAAGTACAAGCTCCATCAGCCTTTCAAACGTTGCTGGAGCATTGCACAACTCAAACGGCATTACTTTGAATTGCCACAGACACTTTCCCGTCGAGAACGCAGTTTTCTCCTTGTCCTTACGGTCGATTTCAACTTGCCAGTAGCCACTTTTTAGAACCAGCGTGCTAAACCATTTTACTCCTGTAAGCATGTCCAGCGTGTCATCAATTCTTGGCAAGGGATAGCTGTCCTTCTTTGTAACGTCGTTCAGACGGCGGTAGTCAACACAAAACCGCATGCTGCCATCCTTCTTCTTTACCAGTACCACGGGCGAACACCATGGACTAGATGAAGGTTCAATAACACCATCCTTCACCATTCCCTCAATCATGGTTTCCACTTCCTTTTCACGTGCTACCGGCAATCTTCTTGGCCCCTGACGGATAGGCAATTCTTCACCTGTGTTTATTTTGTGTTGAACTAAGCCAGTCTTTCCTATGTCAGCATCGTTTGATGAGAATACATCGGCATACTTGAGTAACAACTCCTTTGCTTTGACCATTTCAGTCGGGGAGAGAACGCTGCGACAGTCTTCCAAAAGTGTGGTCACTCTCGTTTCTGAATCCTTGCTGGGGTTCCCACTCGATATATATTGGCACCGACGTAACCAATCCACTTCCTCACAAGTACCAACCAGTGTGCCTTTTTCTATAATCTGTTCCCGGTCACAAAGGTTCAGCACACGTACTCCTGAGATGTCAGTGGTTCTGACCAAGGTTCGAGCTACTTTCCATGGAAGGTCATTGTTTACCCTTTCCACAAGTACACAACGGTGAGCTTGCCCAGCGTTTCGAGGAAGACTAACCGGAACAATCGTTTCCGATCTCGGCGGAAGAACAATCTTCTTAATGCTGTACACGTTCCCTGGTAACGCACCTTCCATAAAAAGTTCCTCCTGTTCACATTTCAAAACACCTTGCTTAACGTCGATCTCACAACAATTATTCCTCATAAATTCTAGGCCTAGGATGCAGTCGTCCATTATATCAGCCACGATGACATTATGCAGGTAGATCACGTTGCCTAGCTTCAACTCCATCTCCTTCTCTCCACGGACGGGTATACGCTGACCGATAGCTGTTACCAAATTAATGCGTTCTCGGTTGTATGCGGAGTCCCCAAGGAACTGACTTATAAGTTGGGAACTAACAACCGTACGAGAGGCTCCAGTGTCTATGGTCAGTTTACACGGCATTCCGTTGACCTCGCCCTTGATGATTAGACTGTTCCCATCATGGGTTTGTGAGATCGAGATCCTTGGGGCTCTAACATCAGCCAGCACCCGCCCCGCACTGCCCTCCTGAGATCGTTCAACTTCCCTTTCTAGGGTTCGCTTAGGGCAGCTGGATCGAAGATGGCCCTTTTCCCCACAGCCATAACACCTAGGGCTGTATCCTTTGTTGCGGTCGCGAACTGTAGCTGCTGCAACCTCCCTGACGCGATAGGAACGATGATCCTGCCGCACGGCTTCTACCTCCAGTGCATGGGCCAAGGCGTCCTTAAGCGTCTCGTGATGCCCGAGCCTCACAGCAGCTCTGACTTCCAGGTCATGGATGCCGTCGATGAATGTCTGCACCAGGTTCCCTTCAATGAGCGCAGGTACAGACCGGTATGCTTTTCGCACCAGCTTCTCCACCTCTAGAGCCCACTGCTGCAGGTTTTCGTTGATGCGCTGCACGCGATCTTTAAGCTGCGCACGAAAGACGTGTTCCAGGTGAGCGTCGCCATATCTCGCCTCCAATGCCTCAAGGAGTTGCTCATAAGTCACTTCCTCACCGAGAGCTTCCAGAACTGTTATGGCCTGGTCGCGTAGGCCTAGTGTGAGAGCGGTCATGGCCTGACTTTTATTCCAGCTGTTCGCTTTCATAACAGCCTCGAACTGGATTTTGTAGGCTGACCAGGAAGAAGTCCCGTCGAACGGTGGCACCTTGAACCCACGTAGCGAAGGTGCTGAAGCTACTACGGGAGCTGTAGTTCCATCCCCAAGTTTGAGTTTATCCAATGTTTTCTTAACTTGGTTGATTTGGGTCTCAGCTTCCGACAGGCGGTTATCATGTTGAGCAACCTTATCCTTTACCTCCCTTATCTCTTTCCCGAAGGTAGCGTGAAGTTCCTTCATGAGAAGCATCTGTTCTTCCTGTCCGCCCCGCAGCTGCTCTTCCAATCGGCGTGCCTGTTCCGCCTGCTGGCGAGCCTGTTCCGCCTGCTGGCGAGCCTGTTCCTCCTGTCGGCGAGCCTGTTCCTCCTGATGCTCTTTCAACCAACGGGCCTGTTCCTCCTGTCGGCGAGCCTGCTCCTGCAGCATCACCATCAGGGCACCTAAGTCAGGTGCTACAGATGTAGGGGCTAGTGACGGGCCTGGAGCCGGTGGCTGGCCCTCCGACGTCTGCGGCGTTGCACCACCAAATCTCCTTTGGTCCGTCTCCTGCTGGCGTTGACTTCGGGTACGGACACCCTCCGTTTCCTCCTTAGGTAAAATCGGCATGATTTTATCCCACTTCTGACACCAATTGTTACGAGCTTGAGGTTCGTGACAATAAAAATTGCCGATAAAATTACCTAAATTAACACTTTAATTTACTTTACACAAATTAAAACTTAAAACACTAATAATTAAACACACTAATTCACTTTATTCCGCTCCGAAGCTTCGCTTGTCTCGCCAAATCAACACTGCCCCGATCGCATCTTGCAGCGCCTATATATACAAATTAGCAATGAAGCATCCGGAATATTCAAGTAAATGCGCGCAAAGCGACGAGTGTTCGAGTGTAGATTTTCTAGAAACTTGGTTCTTCGGATGGCGCTGTCGGTTGAGAGATTTGTGATGTCATTTTCTGCAAAGCTCACCTCGCTCTCGTTCCTGACACTAGATGGCGCTAGTTGACTTATTCACGCAACACAATTTTTACCTTTTAAATAACATTTTTTTACATCTGTAGGACCTTTCTGTCCAGAGAAATCTGCATCTTTTGGCAGAGGTCTAGTATCTACAAGAATAAAAAAAAATTAAATGGCGGCCATTCCGACAGGAAGGGGTGTATATCCATATATGGGTGTTTTCGTCGATGAAATTAGGTATATTTTGTAACCTTAAATTATCGCTAGGTCGTGACCAGACACACTGTATAAGAAGCGACTGAAAAATTCTGAATCTAGATAATAGTGTTTTATGTAATAAGGTTCAACGCAAATTATAATTAATCAGGTATGATATTGAGGATATTCGAACTAAGCTGAATTGACGGTTCCGTGACCCAGTGGCTTAGATTGTCTTTGTGAAATTTAAGTATAGTGTAAACTGCCTCCACGTAGTGAAGTAAATCCTAATGTGGTAAAAATTTTCTTTGCATCCACTGGGTGCTTCCAGTTTTTTTTAATGCGGTAAGTTCACCTTAGCGAAGTCGAGTAAGTTATGGTATTCGATGTAGTTGCCGCCGCCGACGAGGAAGACGACCGCGTCGGAGGGGGGCGGGTGGCGAGCGGCGCGAGCTCGCGCGGCTGCGTCGGTGCGCGCTGCGCGAGGGTCCAGCCACGCCAGCTCCACGCCCTCGCCGCCGCCTCCCACGCTCAGAGCCGCCTCCACCGCGCGGCTCACCGGCAGCTTCTGTATAATGGCCATTTCAAAAAGGGTTCTACTTAATAAGGGATAATAATCTTCTGCTCACTAGATGTCGCTGTTAGCACTGATGTTTATTTTATAGGAGAAGTGACAAACGAGATTTTTGTAGCATAGGGTAACAAACGAGCACACAGTTCACTCGATGGTAAGTGGTTGCTCTGACCCATAGACATCTACATCTATCCTCGATCACGAATCAAAATGCAGATGCGTTGTCACCCGTGAGGACTAAGATAGAATTCCTCCTTTCCAGTAAAAAAGAGTCTCTGGTTCTCTAAATTAACCATACGAAACACGGATATTCTGTAAGAGCGTGAGATCCTTCCCTGGTCGAACCGACCCATTCGTGCTACAACTATACTACCAATATAGCTGTAGCACGTCTCTTAAAAGTGATGTGAAGTTTTTTGTCACACAATGTCACTTAATTGACAAGTTTTAAATAAAAGTTCATCGGTTTCTGGAGTATTATAAGTATTAATATAACAAACAATTCCTCAGTGGTTTACTCTTTATTTTATGCACATTTTAACTTTGTTTTAATGACGAAGAATGAGGTTTGCTTATGATTATTTTCAATATGATTATTTTATCGAGTTCTGTACGGAGAGCACTGTCACTATATCTTTGTACTTCCATTTTGGTCCAGAGCCTGGTGCTAATTTACCACGTCTGTCCAAAGTTTCTTTTAAGTACGCTTATTTATAAGTATGCTTCAAGCGTGCTTATTGCTGGCAAATATGAACAATTGCATAGCATGCTAATTTTAAGAAAGCTTATGAGCATGCTTTTTTTGAGCACGTCTGTCGGTACTATTATAGATTATAACTTAATACTCGCGAGAAAAAAGTCATAAACGCCGCGGAAACGGCGTCGCTTAGGGGCGTCCATAAATTACGTGAGGTGTTTTTTTAAATTTTCTGTCCCTCCCTCCCCCCTGGTGAGATGTCTTGAGATTTTATTCAACCCCCTCCCCCGACCCCCAATCTCACGCGAGATTTTTCAAAATGTGGGTTTCTTACGTAAACGCGTTGGATTTTTAATTTTGGATAAGAATATGGTAATAACTCGAAGTTACATTTTCCTTCATTAAAAAATGTCTTTGCCCAAACCTACTATACTCTTTGCCTTGACCATAGGTTTGACTAATTAGTTTAATAATCTGACATTTCAGTAGTGGTTAATCGTATTATGATGATTAAATCTTAAGCATGTACAATCTGGATTAAAAGGACCAAAATAGTATAATTTTTTTTTGTTTCAATCAGAAAAAAATTGCGTGATATTTGCCGAGACCCCCCCTCTCTCCAACGTAAGAATAGATGAGATTTGACTCGACCCCCTCCCCCCCTTAAACATCTCACGTAATTTATAGACGCCCCCTTACGCGTTTTGTTCAATAAGGTACGAAGGTGTCGTGTGCCTATGGATCAAGCAGTGAAGAACGGCCAAAGCTCAACTTCGTAATAGGTAAAATTGATATAAATCTTTTTGTAATTAGTGAGTACTACCCGGATGACCGAGCTTTGCTCGTTTTTTTTTTTGGAAATTACATTTATACAACATTGACATTGTATTGACAGTGATATGGGGGAATTCTGTGGACGATAAGCCCGATTATTTTTGCTGTTCCTTTGGTCTACTTTTATACTCTATTTCAATTACGAAGTCCCATTTGACAGATGTCAATAATCAAGTACTAGTAAAGTACCGCTATAGTCGATACTTGACGATATTGATCTTCGATTACTATAACGAACAAATTAAAATCGTATTGACAGAAAAAGGATTAGCATCAAATTAAAATTTATAAAACTGTTTTTTAATTTTAATTAGATAATATTACATGATATTTTTATCAAGATGAAACATATTCATCATCACTAGCCGAAATCGATATTTCATGGTCGGCATCGTCGACATCACCCTCATCATGTAGAATCCCCTGTATTTATTATAATTTGGTTATCTATGACGGCATCGATATGTATGTCTCTGTCCCAATCAACGAAAATCAAATTTTTTGTTCGTAAAACCACACTTTCCCAATTCGCGGCAGTAACACTATCACAAGCTTCTTGCAACAATGATAGTATTTTGTTTGCAGTAAACGGTGGGCTGGTATTTTTACGAGCCGCATAACCTAAAGTAAAGGTTTTCGTGTTAATATAGCAACCGATAAAATGTTAGAACAGGTAAAAATAAATTATACAAAAGATTTGTTTAAATTCTTGCCTTTCATTTGCGCCCAAATCAATTCTATGGCATTGTATTGACAATGGTAGGGTGGAAGGCGCTTTACATCGTGTCCGGCTTCCTTAGCCATTTCGTCCAATACGTATTTTGGTCTAGCTGGCTTATTTATAGCAACCAAATGCAGCAGCTCAACTTTTAACATGGACATGTCAGCAACAATATTATTGTCATTCAGCCATTTCACAATATCGGCTTTTTTGCTGCTAGAAGTTGGAGGTTTACTTATTTGTACTGAATGATACGGTGCATTATCTACAATGATCGTCGATGGCTCATTCAAGTTGGTCAATAAGGTACAAAACCATTCCTTAAATTTAACAAAATTCATCTCTTCGTGGTATTCCACAGTTTTCTTAGATTTAAACGCCAAGAGGCAGTTCGGAACAAATCCCTTCATGGAACCCGCATGACAAATAATTAAGCGTTCGCCTTTGCCACTAGGTACTTAGAAGTGAGGAGTGTCGTCCGTCCATATAGCCACGTCTCATCTAGAAATATAACATTATTCCAAACGGCAATAGACTCTGCTGATCTTAGAAAATTAAATCTGACTAAAGCTATATCTCTACGTTCCATCAAAATCCGCCTTTTATCACATTTTTTATAAGAAAAGCCATTTCCAGAAAGAAGTTCTACTGCCATGAAACAGTCCAGATTCTCGTAAAGTATTTGACAATTTATCGAGAGTCGGCAATTCGTTCCTAAAGTGGCGATTTTAATTTGTTATCTTCCATTAAATCCTTACCATGTTTTTTTCCTTACTTATTCGGGAAACAGTTTTTCGACTAATACCAAGAGCTGCACTTACCGATCTCTTTCAAAGTAATCTTGTAGGCGTACTACAAACTCTCGCGCGTGACTGCGCATCACTGTTCTTTTAGTGGTCTCAGTTTCGGCCATAGTGTTTATAAATACAAAAAAAAAACAAATCAAATAACAGTCAAAACTTAATAACAACGAAAGTGTTATCAAACAGTTATAACTACAATAACAAGAACGAAATAAAAACACAACACAGAATCAACTAAACTGAACACGCGTATGGTATACAAGGCTTCTGCACTCGTACTGAAGAGATAAAAAAAAATGGAAGAAGACGTTCTCATTTTCAAATTATCATAAACCTTAATCTCATACGAATAATGAATATGTAACGAAGTAAAATATTATACCATTGTTCCGATATACAGAATGAAAAAAACGTGCGTGCAACTCACACGCGACAGAAGTAAAACCTTCAAATGAAATGAAATATAAAATACAAATACTTTATTGGTTCGCGTCCTGTTTACGGTCCGATCTTTTTTTCAAGTTCCTTTTTTTCTGAGAAAATCTATTATTTCGAGCCCTTTTTTGTATTTTTTAAAAATACGAAACTTTTAATTAAACTAATTGTACTCATGATTTTTTGACTGACTGACTGACTTTAAATACCGATTAAAAAACTATTGGTTACATTTGATTGTTTTATTTATTAAAAAAGGGTTGCAACCGTACTATTTATTTATTTATACCACTATGCTACCGTTAGTAGATATAATCGATTATTATAGTTCATAAAAGATAGCTTGATCTCTGCGACAGCTGTCAGTAAAATCAAGTCCTGAATTTCTTAGTAGTACAGACACACAGTACCTGTCAATGTCATACTTTATGGGCACCCCGATATAGGTCAATATAGGTCGGCATGCCCATAAATGTGAATACTAATATGACATTGACAGGTACTCTCTGTACTACTAAGAAATTCAGGACTTCATAGGCGTGATTTTACTGACAGCTGTCGCAGAGATCAAGCTATCTTTTATGGACTATAACCAACATCGGTTCACAATCAATTACTGCGTAACAATTAAAATATTTATGTGTACTTATTTTAACACTAAGGTTCATAAATAATGAAAAATATATCAAAATAGATTACAATAAATTAATTAGATAACAAAAAAATGACACAACAAAAATTTTCCATTCACTAAACTTCATCCTAAGTAAACTGGTATTATGGAAGATCAAGACCGTTTTGTCGCTATACTCACAGTATCATAGTGCGAGTAAGTGAACAGATATGAAATAAAGTATCGCTCGCGTAGTTCCTTGCCCGCTCGGTGCGTAAAATACCTAAATTTGCATAAAACCCAAATGTAAGATATCCTCCTAAAGGCCTCTTAAAGATTTTGAATACTTACATGTTTCTTAACTACTAAATTCTTGACACCTTCCATTACGAAGGAGGATCCCTGCGACACAAGTTTTGAGAACATTGACACTGTTTTCGTGCCACCACCTTCATACTGACTGGACATCTTTGTAAAACCTCTGTGAATAAAAGACTAATTTAATTTTTTTAATTTAGTACATACACTAAGTTAAACAAAGTAGCAATTGTTTAATGACAACTGCTTATTCTCTTTCTGACATATAAATGGAAGTTTAATTTTTGTATAATATTTTGGTAAAACACATCTCTATCAAAACTTTACAAGCCATGGTTTTTTAAATTACTACGTTTATCGCAATAAACAGCGACAAATAAGTCAGGTATCATTCCAATAATGGGACTCTATTTCACGCCAGGACAGTTTCTTTCATTATACAAAGCGCAAATTTTTTAATGTAGTAGATCCACCCTGCTGCTATATTATGGTTGGAGCACAAATGAGTCGGCTCAACCAGGGAAGTGATCCTTCCCTTTTCAACTTTCACAGACTACCAGTGTAAAAAAGTAGCTTAGTGCTGCTGTTTCGTATAGGGAGTATAGAGCTGAAGACCCTTTTACTGACAACGTGATATTCTATCTTAGTTCTCAGGGGTGACAAAGCATCAATATTTTGAATATAGATCAAGGATAGATATAATAATTGACGATATATAGGATAGATGTAGGTGCCTATGGGCCACGGCATCTGCTTACCATCAGGTGGGCTGTGTGGTTTTGGGAATGTGGTGCTACCCAATCGAGCCGAACCAACCCCGCTACTGCCTTAATACATAGCGGCGTAGCTTCACCACATAAACGTTAAGGCATGAAACTTTAAATTGACTCTGCAGAATATGGATGTTGGTTACATCTAATGAGTAGCAGCAAATACAATAAAACCAATAGACACTTGCCAATGTGCAACCAGTACCCAAGAGGAGAAGCCATGCCGATCCCGGTAATTATCGACCAATTGCCATCACCTCCATACTGGGTAAAGTAAGGGTAACAGTAAGCTGCTGACATACCTTGAAACAAGTAACATCCACAGTGACCATGAATACGGCTTCCGCCGTGGACAATCTACTGGGGGTCTTTTTGTGTATGTCACGCCTGAGAAGGGCGAGACCATCAAGAAGAATGGTGAAGTTCTCGCAGTTACACTCAATATCTCGTAGGCATTTGACAGGTTTTGGCACGTAAGTCTGCTGAGTAAGTTTCCTGCTTACGGCATCTCCGCCAAATTTTGTAACTGGATATCTGATTTTCCTAGTGGATGATCGATCAGGATAGTCATAGATGGCTGCTCTTCAGACCTAATGCATATTAATGTTGGAGTTCCTCAGGGGTATGTTCTCTCCGCGACTCTTCGCTTACACATAAATGACCCATTTCTACCCCTTATTTTTTTATTTAACTTGCTTTACGGCTCTAGGTTCTAGCTCATCTGAGCTTATAATTTGTTTCGTAACCTTCGTTTTTATATATTCATTCTTGACAATATGCTGATGCATCACATTGCGAAGTTTTTGGGAGATTTTGACGAGAGCTCAACCCAGCGGACAGATAATGACGACAGCCATCATAAGGCGCCCAAGCGATTAAAATAACTTGAGGTTTATATCAACATCAAAGCACTTGTTTCGTCGTTTTCTCTAGTAGTTCACAAGCGCGACACTTAATTCACTTTTACGCAAGTTTTAAGCAACACTTTTACGAATCAAAATCCACTTGAGCGACAATCCGTAGACGGCCAAGTTCCCGCCAAAACCTCCCCACTTCTACCAGGTATTGTTGGGTATGCAGATGACAGCACAGTTACAAAGAGATTTATGTCCAGTGCAAAAGACGAGGGGGCAGTAATACATTCACTCAGAGAGGCCATGGTGGAGCGGATAAATGCGACCTAAGTATTGTCTCCCAATGGGGTGACGACAATCTGGTCACTTAAATGCCGCCAAAACGGAAGCTATTTGTTCTCCATTTGATCTGACCCTTACTTTCCGGGTCACATCTGTGGAGGTTACTGATCATTTTGAGCTTCTTGGCATGCAGTGGAGTACTTGTCAGAACATGCATGGAGTATTGTATACACCAGTTACCTTTGAGATTGAGAGAGATTGATTGAGCAAAATATCAACCTGCCTCATTCGACTTGCAACGCAGAGTCAAGAGGTTTATCAGCGATTAAAAGCTTGTGGAAATTAAGCTTTACAGCTTCGCTAACCGCCGCCAAGTTGCTCGTCTGTCGGTCTTCTACAGATTGTACTTCGAAGAGTGTGCGATGAGTTTCACAAGCTCATACCGCCATCTCATTTTACCATCCACCCTTGGTTGATATTCCAAATATTCGCACTAAGCGCTATATAAGTCATCTTTAATAATAGTCACACAATCAAAGAGAAGAATACCCCGTCGGTGTCTGTTTTTCCGAGTGCATATAACCTTAACCTCTTCAAGGTGTGTGTTAACAGGCTTGTCCTGGGCAAACTCATTCCATCATTATACGTTATAATTATACGTGCTACAAGTATGTTACATTATGCTTATATGTGGTAGAGCCATGATGCAGTTATATTAGTAGTATAGTTGTAGCACGAATGGGTCGGCTCGACAGGGGAAGGACCACGCTCTCACAGAATACCAGCGTGAAATAGTAGCTTAACGCTGCTGTGTTTCGTATGGTGAGTGTAGAGAACCGGAGACCCTTTTTACTGAAAACAAGGCATTCCATCTTAGTCCTCACGGGTGACAACGCATCTACATTTTGATTCGTAATCGAGGATAGATGTAGTTGTCTACGGGCCGCAGTTACTTTTTACCATCAGGTGGACTGTGTGCTTGTTTGTTACCCTATCCTACAAAAATAAAAAAAATCATAGACCTCAATTTTTCATATTTGGCCGCGGGCCAGATGAAGATTAAGAGTGGGCCCATTTTGAATAAAAAAATTAATAAAATAAATAAATATTGTGTCCTTACAATTTATTTTCAAAAATTGAAATAGTTTAAATTATATTCTTACTTACTTCCATCGCTTCATATAAGACATTGGTTGGATATCACAATTTGCTGCCAATAAAGCAGATTCGAATTTCTTATACTCGTCATCTGGGATTTGAGCCGTGCACAGGTAATAAATAATAAATAAACGCATTTTGTCCTCCGGTGTGCCAGCACTGCTATCAGTTATTAGGTCCATCACAGCCTTGCTTTCTACACTGCTGCTTTTACTCATTATCTTTTCTTCTAACTCAAAAAACGAATCCAAACGTCGAGACTTTATCGCGTTAAGGATAGCTGCAAGAGGATTTATTTTCGAGTTAGTTATTTATTTGTTTTTTTTTTTGCAATTTAAATGAAATTACTGCTACACTAGAATTTTCTCACGTATCGTGTAGGCAGCTTATATATATAGAAATGACGATTTAGAGAAGGGATTACTGTCCCCTTTATACATCATTTATTAAGGGGCCTACAGGAGCTCCACTGCAGTAAACAAAGCCAGAAACATATATGATATTTTTATAGATATATGCTAGTTAGGTATTGTGTTGAAAACATGATACTACTATTTGATACGATAGAAAAAAATCACAAAGATACCCCAAAAATCTTTTTTTGACGAGTAAAAATCATAGATATTAGTGTGGTGTTTACATGCAATCATTCTGTTTTTTTGTCAGATTATTATACAACTTCGAGGCAACAAGGGGAGTGCCTTGAAACTGAGGGGATACGACAAAGGGGTTCTTTTTAGCGGTTAACGCGCAAACTTGTGTCTTCTGGGGGTTAAACTGGACTAGATTTAGTCGTCCCCAATCCGAGACTCTGTTCAGCAAAGACTCGACTTCAGACACAAGTTTGTCCCGGCACTCGGAGACGTTTTCCCGAGAAATATTGGCTCGGCCGGTGTAAAGAGCATCACCAGTGCTGTCATCTGCATAGCAATGAATGTTACGGGTATGCAACATATCATTGATATTGTGACGGCCCAATATTATTATTAATAATTAAATTCAATATAAAGGGGCGTCAAAAATAGTTTTAAAAGATATATATTAAGCAATAAAGTTAAATTAATAAACATAAAGTTAATATATTTCAGACATTATCCCAATAACATAGCAAATTAAAGGCAAAATTATTGTTTCTCGTAATAAGTAAATTTATTATAAAAACTTGTAAAAATATTTAAAATAGGATAAATAATAGAAATACAAGTCAAAAAATATTATAAAATTAAGTTAAATAACGTTTATAAGATAATTAGAAAATTTGTTAAAAATTGTTTAAGTCATGGGAGGTGTTCGTGTATAAAAGAAAATTTTTCTAAGTTGATGTGTCCTAGACATATCATCTTAGTGACGGTGGTAAGCGGGTTTGTTGTAGCAATACGGCTTTCCCGTGGACATCGCACACCCATACCGTTTGTGGGCGGCATAGTAGCGCATAGCGATGCGTCGTCTATATTTCGGATTGGGATGATGAGTGTGTTTGGTAGCACTTTTAAGTGTAACAGGCATACTCAACTTCATGTCTTAGTGCATTAGCGCTATGATACGTGGAGTTTTGTTCATTGACGTCTTAGTAGCGTGCTACTATGATACGTTGGTGCAGTTTTATATAACAACAATCTTAGTGCCGGTGATGAGCGGGTTCGTTGTAGCAATACGACTTTCCCGTGGACATCGCACACCCATACCGTTTGTGGGCGACGTCGTTGCGCATAGCGATGTGTCGTCTATCTTTCGGATGGGGATGATGAGTGTGTTTGGTAGCACTTTTAAGTGTAACAGGCATACTCAACTTCATGTCTTAGTGCATTAGCGCTATGATACGTGGAGTTTTGTTCATTGGCGTCTTAGTAGCGTGCTACTATGATACGTTGGTGACATTTTTTATATAACAACAATACTAACTTTGTTGCCAAAGTCGATAGGAGTCATGTGGGTGTGTTGTGAGGGTGCGCCGCCCGTATGATAGTTGCATTGATGCTTACTGCTACTTGCGGTATTGCGTCTTGTGATGGATCTGCGGGTGTGCTGCACCTGATTCGACGCATTCCTGATGTTCTGGTCGATGGAGGTATACAATTAACATCTTAGTGTCGGTGGTAAGCGGGTTTGTTGTAGCAATACGGCTTTCCCGTGGACATCGCACACTCATACCGTTTGTGGGCGACGTCGTTGCGCATAGCGATGTGTCGTCTATCTTTCGGATGGGGATGATGAGTGTGTTTGGTAGCACTTTTAAGTGTAACAGGCATACTCAGCTTCATGTCTTAGTGCATTAGCGCTATGATACGTGGAGTTTTGTTCATTGGCGTCTTAGTAGCGTGCTACTATGATACGTTGGTGACATTTTTTATATAACAACAATACTAACTTTGTTGCCAAAGTCGATAGGAGTCATGTGGGTGTGTTGTGAGGGTGCGCCGCCCGTATGATAGTTGCATTGATGCTTACTGCTACTTGCGGTATTGCGTCTTGTGATGGATCTGCGGGTGTGCTGCACCTGATTCGACGCATTCCTGATGTTCTGGTCGATGGAGGTATACAATTAACATCTTAGTGTCGGTGGTAAGCGGGTTTGTTGTAGCAATACGGCTTTCCCGTGGACATCGCACACCCATACCGTTGGTGGGCGACGTCGTTGCGCATAGCGATGTGTCGTCTATCTTTCGGATGGGGATGATGAGTGTGTTTGGTAGCACTTTTAAGTATAACAGGCATACTCAGCTTCATGTCTTAGTGCATTAGCGCTATGATACGTGGAGTTTTGTTCATTGGCGTCTTAGTAGCGTGCTACTATGATACGTTGGTGACATTTTTTATATAACAACAATACCAACTTTGTTACCAAAGTCGATAGGGATCATGTGGATGTGTTGTGAGGGGGCGCCATCCGTACGATAATTGCATTGATGCTTACTGCTACTTGCGATATTGCGTCTTGTGATGGATCTGCGGGTGTGCTGCGCCTGATTCGACGCTCTCTTGTGGTTCTGGTCGATGGAGGTATGCGGGTGGTGATGTCTGCTGGGATGTATGGGGAGACCTTGGAATAGTGTAAGCCCGATGATAGTCGTATTGATGCTTGTTGCGTTCTGCAGCATTGCGTCTCTGCGATGGTTGTTTGGTGGGACGCAATTCTCAGTGGCGCTCTCTGCGTCTTGGTTTGACTCACACCTAAGTAGCTTTGCCCAAGTCGGGTCCCTTCATTGCGGGGCTGCAGACTGTCTGCCCTCCACGATGTTTTATATAACAACATAATATTATTTCTCTGTAACTTTCCCACCTTTGAATGATTGAAGGCAACTTGTTGGTGGGTGAGACAAACATGATCGAAAATGCATTTACTCAACGTCAGTGACACAAACCCTTTCTGATGGCGAATTATTACTCTTATCTTATAACTGCCTTTTGGCTATATCTGCCGTTGTATTGGTTGGTGGAGCATATGTGTCGACCTCATGCGGGTGGTAGCTGGCGGGAGGATCTGAGGAGACTCTCAAGGCTGCGGCCCAAAGCCGCACAACGTGGGACCCCATTCCCTTGAGGTGAGCAGTAGTCTCATGACACGCTCTGCGGCTAGTAGCCGTGCTGATCATGCAATTGGTGGTGATGCCATACACTTACATCACGTCTGCAGGAGCGGCGGTCTGGCAGGTGGTGGCGCTCACGGAGGGTTTACGGCCAGTGTGCCTATTTGCCTAAACCGTGTGACGTACATTCACTGTGGCTGGATTCGTTCGTATTCTGTATGGCGTTTACACGCATTGACATGCGCGACTTCGGTCGATGTTTGTGCTTACGCACTAACAAGGGGCCAAGCCTCTTTTACTGGTTCGCCAGTTATTTTGCTGTGGACTACGGTCCAGTTCCCGAATTAGCGTTCCCTTCGGGGGGGGGGGGGGGGGGAGTGCATCAAAATGGTTGGCACTCACCGTGCACGGCGTGTGTGGGGCCGTGTACCTCCCCTACATTTTTTTAAATAAATGTAGGAGAGCGAAGCCCTTGTATCGGGTATTTTGTATAAATATATTTTGAGCCTTTTCCGAGTGGGAAGGGATAAATAATAATAAATTAATAATGTAAACCTGCTACAAGTGGAATAGGGACGCTTTATGTTCTTAACCTTTTTCGAGCCCTGTCTTCGTGAACGGGGTTCACTTAGCTTATAAGGCACTACCAACAGCTTTCAATTGCTCTAGTGAATATTCATTCTTCCAAACGACACCTAAAAGAACTAAGTTACTAAACAAACACAACGTAAATAAGGGTCCTAACTAAGACGATCACGCCAAATTATTACAAACGGCCTATTATTAAACCTTTAGAAAGATCAAAACATAATTTATTAATCCTGGTCTCATATATATAATGTTATTGAAAAGGGGATATTTTTGATATTATAAAATTTTTATATAGAGAGAGGGGGGGATCGTTACAATATGCAGAAGAAACAGCGTTGGCGATAGCACGCAGCCCTGTGGAACACCAGCATTTATAGGCTTGCAATCGGAGCTTGCACCGTCTACAACGACCTTGATGCTCCGATCTGCAAGAAAGCTGGTGATCCAATCGCACAGTTTCTCGGGAAGCCCATAGGAAGGGAGTTTCGAAAGAAGCGCTTTGTGCCAAACCCGATCGAAGGCCTTCGCAATGTCCAAACTAACGGCCAATGCCTCCCCCTTGAACTCTACTGCCTCCGCCGATCTGTGAGTGAGGTAGACCAGAAGATCACCAGCTGACCGACCACGGCGAAAACCGTATTGGCGGTCACTAATCAGCTGGTGATCCTCAAGGTACCCCATGAGCTGGCAGTTTACAATGGACTCCATTGTTTTGGAGAACAAGGAGGTGATGGCGATTGGCCGGTAGTTGGACGGGTCTGAGCGGTCGCCTTTTTTAGGGATCGGGTGGACGAAAGCCGTCTTCCATGATTTTGGGACTACGCCTAGGGAGTAGGAGTACCGGAAAAGACGCGTTAAAACCGGTGCCAACTCCGGAGCACACGTCCTCAGCACAATTGGGGGGATTCCGTCAGGCCCACTCGACTTGTGGATGTCCAGGGAGAGGAGTGCTTTGCGAACCGAGCGCTGTGTGAACTGCACTTCCGGCACGGAGCACTCACACCGCGGGATGGTCGGCGGCGTACTCCCCCCGTCATCGAGAGTCGAGTTAGACGCAAAGAAAGAGCCTAGAAGATCGGCTTTCTCCTTTGCAGTATGGGCCAGTGAGTCGTCCTCCTTGTGCAGAGATGGAAGAGATGGCTGACAGAAATTCCCCTGGACAGCCTTGGCGAGAGACCAGAATGCACGGGTTCCAGAAGGAAGGCGAACTAGTTTCTCGCCAATTCTGCCTATGTGCTCTGACTTTGCCTTGGCAATGACTCTTTTGAAGGACCTAGAGGCGGAATTATACTTCTTTTTTAGAGCGCTGGTGTTTACATCCCGGGATGCTGATGCATCAACCCAGGCTTGGTAGCACTCTTGCTTATAGCATGATGCTATTTTACAGGAGCGACCAAACCATGGCTGAGATTTGCCTCCAATGGGCACCACAGAGGAAGGAATAAAAAGTTCCATACCCTGAAGTACCACATCTGTAACAGAATCCGCAACAACGTTGGGATCATCCGGCGAGAAGCAAACCCGCCCCCAAGGGTAGGATGCAAAGAAAGACCGCATCCCATCCCAATCGGCTGACCTATAGTGCCAAACACGGCGGCAGCCTGCAGAATGCAACCGCGATTTCAGCGTGAGTGGCACAACACTCCGGACGAGACAATGGTCCGAGGAGCCTAAAGGGGTGAGAGGTCAGCAGAAGGTCCAACAGGGAAGGTGCATGATCCTCCACATCTGGAATCCGCGTAGGCGACCGAGTGCTTTCCGATCGGCTCGATTCACTGGCGCTGCGAAGAGATGTTGCATCTCTTTGCGTATTTTATCGCATCTATCACGGGGAGTGCTCTGAGGAATTGTTCGGATTAATCCCAGCCGCCAAATTTCGTGAACGCACTACACGGCAAACGTCCCGATACCATCCACACCATCTGGATGCTTGGCGGTCCACCACTGTACGTTTCACAAGGAGTTTTCTTCCACGTACAACCTCTCTGTGGAATAGTTTACCAACGGCGATTTTTCCGAACCGATACGACCTGGGGACCCTCAAGAAAAGAGCTTACTCCTTTCTAAAGGGCCGGCAACGCACCCGCAATTCTCCTGGTGTTGCGGTTGATCATGGGCGGCGGTAGTCACTTAACATCAGGTGAGCCGCATGCTCGTTTGCCCCCTCTTCTATAAAAAAAAATACAAGCTACATATTACTTAATTATTGTTTTTTTAATTTTTTATTCCGATTAATTGATTCTTTTTAAATCGCATATTCTTATTTCTGAAATAATACGTACGGATATGTGCGTAAACGCCAGTGTACAAACACTGTCGGCAAAGGCCTTATGCTGTGCGGACGTGTCGCTCTTTTGGCCGCAGTATTTTCAATTTTAAATTCATTGTTTCATAAATATTTTTCTTTCCATAAATATTCTTCTTTCGTGTTTATGTTGATATAAAATATTTTAAGTTAGAATAGCGTAGTAAGGTACCTTGTTAACAATTATCATTTGTAAATAAGGGACGCAATGTGAAGCCCGTTACGAACAGTAAAAACGTTCATATAAATCAAACTCCCAACATACGAACGATATTAAAATGTAAGAACATTTAATTATTACTAAATATTTATTTTACAACAATAAAACTATGAATTTTAGCAACCTAGTTTATTACAGTTATGTATTTGGTAGCGCTATAGGCTTGTAGTTTGTACTCGAGAGTTCTCTGTTGCCTTTTATATATTTAGTATTACACATACACATATTAGATACATTTATTAATTACTTTATAAGTAAAAAATTGAATTGTAAGTTTTTTAAACCTAATTTTAAATACGTAGTTTATTACATTAGTGACTTTTTCTATATATAAAAAAGTACTCTATGAGTGACTGAGTATTCAACCAACTTGTATTTGGTAGAGAAATGGACTTGCAGTTTGTACTCGGGAGTGCCCAGGTTCGTTCCAGAAATGTGAAGTCAAATTTTCTTTTTTATATATTTAGTGTTATACAGGATGTTAGTGTAAACACGGTTATCCTTGAAACCAGTGGTTTGGTTTCACTTATAGAACGTAAATTCAATGAATTTAAAAACACTCTACTTTCTTTCATAAAATTTAAAAACTTTTTAAATTTTATGAAAGAAAATAGCGTGTTTTTAAATTAAACCGAAACTAAATGTGGAATAATGTAAATCTAAAAAATCCCTTATGTAAATCATAAAGATGTTTAAACGGCACCACTTCGACATTTTTTAACTACCTTAAATAAATTTTTTTAAGTGTCATCGAATCAGTTTTATTTCAAAATCACTCACTTCCTTAAAGTTGCAAGTAACACTCGAATTAAAAATAATTTCACTGTCCCATCTATTCGTTTATTACATCTATACCTCACTTGCACTTGCGGGCCTAACCTCGCTAATTCGTTAGTTTAACCTCACTGCCGTTAGATGGCGTTCACACTGGTTGTGTAAATGTGTGTGTTAATCTTAATATAACATTATTATTAAAAAATAAATATTTACTTTTATTATTAAATAAAACAATAAGTAATATGGTTTCAAGGAAAATCCCCATAACTAAAGTGTTTGATGGCTCCATGGAGTATAATAATTTTTATTCAATATAGATCACATGTACGGAATTAATGCCACTGGTTCGGAAAAAAAACCTCTGCCCTTGGAAGAAACAGCAAGAAACCCAGTGGGACTTTTTTTAAAAGCACATTTTACAACATGAAACAAACTATTAACTAAATTTATTTTAGGAACAGAAGCGACCACCTCATTCCTGGGGGTTTTTATCAAATGTGTATTCATTTATATTACAATAAAACTTTTTAAACAGTTTTTGTTTGATAAAATATTTAAACTTGGTAATAGGGACCTTGTATATTTTCTGAGATTTTGTTGTAATGCTTGTTGTAATAGCATATACATAGCCCCAATAGTGAATCGGTTGGCTATAGATATTCAGTAATTGATTTTAAATATGTTTTCAGTTTAGGAGGCTTGTCACGGTTAGGCTTGAACATTTTACACTGTTTTTAGATGTCGGAAATGCGTTTTGAAAAACAAACTTTACTAAAAATTGCTTATAACGAAACGCAAATATGTCAATTTGTTCTCGTATTATGCAGTAGACGTCCTGTACTTTATTTTTTAATTTTGTTTTCAATTTAGGAGGTTTGTCCAGGTTAAGCTCGAACCTTTTACACTATTTTTGGATTTCGCAAATGCCTTTTGAATTATTATAATTACGATAAAAAATCACTAAAAATTGCATGTAACGAAATGCAAATATGTCAATTTGGTTTTTTTAACACAGTACACTCATAAAAAAAGTTAATCATTCGGACCCAGATAACCCATTTGTGGCTGAAGACGGGACTTATATACAACAAATCGAGTCACAGTGGAGAGCAGTCAAGAGGTTTTTTAGAAAAAAAAATTATGACCATTCACATTACATTATTTCATTTACAACTATCATAGCAGAGTTTAGGGCAATTTGAATTTATAGATACGATTGGTCCGAATCGGTTCTAAAACCGAATTAGCACGCCTCTACTTCACGTAGTCTTGTCTGCCCTACTCCTAGTGGTTTTGTGCAAATCGCAGGCCCCTGAGTTAGCCGTAGCCGGCTGAGGCTGGTCGTCGAAGGCGACCAAATTCCTATGATTTGCTACGCACGGGCGAAAGGGCTGCACTTCTCGCAGTGCTGAAGCCGTTGCAGAAGTAACTGTGTGTCAATATTCCTGTGTAAAAAGTGAGTGAAAATCATAACGATTTTACAAAAAAAGTTATTACTTATAAACTCCGCAAAGGGGGAAGGCTTTCCCTGAACTCTCCCCCTCCCACTCCCACCTCCGTAAGCGAGTACCGGATGTCTATAGTTTAACCGAATGAATTACGGACTCTGTGGAGTCGAGGAACTGGTATCAATAGCTTGTGTTTGTTCTTAGTGTTTACGGAGTGTATATCGCATTTTTTTACTAAAACTACCTTCGTTTTTGTGAACATACATTAAATTTTCGTAAATATACTGAGAGGCCACGGTTAATATATTTGTGTGTTTAAATTTTACTCTAAGAGATTCCACTTTAGCTCTTATGCAATAGCTCATTATATAATTATTTATATATGTAAACTGCCACCCCTCCCTCCCAGATACAGGAGAAAATCCTAGTGTGGAGGTAATTCGTCGTTATATTTATATATAAGTATAGAATTTCATTTAGTTTTATACTTATATATTCCATATATTTTAGTTATTTCGTGAAACAAATTTTGGTATAAACTAATTTTGTAATAAGGTCCAGAAATGCAAACGGCATAACATTTAAGGTTTATGATATTATTTATTTTTAAAGAGTGGTAAAATAGAATCCATCCGCATTTTTGTCATGTTGGTTCCGTAAGAGGCGTCTATGGGAAATTCCAAACTCTTGTAGCTTCCGATAGATGGCGGTATTTTTTTTTTTTATAGAAGAGGGGGCAAACGAGCATGCGGCTCACCTGATGTTAAGTGACTACCGCCGCCCATGATCAACCGCAACACCAGGAGAATTGCGGGTGCGTTGCCGGCCCTTTAGAAAGGAGTAAGCTCTTTTCTTGAAGGTACCCAGGTCGTATCGGTCCGGAAAAATCGCCGGTGGTAAACTATTCCACAGAGAGGTTGTACGTGGAAGAAAACTCCTTGTGAAACGTACAGTGGTGGACCGCCAAGCATGCAGATGGTGTGGATGGTATCGAGACGTTTGCCGTGTAGTGCGTTCACGAAATTTGGCGGCTGGGATTAATCCGAACAATTCCTCAGAGCACTCCCCGTGATAGATGCGATAAAATACGCAAAGAGATGCAACATCTCTTCGCAGCGCCAGTGAATCGAGCCGATCGGAAAGCACTCGGTCGTCGACGATTCGAGCCGCTCTGCGCTGGATGCGGTCAAGTGGAAGGAGCTGGTACTGGGGAGCCCCAGCCCAGAGATGGGAACAGTATTCCATGTGCGGCCGAACCTGCGCCTTGTAAAGTTGCAGGCGGTGTGCCGGCATGAAATACTGTCCCGCTCTGCCGAGCACGCCAAGCTTTTTAGAGGCCAATTTGGCCTTCCCTTCCAAGTGACCACGAAACTGCACGTCACTCGATACGTCGACGCCAAGGATTCCGATACTGGCTGAGGCAACAAGGGGGGTATACCATTTTACTTACGCCAGACGTAAAATACCCAGACAGCTCGAACAGCAGCGTCTAAGGTGGCAGACTCCCACTGCTGCTGATTATCAATGTGCGTGCCAAGCGTGACAAATAAGATAAATCTTTCCTACAACAGGAGAGACCCAACCAGCAGTGGACTTTTATAGGAAGATGATGAAGAAGAATATGAAGAAGATGTTGCATACCAGTAGCAATAGTAGTGTGCATATCAATAAGCCGCTTCTTTTCCATTAACTGTGGCAAGGAGTTAACTGCACTTGTCAGTCTTTGGGTGTTGTCACTTACTAGGCTTAGCGCCAGGTCGCTATCAGCGTCTAGCCCCATAGAACTTTTTAATTTCTTAACTTCTGCTTCTGAACTCCTGCAAAATGGTTTTGTAAGTAAGATTGAGTGAGTGAATAACAAGGCCATAGACAACATGGTTATTATGGAGTGTAGAAGTAAGAAGTACAGACTGTGTATTAAAAAAGTGTCCACAGAAAACCGTTAAATAAGGGTGGCGCCACTATAGCTACGGGGTAAATTTTAAAGAACGTGCAGAAAAATATTAGTGAGATAGACGACTTTTTAGAGGTTATATTTACTAAATAAAATTATTTTAGATTTTAGAGCTATTGAGCAGTTTAGCAGCACACTAAAACCGTCAACAACTGCTAAGTTCATTTCATCCCAGTAGCTACTCCAGCGCAGTTGTGGAGGGTTTTTGAACTGTTATTTACTGCTTACAGATGCCCACTTTTCAACTATTCTACTATGGAAGTTGGTACTCCTTACTTCTACACTCCATAATGAATTGTTTTTGCATCATATTAGGTTTCGCGTTTCTGTATAGTTCTTATACAAAAATAATAGAAACATAACTAATTTATGATAAAGCAAAAGTAAACTAGACCGAGGAAGACAAGCAAAGATTCCTCTAATTGATAATCTATTTGGGATTGGCTTTTACAAAGCACTTTTTGAAAGACAAAAAAACTAGAACTAGACCTTGTGACTAGACTCTTAAGTAAACAATTTTCCTTCACAAGTAAAAATTTTACCTCAAATAATTTTTACAAAAAAAAAAAAAATATTTAAAGTTGCTCACTAATGTCCGTGCATTCTTCATAAAATTAATTTTACATGTGTTTTAAGTTTATGCAAAGACAAATCAGTAATACTACAGGCAACAAGTGGTAAAATTAAAAATTTTGTAAAACCACCTTCAATAAAATGAGAAACTAATCAATGTATTTGAAGTCAATTAAATACGCATTATTAAGAATATGTCAAAAACCTATGTGGTATAGCCATGCTGCAGCTGTATTAGTAGTATAGTTGTAACACGAATGGGTCGACTCGACCGGGGAAGGACCACGCTGTCATGGTGAGTGTAGAGAACTGGAGACCCTTTTTGCTGGAAATAAGGCTTTCCATCTTTCTATCTTTTCCATTATGGATGACAACGCATGTGCATTTTGAATTGTATTTGAGAATAGATGTAGATGTCTATGGGCCATAGCAATCGCTTACCATCAGGTGGACTATGTGCTCATTTGTCACCCTGTTCTATAAAAAAAACTACTGATCAGATTTTGATCAAATTTATATGGGAGTATGGGATCACACAAAACGCACCAGCTTTGAATTGAAAAAAATACCCATCAAAATCGGTTCACCCAAAAGTTCTGACATAACACACATTTTAAAAAAACAGTTGAACTGAGTACCTCTTTCTTTTGAAGTCACTTAAAATGAGTCACTATTTTTATGCAGCCTGTACTTTAGAATAGCAAGTTTAGATTTATTATGCTTATTATAGTTATGAACATCAATCATTTTATCACAGGTATTAAATACGCAGCATGAACTGTGAAGCAATACTTAAAGAAATTAATTTGTTTAAAAATATCTCCGAGTGAGTCCCTTGGTATGGTTGATATTTTTGTAGTATAATATATTCTCAACATTAGCTGCCAATCTCTACAACAATACTCCACAGGACACATTATGAAAATAGCTAATATAAACCAAACTTGCTGTATGTTAACAACACTGGTTACACAGCTGAACCTATAGTTTCATAAAATATGTTTTGTACATGGTAGAGCCACACTACAGCTATATTATAGTTGTACTATGAATGGGTTGGCTCAACGGGGCAGGACCACACTTTCATAGAATACCAGCATAATGCTGCTGTGTTTTATACGGTGAGCCGTGGTAGCTCAGATGGTTAACGCTCGCTGTGAATATAACAGAATGCGAGTAACCCGGATTCAATTCCCGCCGGCACCAATGAAATTGTTAATTGCAATTTTAAGTGCTGATTTACCACATGCTTGGCGGTAAAGGAAAACATCGTGAGGAAACCTGCATGTTTGGGGAATAAGAAAAAAAAATATTTCCAAGACATGTAAAGTTCAGCAACATGCATTGGGACAGCGCGGCGGAAAAAACCTTTTCAGAAATGAGGGGAGGCCTGTGCACAGCAGTCAGACATATATAGGCTGTAACTTTACTTTACTTTTGTATGGTGAGTGTAGAGAGCCAGAGACCCTTTCTACTGGAATCCAGGCATTCCATCTTAGTCCTCAGGGGTGACAACACATTTGCATTTTTAATCCTTAATTGAGGATAAATGTGAATGTTTATGGGCCACAGCACCCACTTACCATCAGGTAAACTGTGTGCTTGTTTGTCACCCAATGCTATAAAAAATATTTTTGATATACATACCTATATTTGTCTAGATCTTCCTGTATGGCTTCAGCTACAGTTGGAAATGGACTGCCCTTATGCTCAGACCATAATGGATCTTTGGAATCAAGATCACATATTCGTGTTTTGGACTTTTGTCCTGGTACTACAGTCCCTGTGTTTTCTGGTACCACTGCTCTACAGAAAGTTAAAAAAATGTGCATGATAAAATAAATATAAAGAAGTTAATTTATCTGATTTCGTCATTAAAATGATTTTCTTACCTGTTTAATGATAAATCTAGTACATCATGAGCTAAAGCCTGGTATGTCCAAGTATGATGTAAAGGTGTTGCCATATCTATATTTCTGTCTAATAAAATAAGCATAGGTCTTGTAAAACTGAATGAACCAGTTTGACCTGTGTTTCCATGGAATAAATTGTTTCTAGCATCCCACAAATTTTCTCTCAGCTTTTTATCTAATTTATTTGCTACCATTTCTGCTGCATTACCTTTGCTACATCGTATAATTGGGACATTACCTTAAAAGAAATAAAAGAATTGTAATAAAGTATGTTCAAGTTGACAATTTTTGTTACACATTTCTAGGGTTAGTGGTGTATGTACTAATATTTAAAAAAAAATACCCAGAGTAACAAATACTGAGAATAAGCTTTCTACAATATCATCCATAATTGCTTCCATCTCTGTATCTTTGGTGTCTCCTTTATTGATTGCTGGAAACAAACAATAAATTGTTATAGGTGTAATAAATATTTATTTTTAATTGATTACAATAGCTTAAATCAATGTTAAGGACAGTTTTCAACAAAGCAGATGAGATAAACATATCTTAAAGAAATGGTAACTTGAGTGATGACCATTCTAGTCTATTGTCTGACATTTGTACGAAAATGCATCTCTTCTTCCCTTTTCTTTGGTCGTAACCTATTCTTAGGCTAGTGTTTGAAAATACTTCTAAATAAAAAAAAACAAATTTAAAAGATTTTACCTATCTATAATGGAAGTGCAACTCTTTTCTTACACACCTAAACAAAATTTAGCGACAATTTTATATTGAATTAAAAATATTCTATTCTATTATCCTATATATTTAAGGGAAAACAATACACAGATTAAATAGTATCTAGTCCTGTGTGATGGATAATTCCGTTTTTTAAGAAATATGCTGGGAATTTATTCTATGAAATTTCTGAAATATTGATATGATACTGAAAGTAAATAATGGTGTGTCAATGTAAATTATTTGCTTGTATTATATGGGTTGGTAGCATAGAGCTCTTAACCTAAAGCAAGCATTGTTTTTTAAACTAAATATCTTACCATAATAAGACAAATTGTCAGATTTTTGGTGTTTCATAATAAATAAGTCATCTTCTAAACATATAAAATTCAAATACTGATCAAAAACTTTATGAATGCTTAGAGCAGCATTGGATTGAATTGCTGATGCGGCAAGGTCTTCAAGTTTTTGCCTGGTGATAGGTGATATAAAGTTGAGATGGTATTGGTCATAAACACCATTATCTAAATCTTGACAAATTCGACCAAGATTTTCTTCTGTTGGTGAACAAAAGTATACTGCAGGTACTTCAGGTATTGGATCTCTATCTGAATGCAGCTGTCTGTAAATATAGGAAGAAGTATTAAAAATCTATGAGCAATATAAATTTAAGAAAACTTTGTAGTAGACCTCTATAGTGATCATTTTATGTTTTTGTGTTGTATACAGTAACTTTTTAGAATTTTTATTATCTTTACCATTTTAGCCAATATGTTACAGTAAAACTTAAGTTTAGGCATGGAATGACAATGATAGCATTACGCCACACTCAAGCTGGCAAATCTATAAAAAACCTAGTAAAAAAGATTAGTGTATAACAAGAGATAACTATATGAAGTTTCATCATCATCATCATCAACATTACAGCCTTTCACAAGTCCACTGCTGAACATAGGCCTCCCCCAAGGTATACCACAAAGCATGGTCCTGAGCCACCTGCATCCATCAACTTCCTGCATGTCATACCAGGTCATCACTTCATCTAGTGGGGGGTTACCCTACACTTCGCCTACCGCTACGAGGCTCCCACTCGAGAACCTTTTTTCCCCAACGGTTGTTAGTTCTTCTAGCTATATGGCCCACCCATTGCCACTTCATCTTACTAATCCGTTGGGCTATGTCGGTCTCTCTGGTTCTACAACAGATATTCTCATTTCTAAGTTTATCATGCAGAGAAACCCAGAGCATAGCCATCTCCATAGCTCACTGAGCGACTATGAGCATCCTCATATGGCCAACAGTGAATGACCACTTCTCGGTTCTATAGGTCATCACTAGCAACACGCACTGGTTGTACAATTTAGTTTTCAGGTTTTGAGATATACCTGACGAGAAGGTGTGTTGTAATTTCCCAAACCCTGCCCAGCCGAGTTGAATCCGTCGATTGACCTCTCGGTCGAAGTTGGACTTACCTAGTCGGACTATTTGCCCCAGGTAAACGTACTCGTCATCAACTACGAAGTTTAACGATAGCTAACTTTTTACTATGACTTTCATAGCTTAGATCTAACATTAAATTAAAAAAAATAAGTGTCTTCAAAACAATCCATTTAAAAATTATGTAAATGTATTTGGTACTCACACATGCAAGGTGACTCCTAATTCTCTCAGATCTTTTACAGATATAAGAGGGGAAATAATATCTTGTCCAACTCTGTCATAAATAAGAACTTTCCATGTAGGTTCAGTAGCAACAGCTTTTGTTAAAGGTTGATTTAGGTTAAGCATTTGCTTGAGGGCATCTAAACACAAAAAATAGTAATTATTTAAAATCAAAACAGATTAATCTTCAATCACTATTAATGCTTACTTAGTTGGCGTTCTCGTAATGTGGTCATTGTGTTTCATTAAAAACAACCCTTAGAATTTCCAATAAATATAATAATTAAATATTGTCTGCATAAGTAACTAATAACATTTTATAACAATTTCCAATTTTCTCAATTAAAAACGGACAAGAACTTTTCTGTGTGAGATGTCACTTTGACATTTAATTCACATACATTCATGACACGTCGCCTTGTTTGAATCGGTTTGAATCTGTGTTTTATTACGTCTATGGTTTGAATAGGCTTTTGGCTGTAAGGCTCTGGGCTTCAGAGAATCCTTGAGAGTCCTTCTGAGAATACCTGGGCTTTGTACTCTTACCAAAGAGCATAGAATAAGTCCGGGTTTGTGGTTACAAAAATTTAAGGTCATAAAATTTTAATATACACTTCTTTTTATCGATAAAAACTACAGATATAGTATACATTATAGATACATTATACATTATAGATACATTATAGATTGGCGATGGGGTGATTAGGATGACCAAAAACGAAACGTACCGATGTAAGTGAAATGCGCATGTGCGTGAGACGAATAGTGCTGCGCTATAAATCAAATTCAATAATCGATACAGAGCGCTCTGTCTGTGTCATAAAATGAATATCTTTATGTTTGAGGACATAAAATAAAAAAATAAGAAAAAGTTTGTGATTTTTATTTTCCACCAAAAATAACTAATTTATTGTAAAAATGTCGTAAGCTCTCCTTAGAGGTATTTTGCAATTTTGATTCATACTTCAATCTAATAATCAAATAATTTATAATTATTAATTTAATAATTGATTATGATTTGATATTGCAGGCGAATCACATATATGTATGTCAAGTATATCAAAATAAAGTTTGAAGGACACAAGCCATTTACTTATTTAACAATTTATGTACACACGAAGTAATGTTACAATGAAAAAAATATTTTGTACAAAGGCACTGCTTATTTCGTATATATGTTATACAATAGATCATTGGGAGACGACAAAGAAAGAGGGTGCTCTTTATTAACTCTCCTTTTAAAACACTGAAACTGTTTGAGCCTCACGAATTGCAGCAGGAAGATAATTCCATAACCTAACTGCATGTACTGTAAAAGAGTGAGAATAGTACTTAGTTCTGGAGGAAGGGAAATTTTGGAGGGATTTTAAATTTTTAAATGTGATCTGCAAACTGCATCGGGAGAACGAGCAAAGCGGAATCGGTCACGTAGATATGGTGGTGATGTTGGATTGTATAGTATGTTAAAGAGGAGGCATAGAATTCGGGTATTCCTGCGAAGTCGGATTGGGAGCCACTTGAGCTGTTTGCGATAGGAGTAGACGTACTTTTTTAGCCAAAATGTAACAAATACATAAGTTTTGCAAGCGCTCAAGTTTGTTTAATTGCTCCTCAGTCGCATCCAAATAACAGACATCAGCGTAATCAAGAATCGGGAAAATAAGTATTTGGACAAGAGAAATCTTCGTTGATAAAGGCAAAAAACTTTGAAGATATTTTAAAGAATGAAAAGTATAATTGATTTTCCGGCTAACTTCTGTGATATGTGCATTCCTTGTCTATTTACAATCCATCATGATGCCCAGATTCTTAACAGTTTCTGAAACGCTTAGTGGAGTACCATTAATTTGCAGTGCTGGGAGTGAAGTAAAATCAAGTAAGCTACGAGTAAACCTGGAGCCTATAATCATTGCTTGTGATTTTTTGGGGTTTATAACAAGTACATATGATCTAGACCACTCTTAGATTTTATTTAGATCTTTATAGATTTCGAATATTGCTGAATTTGCTTCAGTCACTAGAAAATGACGATACAGCTGCAAATCGTCTGCGTAGAGATGAGAGTTTGAAGATAACACCTTGGTGATACAGTTAATATAGACGGAAAAGAGTAAAGGAGAAAGGACGCCACCTTGAGGTACACCCGTAGCTAGGTTGCACCACTTAGATAAAGTTTCATTTGAACGAATACACTGAGAACGATCACGGAGGTAGGAATCAAACCATTGAATCGTTGAAGGAGACACATTAATAGAATGAAGAATGTTAAGAAGTATATCGAAATCAATAGAATCGAAGGCACTACTAAAATCCAGCAGCACGATTATCGTTAAGTATTTTTGGTCTATACCGCACCGGATATCATCCGTTACCTTGAGGAAAGCAGTAGTTGTACTGTGACCAGGCCTAAAACCAGATTGAAAAGTACTTAAGATATTGTTACGGTTAAGAAACCTAGCCAATTGTGTGTGGACAATATGTTCAAGCACTTTTGAAAGAAATGGTAGAATAGAAATAGGCCGATAATGTGTTGTAGAGGAAGCATTTGAAACTTTGGGTATAAGAATAATATGAGCTAACTTCCATGACGAAGGAAAGCAACAAGAAGATAAAGAGAAATTAAAGATATGAGTAAAAATAGGGATGACAAAGGGAAGAATCAACGCAGTCATTTTAGAGCAGATGTTATGATTTCTAATAGCAGTAGATGAAATTGCAAGCACGGATCGCTTGGTATCATATTCAGTAATAGAAGTGAAATTAAACGAGGAACAATGAAGAATTGGGCATTTGGATAGTTTGAGTAGGGTTCTGGCTTTAGTGAATGATGAGACTATGACAGGAGGGTTGGCAAAGTTTTCGTTGAGATTATCCATGTTAATTTCACTTCCCACACTAGCAGAATATTTTCCGACAGCGATAGATCTCAGAAAACTCCAGGATTTTGCAGTATCGCAATTTGTGAGGGTATCATGAACATAGCGCCTTTTAGCATTTCTACACAAACGATTGCTGCGATTTCGTAGTATTTTAAATATGATTAAATTGCGTTCAAGGGGATATCGCTTATATCTTCTTTTGGCTTTATCTATACGTGCCATCAGGTCTTTTATATCAGCTGTGATCCATGGTGCAGGGTTGTGTCTTATTTTCACACGTTTAACTGGTGCATGGTGATTATATAGATCTAAAATTAAAGAATTGAAGTTAATCACCTTGTCCTCAATATTAGAACAATCAATTACCGGTATCCAGTCGATTAAACTAGCAACGCCCCCCAACGTCTCTAAGTTAATGCCCTTATAACTTCTAAGATATCGAAAATGTGGCTTGCACTTAGGGGGACGTACACGTTAAGATAGGTAAATGAGATAGTGATATGAAAATGAAGCAAATATTTGTCTGTGGTAAGCAACACTATTTAAATCGCTTTTAGCGATAAGACCGCCCATTGTGACACAATTTTTTTTCTTCTTCTTTCGTTTATGTATTGATTTGGTATACAATAAAGAATTATCTATCTATCTATCTATTTAAAGACGATATGATAATCAGATCTAGAAGAGATGGAGTACAATTGTAAAAGTGGTGGGTGGCAGATAGAGGCAAGATTTCTAGGTTATAAGAAGACACAAGAGATTGCAATTTATAAGTACATAAATCATTTTTCAATAAACATGTGTTGAAATCCCCCATCAAGATTACATAGTTATATACAGGACAGAAAGTATTAAGAAGTATGTCTAATGTATCAAAGTAATTGATATTAAAGTTAGGACTATACAAGACTCCAAGGAAAATGTTTGTATGATAAAGTGCGATTTCAAGGAACAAATGTTCCGCAGATTCCGAGAAAGTGGATGGAGATACGCTGATAACCCTGTAAGAAATTTCCGAACGTAAATAGATAGCAACGCCTACACCACCTTTGCCTACCCTATCGTTACGAATAAGAACGTCACCAGGTAGTGAATATTGAATAGAAGGGAGGGAAGGCTTGATTAAAGACTCAGAATTTAAAAGAGCATCAAGATGAGCACTGTCAATGGATGCGAGAAGGTCAGAATAATGGCAAGGAATACTTTGAGCGTTTATGTGAGCTATGTTAAGATTGTCAGGATATTGAGAAAAGAGGGTAGAAATGCGATCATGCAGGTTAAGACCTACGGAAGGCTCTGAGTCCAGGCTTAAAAAAAACTGTTAGATGAAGACGAACATGAGAAAAAGCTATCATTATTATCTGTATCGTTATCTGTATACTTATCATTAAAAAAGGCACAATACTGTTACGCGCTCAAATTGGCGGCACTAGCGCCATCTAGTCTCGAACCGAAGAACTAAACTTACTAACTCGTAACAATACTAATAAAATACTTTAAAAAAATATTAAATTAAAAAATGTAAATAAAGTAAAAATAAATTAATTTATACGATATTTGAAATAAAAAAAAATAACTTTAAGGGCAACTCATCTTACTCAATATCAAAATGGAAGAAATTTATACCTAAAGCTTACATTAGTTACTAAACAATTAGTGTGACTAAAAAAAAGAAGGAAAAGAAAAGAAAATGAAAAAAAAAAAGCTGGCTACAGTATACCGTACAAATCATTATAAACACATACTGTATGATATAAAAGTAACATACATCATCACTTTCTAAAATTCATTTGTGTTGAACGTCAAAGTCATAGAATATTTAATTATACTTTACGTCAAACGTTCAACCTATGAATGTATTCAAAGTAAATATAATAATATCTATAATACCTATTAAAGTTTATTGATCTTTTCTTTGTCATACGATTGATAATGTACCTACTAACAAAACCATATTTGTTGATTAAAGTACAAACAAAACATTGATTACTGGCACAAAACATTATACATAATACGGCAAAATATGGGACGTTGTACAAACGCATGTTGTATAATTACACAAAAACGGATATTAACGTCGGCGCGTTTTCTTAGGTACATTTGCACTATTCGTCGAAGATTTTTTAAAACGCCATTGTTTCAGTTTGTGGTGCATTCTGCACATTTGTACTAGACGGATATTTAGCAGTGAGCAGTTCTAATTCTGCCATACTTTTAATTTTCTTTCGAGATTTAACGGGAAGAATTATTATTATTTTGCCTTCGGACGACCAGCATTGTTTTATAAGTACCAAAATGTTTACGCGCTGAAGTGAATACTTAATGCCTACTCTTGGTCAAAAACTCGGAGATGGTTATAACGGAGCCTTACGGTTTTAGAAGTGTTGCTTTCTGTGAAGCAGTAAATCCTCTTCCGAAAAATAAGCAATTGGGGTTTTCCAAAAGGAATAATTGCCACTGCCATAATTACTAATACCCCTTTAGCCTTGTCTACTTGATCGACCGTCAAATTCAATGTGCTCGCGGACAGACATTTCGTCGAACGTAAGAGTGAAGGGCGATGACTAAATCTTTTTTTCTTTGCTTATAGCCTTTATCCCGGGTTTACAGCCTACATTTTGGTACCAGACTCGTAGTGTTCGAGGATGTGGTAGGCACAGGTCAAATTTTGTTCTCATGTTATTGTAAGCTCTAGGGCTATAAAAGTGTAAAGTAAGAGCAAATGTCTTTAGTTGCGTGTCATACTCTTCTTTAATTTTTTTATTTTGTTTTTTCTTAATCACCCTTTCGATGAGATGTTGTAACAAATCATTTGAACTAGACACCATTACAGCACCAATTTTTTATTTTGAAGTGAGGGAAGCCATTCTAGATTCTCCATCACTTGATACAACTTTTCTACTTTTCACTAGCCCGTTTTTTTGTGCTCTTATATTTTTAATTTTTTTTGTTTCATAGCTTGGCGTCTCTGAAGAATATCAATAGTTTTCTTCATTTTTTTATTTCTCGGGGAATTGTCTATAGCAGAAATGTTTGCAGAAGAGCTAGTGGGTACTGGGGTTATATCTTTGTAGACATATGACTTGCTTTTCGACTTCAATACGACTTACAAACAAATATAATTAGTGCATATAATATGTACTTATCCTATACTATTAAACGAGCAATTCTTGTATATATATATATATATATATATATATATAATCGGGATCTCGGAAACGGCTCCAACGATTTTCATAAAATTTAGTGTCCAGGGAGTTTCGGGGATAATAAATCGATCTAGCTAAGATTTATTTTTAGAAAATGTCTTTTTGTCCGTGTTTTTAGGCAATTAAAAACTGCTACAATATAGTTAGAATAAGAAGGTAAATTTTGACAGTTTGGTAATGATTATAAATAGCTTATTGGTATAATGGGCGGTCACAAAATCGTAAAACCCCGGTTCGAGCCCAGACCGACCGACCGACTTTTTTATTTTTTTTTTCAAGTTTCTTTCTTTTTTGAGAAAATATATTTTTTTCGAGCCCTTTTTTTAGTATTTTTTAAAAACACGAAAATTTAAATAAAAATAATTGCACTCATGATTTTTTATTCAAATAACCAGTTCCGTTTTTTCTGTTATGTCGCTAAGATCAAAAAATATTATTTATAATTCATCAGTATGTAATTTGTATCTAAATATAATTTCCAAAACACACGAATTAAAAAAATCGAGCGAAAAATACCGAGCAAAGCTCGGTCAACCGGGTACTCTATGACTAAAACGAATAAAATGAGGTTTTAAAAAACCTTTTACTTATTTCTGCCGCTGAGCAGCAGTGCTTACATAGGCGCATTTCGGCCTGTTGACTATAGAGTCTGTATAATAATAAGCTGTAAGGCATTTCATCTTAGTCTTCAGGGGTCAAAACAAATTTTTAGCTTTCTTTGTTTCCAGCCTACTGTAGGTGACCATGTACTGCAGTAGCCGTTTGCATCAAGTGATCCTGTATGTTCCTTTTTTACTATCATATAAAAAATATACATCACAACGATGATAACAACAATTTGTATACATTTGAACATGCGCAAACGAAATTAACATATGTACAATCAAATATTTAATTAAGAAACTACGCAATATAATGTGGGTATTGAATCAAAACGCAGCTTTACTCTTTGTGCACTTCTATGAGAAAAACATTTTTGTTCAAAGTGCTTGCTACATATAGTTGTATATTTTTATGGGAACCCAGTCTTTTCCATTTATTATTTTTAACCATTTTTGTTTAACCTCAATATTTTTGGGAAATCTGAAACATTAATAAAGTTTAATTTATTACACTAAAGTATTTACTATAATGCCAAAAATATAATATTGAAAATTAAAAAAATAACTAAGTTAAAAGTGGCTTCATCCAAAGATATGCCTTTGCCTGTTATAAACATATTATCGATAGTGGCAAGCTCTATAAAAATTAGACCAGAAATAGCGGGAATTCACATATTTGGTAAATTTTTTATTATAATTCTTACGCATTTAGAATATTATCGTAATAAAACGCGATATTTTTTCCTATACATTTGTGTGTGTAACATTTGTACCAGTTCCAAAGTATTGCATTTAGAATGCTGAACATTGTAATTGTACTTACGCGTGAAATGTATAATTTTGTGGATTTTCTTTCGTCGATGAATTGCAATCAGGTACTGCACACGTCACCATATTTAATCTCACCTTTTGAAAACTTTTTAATGCTTCAAAATTAAAGATACCGCGAAAATTAGCGGGTTTTGTTTCGTTGACGATTGCCGCCAGCCCAATATAAGTCTATAGCGTGTATGCGTACGGTCTAGTCATTCTATCTCGCTCTAACGTAACTATATATTAAATCTATGATAAAAACACCACACGTAAGGGTTGAAATCCCAAAGCCCTCAAAGAAGGGCGATTTTAGTATCTGGCTTACTTATTTCGATATCCACATAGTCTAACAACTATAACTTTGGACTTATATAGGTCCCACTCAGGCGTAGACAATTTAAAAATATTCAAATAACCTACATTTCATACAATTTAAGACAATTTTAAATGTAATTTCACACACTTTTATCCCAATTCCTAAGATTTTGTAAAAATTTCGTATTATATATCTTTTATGTTGTGTTTGTTAATATTTGACTAGTCTACACACTGACAACATAAAATGGAACTCCTGTGTACACCCTTGACACAGGTAGTCAAAACCTATTGTACACGGATACTTGCACCCTCCTTTCTGCCAAGGAGGGTCGCGTCCGTTTACGGCTTAAAGATCTCTCGTCAGACCAGTATGCCAATTCCTAAGGGTCAGCGCACACCAACAGCAGAGCAGAGCAGAGCATTTTCTGAGAACACTAAAATATTAATTTTATGACTATTGACAGACAGTGCAAAATTATATACACGTCCAAACTTGATTCCCGACCATGCTCTAGCTTGCAGGATGCATGTTCGATCATGCGCGAGCGCGCCCGCACCGCCACCGCCTGCGTTCAGTATAACCGCAGCGAAAAATTGTTTGGACTTGTGTTTAGTTTAAGCGCGTCACATAAGTAGGAATCATGGACGAAGAAAAGTTGATAAGTTTGGTGCAGCGTTTTGAATGTTTGTACAATATATCAAATCCAACATACAGCGATAGTATGTTAAAAGCCAATACTTGAGAAAGAATCTCCACGTTTCTTTTACCCATACTGTTATTCTAATTTTCTGATGTCTGATTTCATTAATATGTATTTCATGTTCCTCTTCCTATGCCAAAAGGGCGATAATCACCAAGTCTCAATCGATCATATTGAACTCTTCTATCAACGTCGGATTTTGGCATCAAATTGGTCATGCACGCCACCCTAGCAACACAGAGCACTTTCAATGGATCTTGCTCACGGAGGCGCGCGGATGCCGTCTGCATGGTCGAGTAGTCAAAATTTTGCTCGAGCATGCGCGAGCATTTTGCAGTTCGGTCTGCGCTTACCCTTAAGGTGGAGTTTATTAGGTAAAAGTCTCCACATAACCACGCAGCCGGCTGCGTGGTATGCTATGAGCATTCTCCACCTCCCTCCCCCGTTACCGGAGGGTTGCCCTTAATTGCTTCGGGCGCAAAAAAAAACACGGAAAAGTAATTTTTTTGTCATTGGTGTGAAAGAAAGAAGAAACATTATCGTATGGCTTCTCCCTTATAATAAGGATCCAACCCCTTTACCGATGCGTGATGCGAGGTAATAAAACTATGTGCAATTTGTAATTAATAATTTATTTAAATTTGAATTAATTTTTTAATGGTCGTGTTTTCTGAAGTAATTTTATTTCTATACGTTTGAATATTAATTCTAATAATCTAAAAAGGACAAAATGGTTTTTTGTTACATGTTGTATGTATATGTTGTCGTCCATCTGTATTGTATATAATACAAAGACATTACTAGAATAGTCTCGTTCTATATAGAACACATAAAGCATTCAGGTAACGTATAAAATATTTTTCAAACTGTACCTAGGCATTATATACAAAACCGAATGTTTAACCACCTATATATTGAATACAATGTAACGGAATAGCGGTAGGGCTAAAGATAATTTGCAAGAACACAAGAAACATAGACATAAACAATAAATATACACACAAGAAAAAAGAATTTGGCCTTCTCTTTTAAGTGACCACAAAACTGCACGTTACTAGATATGTTTACGCCGAAGATTCCGATACTGGCTGAGGCAATGCGAGTGTCTTGAAACTGAGGAGATGCGACAAAGGGATTTTTTTAGCGGTAAACGCGCAAGCTTGTGTTTTCTGAGGATTAAACTGGACTAGATTTAGTTGCCACCAATCCGAGACTTTGTTCAGCAAAGACTCGACTTCAGACACAAGTTTGTTGTGGTACTCGGTGACGTTTTCCTAAGAAATAGTGGCACAGCCGGTATATAGAGCATCACCAGTGCTGTCGTCTGCATAGCGATAAATGTTACCGATTTGCGACATATCATCAATATGCAGAAGAAACAGTGTTGGTGATAGCGCGCAGTCTTGTGGAATACCAGCATTAATAGGCTTTTAATTGGAGCATGCACAGTCTATAACGACCTTGATGCTCCGATCTGCAAGAAAGCTGGTGATCAGATTGCATAATTTCTCGGGAAGCCCACGGGAAGGGAGCTTCGAAAGAAGCGCTTTGTGCCAAACCCCAACGAAGGCCTTCGCAATGTCCAAAATAACACTTGTCGGGGATCAGTGTAAACTCATTGTCTACTACGAAGTGAATCCGTACTAGCAAGGCATTGATGTATTCCGCAAGTACTTCGATAATTTGGATAACATATTCTCTAAGATATCAAAACAAACAAAATGTGACATATTGTAGTCGAAACTACGTCATGAGGCCACTGAACTGGACTACTATCATCATATGTTGTTCGGTCAGTAATACTATGTCTTTGTTATACTGTGGTAATACACGTGCTTGAGACGCCGGCGCGGGCTTATCGACGGTGTCGGATATCTAGCGCAGAGCTTGTTCGGTGTGTTGGACGACGAGTTCGCTCAAATATACGAGAAAGACATAAATCTAATCAGGATGAATCGGAAACATCTTGCTCGTCTATGGAAAAATCACACATTCGTAGTCAAAGCTGATTACCTTTTGAGTCGAATCCCGGAGTCTGTGAACAAGCAGCACAAGATCTTCAATGACCATATCATAGAGCGAGAAAAAGAAGCCATCATCATAGCAAAAGAAATTCAGACCGAAGAAATCATCAATGAAATCATCATCCTCTCACCCATGATAGCAAACAACATTTTGGCCAACCTAAAAACATTCAAAAAGCGCTGTTGCAGACTATAACTGTCATCTACTATGGGCAGTTTAATATTTATTTATTAACGCCTGAACAACTGAGTGAAGAGTTAAATATTATTTCTGGCCATCAAAGGAATCAGCTCTGCCTATAACCAACATCCAAAACAACTTACACAGACTCTATCGTTTACTGGAAGTAAAAGCAAGGATGACAAACCAATACTTTATTTTCGAAATCAAAATCCTTTACAGATTTACAGACTTATCTTTATCCCTCAGCAAGTACAAAAATAGATGGTCAGCATCACACCTATCGCAGATCATATTGCGATCAACATCCAAAGGGACTCGCACTATGCAGTACTATTATTTATTCTGTGCTCACACGTATCATTGTCAGAAGAAGAAGTTCGAAAATGTACACAGTTCGACGCTGAGACTCACCGTAGTCTGCTACCGAGACCTATTTTCCATATGAGTTCGGACGATATTCTCTGCATCAAAAACAGATTAAACACAGACCAGTGTGAAATCAAAGCTTCGCCCTGCAAAGAAAGGTTTGAACGTAACAAACTAAATTATTACCTCTTTTGCTGGATTCAAAGAACGATAAGAATAATATGCGGGCATCATGTAACAGCGCAACAACTTAGCAAGGCCGATATTATCATTGTCGAGGACGGCTGTTTCATTAAAAGTGAAACATTGACAATATTTTTTTGATACCTCCAATCAATGATGTCATCAACCTATCAATTCCTTTCCAAAGGCTCGAGAAATTCGAAGAGTCAGAAAATGAGGAGAATCGAAAACATTTGTCAAATATTGGACACCAAATACAATGGGCAGCTGAAGACAAGTGACGCTGACACAGAGTTGGCAGATCAGTTATCCAACCACGACCTACACCAATATGTGGTTATTTATCTTCTGCTGGGAGCAGCTATACCAGCCTCAAGATTATTTGCTTTGAGGAGCCTATGCCGCAGATGAACTACACGTGTACAAGCGCCTTCTCAAAGCGACAGATTAGTTGGCTTGGATGTACAGTTCCCTGGCACGAGCCCTAACACAGAGCAAGCAGAATCGGTCGAGCCCCGCGGTATCGCCGTTATGTCATCGGGTGAACTGAGTGCACGCGCACTGGATACGTCGACGACGCGTCGCATACAGTTTGCAAACGTTTTAGCGATCTTAGTGCAGTGTAGTGAAGTGCGAAATTCATTAGTTTTTTAATTGAAATTTATAAGATATTTTTTTGTATCATCATCATTATCAATTTATATCATTTTGTAATCACCCATCATCATCTGTTTTCTCTTTCGCCCTGCCGCATGTACGGTCTTTACAAACCGCACATTTCTGCACATCAGCATTTCTAACTTATTGTACGATTTTTCATTCGCATCAATTCAGTACGCAATCATTCGCCGTCGCGCATTGCACTAACTATAAATAATATAAGAATAAATTACATAATCAGTTCAAGTCTTTATAACTTCTATGAACTTCTAACATTGTACAACACAGCAGCTCGTACAAACACAAAATAATTAAAAATGGCGGTGCCAGTACGCCTGCCAAGCGTGACGACTATGGCAAATATTCACTCCTGTGAAGCAATCCACGGGGAAGACCTATGTTTAGTAATACACTTTTGATAAGCTGTAATGAATAAATAAATGAACAAATAGATAAGATCTCGCGGCCAGCTTGTATTATAATATTACCTATGAACTTGCCGTTTTATATGAAGTAAGTTAACGTATTTTTTTTTCTATATTTTTTATTTCTATTTATTATGCAATTGATGCATCTTTGCCAACCCTTTCTTGAAGAAATCAGCTGGAAGGGAGGCAAAAAATTCTTCAAAGGTATTTTGTACTGCCTTTAACAGGTATTGTTTTTTTTCCGCCAAAAAGTTATTCAAATTTTGGAAAAAGTAGAAGTCTGTAGGCGCGAGGTCTGGTGAGTACGGCGGATGAGGGAGAGATTTCAACCCCAGCTCTTGTAGCTTGAAGACCATCTGTTGTGCAGCATGAGGTCACGCGTTGTCGTGCAGGAGCAGCGAGGACAAGCGATTGACCAAAGACGTGTGAGCTTCTCCATCATTGTGTTCAGTCCTTTATATTACACATTTGCAGTAATGCTCACCCCGTTTGTAAAGAAGCTATTATGAATCACACCGGCGCGACGCTAGATCACCAACAGTGACCATTACTTTACTAGGGGCAAAGATGTTTTATAGGTAAAAACATTTTTGACTAGGGGTAAGTTTTTGTTTAGGGCATTGTTTAGGTAATGAACCAGGATCCAACCACCTTGCTGAGCTCTTGAGATAATCAAACAGAATCCATTTTTAATATCAGGTATACGGTTCAAAATACATTCCTTTGTTTTCCTGTTGAACAGTGAAAGGCACGACTCGACTCGTACTTCGCGCTGGCGATAATTGAGTTTTTGGGGTACCTATTTGTCAAGTTTTTTTACTTTGCCAATCCGACGCAAATTCACCAATATTGATTTGATGCTAACGGCGAAAGCTCCTGCTAATTCAGCCGTAGATTGATTATCATCAGCTTCCACAATGGCCTTTAATTCGTTATTGTTCACCAAAGTAGGTGAGAATTTGTGTTTCTGCGTCACTTTCTCTCGTATCGCTCGAGCTACATGCCGCTGAAGACCACAATTCTCTCCAGTAGAGATACAAATTTTTAGTTCAACCAAATTAGGCGTCTACATACTCACAGTTCTATCCTGCGGGAACAAGTGTACTTCCACTTCCAGTTGAGTTATTGAGCATTATATTCAGAGCGTTTGTGAGATACTGCTGGTATTGCCGCATCTATGTGATCAATTTCTAATAATACAACTTGTTTAGCCTAACTTCATTATAGTTAGTGATAATAAAACGTGTTTTTTGGATAGTTATACCTAATATAGTGTTAGCTCCAATTACTTGCCCGACTACAATTATCATCACCTCATTAGCAAAATCTATCATGTTAATATAACATATCCATAATTTTTTTCGAAAATAATATTTAATTTTATATACAAATCTTAATGCAATCAAGTTAAATACAGGTGAAGTTGTAGAAGATATTATAATAAATAAAATTGTTTAACGAGTTCCACACATCAAAGTAGGTATCAGACCGTGAAAGAATCAACCTATTAAAAGATTTAGAGAAAGACAGAGCTATTCCATTGGTATTTCGTTCCTGGGACATATATGAGTATCCATTGCTACCCAAAATTCGTAAACATACTTGGTCTATAAAAAGTTTATCGGAAATAGAGAAACCACGATTTGTGGTCATCGCCTTACAAACCAAACGCAAATATAACGCGAAATTACTAGGCTGCACTAAAAGTAACGGGAATGGAATATTTCCACTGTTCCTGTCATATTAAAATCTTTTTAATTAAAAACTCCTTGGTTTTAAAAATCGAATATCATTTATTTATTTAAAAAAAGATTCTCGGTCTTGTCACAAGGTTTTGTCAAACTTGTTTAGTCGTTGAGAAAATGGAATTGACTCGAGAAAATTCAAGAGCGATGATTTATTATGACTTTCAAAGTGGTTTAACACAAAAACAGTGTGTTGACCGGATAATTTCTGGATTTGGTGATGAAGCCTCATCCAAAACCACAATTTATCGCTGGTTCGCTGAGAGTCAAGCTCAGTGATGATCCCCGTCAAGGTCGTCCAAAAACTGCAGTCACCCAAGAAAACGTTGATGCTGTGCGTAAGCTGATTGAGGAAGATTGTGACATACCGCGAAATTCAGGCAACTTTAGACATTGGCATGAGTCAAATACAAATAATCTTACATGAACAATTAGGTGTAAAAAAGTTTTTTGCCCGATGGATACCGCATTCGCTCTGTGAAGAGCAAAAAACGGCTCGCGTTACTTGGTGCGTCAGAAGTCTCTAAAGATTCCACGCACTATCCTCAAATGCTGTATACAACATCGTATCAGGTGACGAATCCTGGATATAAGCATACAAACCCGAAAAAAAACCAGTCACGAGTTTGGGTGTTCGAAAATGAGTTGAAGCCAACAAAAATTGTTCGTTCACGGAGTGTTGCAAAAAAAAAAAATGGTGGCCACGTTTGTCTCCAAAACCGGCCATGTTACGACTATTCCTCTTGAGGGAAAAAGAACGGTTAATGCAGAATGGTATGCTAGCATTTGTTTGTCACAGGTCGTTTCTGAACTCCGTAAAGAGAACTGCAACCGACGCATCATCCTCCATCACGACAATGCGAGTTCTCACACCGCACACAGAACAAATGAGTTTTTAGAGCAAGAAAACATAGAATTATTAGACCATCCGCCGTACAGCCCCGACCTAAGCCCTAATGATTTCTATACTTTCCCTAAAATAAAGAATAAATTGCGTGGACAGAGATTTTCATCACCTGAAGAAGCTGTGGACGCCTACAAAACGGACATTTTGGAGACCCCAACTTCCGAATGGAATGGTTGCTTCAATGATTGGTTCCATCGTATGGAAAAATGTGTCAAATTTCGCGGAGAATACTTCGAAAAGCAATAAATACATTTTTAAGTAGTAATCTTGTGTCACTTCCTTGATTCCCGAAATTTTCAGTGCCGCCCTCGTATCAATCGCAGAGTTTGATCATTGTCACGTACGAGATGTAAGAGCCTTTTTAATTCATCATATTATCCTTATAAGGGGCTGAATGTCATTTTTTTTAGAAGATAAGTTTTATTTATTATGCGATCATCATCATCATCGTCATCATCATTACAACCCTTCACAAGTCCACTGCTGAACATAGGCCTCCCCCAAGTAATGCCACAAAGCACGGTCCTGAGCCACCTGCATCCATCGACTTCCTGCATGTCTTACCAGGTCGTCACTCCATCTAGTGGGGGGTCGCCCTACACTACGCCTACCCGTACGAGGCTGCCACTCGAGAACCTTTCTTCTCCATCGGTTATCGGTTCTTCGAGCTATATGGCCGGCCCATTGCACTTCAGCTTACTAATCCGTTGGGCTATGTCGGTCACTCTGGTTTTACTGCGGATATCCTCATTTCTGAGTCTATCATGCAGAGAAACTCCGAGCATAGCCCTCTCCATAGCTCGCTGAGCGACCTTGAGCGTCCTCATACGGCCAGCAGTGAAGGACCACGTCTCTGATCCGTAAGTCATCACTGGCAACACCCACTGGTTGTACACTTTAGTTTTCGGAGATTGATGTATACCTGACGAGAAGATGTGTCGTAATTTCCCGAACGCTGACCAGCCGAGTTGAATCCGTCGATTGACCTCTCGGTCGAAGTTGGACTTACATGGTTGGACTATTTGTCCCAGGTAAACGTACTCGTCAACAACTTCGAGCACAGTGCTCCCAACAACTACCGGCATAGGTGTGACATGGACATTAAACATGACTTTGGTTTTGTCCATGTTCATCTTAAGACCTATCCGTTGGGAGACACCATTGAGGTCATTGAGCATAGTGCTAAGGTCCTCCAGCGATTCTACCATAAGGACTATATCGTCGGCAAATCGAAGGTGAGTGATGTACTCGCCATTGATGTTAATACCGTATCCTTTCCAGTCCAGTAGCTTGAAAACGTCTTCCAACGCAGCGGTGAAGAGTTTCGGGGATATAACGTCACCCTGTCTTACAGCTCTCTGCAGTTGGATAGGTTTCGAACTCTGGTTCTGTACTCGGAAAGCCATCGTAGACCTACTGTACAAACACTTCAGCACTTCGATATATCGACAGTCAACTTGGCACCGCTGAGGAGACTGTAGCACCGCCCAAATTTCGACGGAATCAAAGGCTTTCTCATAGTCCACATACGCCAGGCAAAGTGGCAGATTGTACTCTTCGGTCTTCTGCACAATTTGCCGCAGGGTATGAATGTGGTCTATGGTACTGAAGCCTTTTCGGAAACCGGCTTGTTTGGGAGGCTGGAAATCGTCGAGTCAGCGTGCGAGACGATTCGTAATGACTCTCGAAAACAGCACGTAGACGCGGCTCAGAAAGGAAATCGGTCTGTAGTTCTTCAAGAGAGCGTTGTCGCCTTTCTTAAAGAACAAGACCACCGCACTTCTGCTCCACGCCTCCGGAGTAGTGCCACCATGGAGGACGGAATTGAAGAGCTTCTGAAGGACTTCAAGTACCGGTGTTCCACCCGCTTTCAGAAGCTCCGCTGTAATTCCAGCCTCGCCTGGGGCCCTGCCGTTTTTAAGGTGCTGGAGAGGCATTCTAATCTCGCTCATACTGACGTCCGGAATATCATCGGAATAGTGTCGGATAAGACTTGCTCTTGGATCGTTACTCACACTTGCGTGTGGCTCCAACGATGATGTGTACATCTGCCCATAGAACCTCTCAATCTCACTCAAAATCTCAGGTGTCCCGGAAACGATGCTGCCACACTCAGTCTTCAGCTTTGACAGTTAGCTCTTTCTGGCAGACAGATCTCTGACAAAGACTTTGGAGCCCTGGTTCCGCTCGATCGCTTCTTTAATACGAGCAGTATTAAAGTTGCGTAAGTCTCACCGCATGTCTTTGGAGATCTGTCTGTTCAGTTGCCCGTATGCTGTCAAATCTGTTGACGATTGCAGCCTCATCTCCCGTCTAACAGCCATGAGATTAAGAGTGAGTTTTTGTGTTCTTCTGCGGCGAGTCTTGCAGAACTTAGCTCCGACCGCATGGACAGTTTCCACGAGCTTGTCATTCATATCGTCCACTGCATTGCAATCTTCTAGGCACTGAAAGCGGTTGCGTAACTCGAGCTGAAAGGTTTCGGGATTTTGGATTAGAGCACGAGGGGGACGGAGCGTTGACTTCATTAGACGAGACCTCTCCAACTTAACGTTTAGGTTCAGTGAGCCTCTAACCATTCGGTGATCGCTGCCGGTTTTCACCCTTGCGACCACTGAGACATCACTGAACAGTTGGCGTCTGGTCGTCATAATGAAGTCAATCTCATTTTTTGTCAAACCGTCGGGGCTCGACCAGGTCCACTTCCTGTGGGGCTGCTACTGGAAGAAAGAGTTCATCATAAAGAATACCTCTTTCTCCATATAGTAAGCCAGCTGCTGGCCCCTACGGTTCCGTTGCCCTACTTCAATTTCCCTAACTTCAGCTCACCTTCTTCTCTTGTGCTTAGTTTTGCGTTGAAGTCTCCCATCAACACCGTGTAGTGAGTTTTGGAGGAATGCATGGCTCTAGAAATATCCTCATACATTTCCTTCACCTCCTCATCGGGATGTGCCGAGGTTGGTGCGTAGACCTGTATGACCTTCAGTGAATACCGTTTGGTGATTCTGAGTATCAGGTACGCGACCCTCGTCGACACACTCCCAATCTTTACAACGTTGTTGACGAGAGACTTGTGGACGATAAATCCGACACCTTCTTGGGACAGATGGTCGCCCTCCCGATGATAGAACAAGTTGCCGGACTCGAGGATTACTGTGTCCTCCCCCTCTCTTCGGACCTCAGATAATCCAATAATATGCCAGCGCAACTTGTCTACCTCTTCTTCCAGCTCCAGTATCTTCTCGTTAGTCCTCAGGGTGCGTGCGTTATACGTTGCCAGGTTTCTTCCATCTTCATCACTTCCACCGGAGATTCTTAGCACCCCCTGCCCCGCCGTTACCATGGTCGCCACCGTAGCCAGGAATAGCGGGGCCGCCGGGGACTGGGGGCCGTTTGTTTACGTCGTTGCTCATGGGGGGATATTTGCCATAGTTGCCGCGCTTGGCGAGCGGGTTGGCAACCGCAGTTTTTATTATGTTATTGTTGTTATTAGGAAGATGCTGCTGCCCATCTCCTGCCTGTCTCCCTCTGTCGCCTCTTACGACACCCACGGGAAGATATGGGGTAGTGGATATTCTCAACCGCCACTACACGGTTCACCTATTTTGATAGGGTTGTCACATTATGTAAATACAAATTAAATAAAACATTTGTTAAATAGTTTGATTATTTAGTATGATAGAATACTTTACAGATTAGTTACTCTAATATTTTTCTTTTTATAATTTTTTTGATAATTTATTGTTCTTTTAATGGTGTGGTAAATTCTGAATCTAACATGAAGTTTACTATAGCTGTTGAGGAGTTCCTTCGTGAGGAGGCTACCCTGTCTGCAGTAGCAGTTTATGGTGAAGATCATGTTTAGCAAACAAAATTAAATTTAAATACAAAGTTTAGAGTCCATGCTATTAACCGTTAAAGAGTTCCCTTGTAAAAAGAAAATGGTGGTTGCAGCAGCAGTTCATGATAAAAATCGTGTTAAACTATCAAAATGAAACTAACGAAACAAACAATGTGCGTCGCACTGGCCCTAAGATTTGTCAACTGGCTGCGCCAGCGTTGGTAATATTTTCCAGTCTCGCCGGGTACGCGACAAACGGCAAGTGGTCACGCATACATGCCCCGCGTGCTTGTAGTAGTGTAACCGATTCACGCAGTTGTATGAAGCTTTATCTCTGTTCCGTTTGTCTACTCATGTAATCTAGGGTTCATTTTATGTACCACCTACGACTCTCAAAGTGAATCATTTTTTGTTCCATAAATCTCTTACAAAATGAAGTACATTGGTAGTAGAGAAGTATTACAATTCAATTTTACTCGAAAGAAAATATTTTTTTGATATATTACACTTAAATTTAGTATAAAAATAAGGATTGTAATTTGTAATAAAATTAAACTTTTGTCTAATATTTACGTCGCATTTGTCATTGAAAATTATCTTATTATATAAATCATTTGCCGTGAAATAGTTTTATCTCATATTTCATATCATCTGAAGGTTTCACTTTTATCGCGTGTGAGCTGCACGCACGTTTTTTTGAATACCACTGCCAATAAGACTGTTGAGAAAATAAGTCTTTCAGATACTATCGCCCAATTCGGCTAACTACTTCATTAACCCGTAGTGTTGGAGTGTACCGTTCGCCAAGTTACACGAGCATAAATTCAAGAAACTTCATCAACTCGATTGACACGTTGCCTTTAAGAATATCACACTTTATGGAGATATCAGTCACTGCATGCTCGCTAGTCATAATGAACCAACTTATGGTTGCACCTGTCTCGATCAAGACATGATCAAGTCTAAATTGGATGCTAAATTTATAATCAAAGAATCTTCCATTACTGATCATGACTCTGTCTCTGTTGCTATAAGTAAGTAAGTTTTAATTTCGATTATTATCCGTTAAAAACATCTTAATTTTATAATGTTTGATCATTAAGATAAAACAATTAAAAAGATAGATTACAGCACTATTTATAGTTGCAAGGCAGCATTCTTGCAACTATAAATAGTGCTGTAATCTATGGAACTTTGCGGTCAACCTCTGGATAGGATATAGTCGCGCGGAAAAAAGGAAACGGGTACACTCACATTTTGTTCGGTTGGTTATTGTTTGTCAGTGTCTCTTTCCTTCCTATCAACGCATTCCATTCCACACGCACTGAAAGCCAGGTCGGCATCTTGTTTTGGTTGCAAGAACCCGCATATACAGTCCAGCTAATTGATCAAGTACAACAAGTAAAAGGCTCGACCCGGGAGTCGAACCCGAGAACCCAATCACCGAAAACATTTCTGGTCATTAGCGCGCCACCAGGATACTTAAGCACGGCTGTAAAAGAAAGTACCACACTTAGGAAATGACAATTAACTGGTAAAAGAATCCTACTAATGAGGTACTCAAGACTACTTACAAATGTTATAGAAATTATTGTATATCGATATTTAATGTAGTAAATTTCCTTCAGACAATCTGTGCATAGTGGCCCACTACAACTGTGTTTCAAACACTTTTGTGTCGCTGTCCCAATCTTGTAAGAACTAACAACATTAAATAACTGGGGGTGATCATCGATGAAACCTTAACTTTTAAACCGTACATTGACAACATTGTCTCAAGGATACGCAAACTTGTCTATATCTTCAAGACACTTAAACATGTAGCTGTGTCTCGTCGGGTCATCAAGATGATATAATTTTCCCAATGTTAATTTCTTATGAATTACTAGGTATACGTAGGAAAGGCACCGTCTGCTCTGGTTTACTTTTTAGAACAACTTCATTCATCAATCACACAACTTTTTTGTATTCTTTACAGTTATTTATACAATAAATTAAATGTGATTATTCATATTTATTCACATATATTAAAACATCAGACTATAAAGCTACCGAGAATCAACTTATTCCTACGATCTTAAGTTGTAAAAGAATAAAAAATATATTTTCAAGTTTAACCTTGTCTCGCATTCTTCCACATATATGGCGCCACTTACGCACACCCGTTTACCCTATCTCTCTCTACACAACATAAACACAAACATGCATGGTCGCATGTAACACGCTAGTGTGCACCAGAGATGCCGCGAATAGTTGTAATGGCGGATAGTCGAATACCGATTACTCGCCATTCCTCATTGCGAATAGTCGAATACTCGCTATAATTATTCGATATAAAAGAAGAATATACAAAATAATTTATTTGTATCAAATAATAATATTACACTTGTAGTAGTCTCTTGAACTTACGATTCCCAATTTTACAATTTATATTTATATGTTACTGTAATTAAAAAAATCTAAGATTATGACTATTATCATGGTAACCCTTTTGTTGTACGTAACATATTTTACGGGGAATAACCTCATTTTGAAAAAGAAATGGCGTCCAAAAGATCTCGCTTAGACACTGAAAAGGGGGATGTCGTTTCAGAAACTTACGAACTATTTTGGCCATGTTTCGAAGAATCTAAATCTACGAGAACAGAGCAGCCTAATGAAGAGTAACCCAATAATACCATTGCTGATGAAATTGCCTACCAAATCAGGTCCGCATAGGCTGACAGAAGTCTACACCCATATGAATGGTGGTCTTTGAGTACCAATAAGAATCGATTTCCAATTTTAAGTGAACTTGCTAAATTATACTTAGTCGTGTAGAAAAATTAGTTGTGTGGAACCACAATCTAACTCTTTTAGAATTTGAATATGATAAATAATTAAAAAGCCTTATTAACTTCAACATGACTGATTTTTGCTAACTTTTATATTTTTAATGATGATTATATATTAATACTAAGTGTGTTTTGCTTAAAAGATAAATATAAGTAATTATTTTGTCCATCTATAGTTTTTCTGTCCATTTAATATAAGTTTATTTTATTTAGACAACTATTCGCCGAATATCAAATCATGAACACTACTCGCTATTACTAACAAAAAAGCTGAATAATGCCGAATACCGAATAATAGCGAGAATTCGCGGCATCTCTAGTGTGCACACACTCACGCACATGTACACGAACGCTCACCCACACTCGCTTACGCTAACAATTATAATATTAAATTATAACTGTAGGTGAATTTCTGCATTATTTGATAGAAACATAGTTTTATCTTTTATTGTATCATGAGGGATTTGCTTTACTATTCTATTATTCTATTCTTGTTTTTAAATTACAGTGTTTTGTTGTCTCCTCTTTACATCTGATAGAGATTTTATTTTTAAAACGTTAAATAGTACTGTGTGTTGAAATAAAGCAATTTTTTTATGGACTTTATCGCGTATTTTAACTTTTCCGACGTTCCAAGTACTTCACAGCACCCATGGTCACGGGGGGAGGGACTGAGGTGTTCTACGACGAGAAGGTTATAGTTACCACGGCTACCTTCAGATTAAAATTATTAATTTTTGATCCGATCAACGCAGTACTCATAGTATGTTGAAGTTTTGCAGTTGTATGCTTGGGTTGTGATTTAATTTTATTGACCCAAGTAGATGGTAGCACCCAGTCGTCTTCTATATTGAAATTAGGATGTTTTTAAATTTCAATAGCCTCGCGAATCATCTTTGGAAGAAATTGGTGTTCTTTATGGAGTATTTGTGGTCTATAAAATCTATTGTAGCGAGGGGGGCTCACCCATAATAAGGATCTGACTTTATCATCGCACTTGGCAGGGGGATTGGCGATGGCAGTCTGGTACGTTATACGCCTTTGATGCTACTGCACATCGTCAGTCTGGGTAATCTACTTCTGGCAATACAAATATCGATACAATAAGTAATTACATGAAGAGCTATTTTTGAAGTAAAACTTCTTTACCAGGAGTAGGTTGGCGAACGCATGACGAAAGTTTACGAAAAGTTTGATCGGGCGAGGCGACCGGAAGTTGAGTGAGGGATATAAGCAAGAGAGTACGCGCGCACATTTTCTTTCTATCTTTCTCTCATCGCCAGTTATTTTGCGTAATTTTATTTCGTTTTAAACAATTTTATAAATTAATATTTTGTTCAATACGATAAATATTCTATGTTAAAAGTGAATAAAATTGTAAATACATTTTAAAATTCATGTTTTGTGAATTTTCGGGTGTATAATAACAAATTATGGAAGCCGATATATATATATATATATATATATATATATATATATATATATATATATATATATATATATATACATATGTATATATATATACACTACTAAGGAAGTTTTACTTCAGTCGTGTTTTTACTGGTGGTAGGACTCCTTTTCTACGAGCCCGTTTGGACAGACACAACTCTCTTATCAATTTATATCGCTAAGCAGCCTTGCGTGTACTGCTGTGTTCCGGTCTGATGGTTACGAGAGCCAGTATAGTTACAGTCTGTGAAGTATTCCATGTTTGTTCTCGGAGACGACAATGCATCTGCAGACTTCTTTGTTTGAAGTTGGCTACAGGTGTCCATGTACTGTAGTAGCCAGTTACATGTTCACTGAGTGCTGACTTTTCGGAACGTCGATTTTGTACATCAGTTATGTGTTTTTTTACGCGGGTTTTTATTGGTCTTTTTAGTTTGTCCTATCTAAGAGAAACCACATTCCCTATCAACCTTGTACACTCCTGTATCTTGCAGAGAGATATTACATTTGACTGATGGTAAAAATTGAATTGAATTGAATTAATAAAATCACGCTTCAAGATGTAACCAATCTTATTAATGAAACCTCTGACTTATTATGGCAGTACAGCAGTCACACGATCGAATATGGCCGGTTTCACTCTTTCACTGTGACTTAGACGTAGGTAGACCTGAAGCTTTGTTGTCGTTTAAAATTGTTAAGTTAAATTTGCTTGACGTGTTGGAGCCTGACGGTCCGGTGTTACTTACAATAGGCTGTACTGTGTACTGTCACAGATCCTTTGTGCTTTATGTAACAAAAATTTTACTATGGTAGCTGTGTCGTGTAGTGACGGTTAAGAATTTCCACTACCCCATATTTTCCCGTGGGTTTCATAAAAAGCGTCATAGGAAAACAGGCAGGAGATGGGCAGCAGCATCTTCATAATAACAGCAATTGTACAACAAAAAAATTGTAGTTGCCAAACCGCACGCCAAGCGTGGCTACTATGGCAATATACATCCCATCATGAGAGCTACGAAGAGATGGCCCCCAGTCCCCGGCGGCCACGCTATTCCTGGCTACGGTGGCGACCATGGTAACGGCGGGGCAGGAGGCGCTAAGAATCTCCTGTGGAGGTTCGGTTGCCACCTAAAACGACTCGACCTGGTAACATACAATGCACGCACCCTGAGGACTGACTAGAATATCCTGGAGCTAGAAGAAGAGATCGAAAGCTGGAATATTATAGGATTATTCGAGGTCCGAAGAGAGGGGAGGACATGGTGATCCTTGTATCGGGCAATTTGTTTTATCACCGGGAGTGCAAACATCTGTACCATAGATGTGTCGAATTTATCGTCCACAAGTCTCACGTTAGCAACATTGTAAATATTTGAAGTGTGTCGACGAGGGTTGCGTACCTTATATTCAGAATCACCAAACGGTATTCGCCGAAGGTCATACAGGTTTACGCACCAACCTCGGTACATCCCGATGTGGAGATGGAACAAATATTTGAGGATATCTCTAGAGCCATGCATTCCTCCAAAACCTGCTATACGGTGTTAATGGGAGACTTCATTGCAAAAGAGAGAGCACTAGATACAAGAGAGAACAATGAGCTGAAGGTTGTAAAATTTGGGACGGGGCAACGGAATCCAAGGGACCAGCAGGCGACTTCATCTGAATTCATGAAGAAAGAGGGACTCTTTATGATGAACTCTTTCTTTTAGAAATGGTCCCACAGGAAATGGATCTAGTTGAGTCCCGACGATCTTGAGTCTTTGCCAGAGATCTGCCTGCCAGAAAGAGCCAACTGTCGAAGCTAAAGACCGAATGTGGCAGCATTGTTTCCGGGACACATGAGATTTTGTAGCTGTACACATCATCGTTGGACTCACAATCCAACACCAGCAGCGCTGTGCAGCACCTTAAAAACCGCAAGGCCCCGGGCTAGGATGGAATTACAGCGAAGCTTCTGAAAGTGGACAGAAAACCAGTACTTGAAGTCCTTCAGAAGCTCTTTAATTCCGTTTTCCATAGTGAGACTACTCCACAGGTGTGAAGCAGAAGTTCTTCAAGAAAGGCGACAACGCACACTCGAAAAACAACAAACAGATTTCCCTTCCCAGCCGCGTGTTACCAGGATTCCGAATTATTAAATCTTATAAAAAGGCTGCAGAATTATTTGTCTCTAACTCCATTGTAAACCGAATTTTAGAATTTAAGGTAGTTAGTAGTAGAAAAAATTAAATAACCTAAAAATGCAGTTAATATATTTAAAATAAAGTACTGCGTGTTTCTCCATTGGGTCTTGGTGACCTGCGTAATTGGTTTTTTCGGAAACGTACTTCAAGCACCAGTGTCTTACATGGAATCAATCAATCAGCCTATTACTATCGTAAGCCTATTGTAAGTAAATCTATATGTGTTGAGAAAATAAGCGATTTCATCGATATTGTTATTATATTATCTTTCTAGCACTATAGTTTGATGTACTTTGTCAAGTATTATCCATCCATAATGTAAGTATGGATATTTTCTTGAGTCATCTGGGTACAACAGAGATATTCCAATAACTGTATGGATGTTGATATTCCACAAAGTAATTTTAATTGTTATAGGTACACAAAGACGTACCTAAGCTTCAAATAAACCGTCGTATCGCAAAGCCTTAAAATAAAAAATAAAAATTATAACACTAAAAACTTGTTTAACATTTTTATTCTTACTAGGTTACAAATTGTAACACTCCTTTGTTCCTCGGGCCTGATTTTTGTGTACGTCAAAAAGCATATTCTGTTTTAACGTCACAATAGCCTTGAAGGCACGGATTTGTCCACTCTTTGGCTATACATTTACAGCCTTCTTGACCGACCATTGACTGATCCATAGTACGGTGTAGCAGTAATATATGTACTAATTTCTACTTTTTGTTGAAAGTACCTTGTATATTATAATTTGACAATTCAAGACTCGTATAGCTTATAGCATACGTATAAGATCGTCTAGACTCTAGACGTTGCAGTGCTACAAGCAAAGTCCTTTAATTAAATTTTAACCGCATTTGTCTGTCAGTGCACAAGAGTTCAACTGGAGAAAGCTGTTTGTAGAGGCCGGTAGGCAATGAATTAGAGTGGTGGTTACGTCTGACACCTTGGTCTTCGCACAGTGCGCGCGCGATGGTGAAAGGTGTTATATCGATATTTTGCGCTGTGAGTAGCGCGCGGACCGTCATGACGACATATACGCGAATAATTATTTTTTGTGCTATATTTGTGTATGGTTAGTTACATTTTTATTATTATATTAAGTAAAAATAAGACGTATTTAAAGTGAACTTGTTGAGTATTCAACGTCGGCTTTTTTGCTTGTTGGGCATTTGTAAACTTATGCAAGCTGTTCGACGTTGTCACTATTTAGTGATATTTCCTTTAGCCGATCTATTTGTAATCTAACGTATGTTACGAAAGCAATTTAGTTTTATGTTCATTAATTAGCTGTGATATAATTTTAAGTAGAAAACGGAACACATACAAAATAATTATTTTATTCATGTTTATTGATTGCCTAAAAAAATTGTACCTAAATTAGAAAGTAGACAACATGTGATACTTGGTGTTAAACCATGTACTGACATCTAGTTCCCTAATTAAATTCATCGGGCACGTCCTTTCTTTCACTTGACATTGAGACGTGACCGGTTGCAAGCGATGGGGATATTGACATTTACTTGCTTGAATGCCTCAAATTATATAACGCGTTTTTGTCCCAATAGTGTTTCGTTACGAATGTAGCCGAATGTCATACTTCCTTATTATATATTTCACTACACACTGTTGTTTTATAATCTTGTGAATTATATACAGATTGGTCATATATCCCATTGTAAATAGTAGAGACACGGAAAATTTTAATAACCGGTTAGTTATTTGACTTAAAATACTGAGACAGTGTAAAAATAATGCTTATTTATTGCACATAAGCACCTCGTTGCAAAATGGAGTTTGAAACTATAAGGTAAATTTTGGTGGTTGCTGCAATTCGGTGTGCCACCACTATTTACTTCCTATTTTTTACAAAACTGAAGTAGCATATGATAAGTTCATAGTAAGCATACAGCAGTTATAAGCAGTTATAGTCCAAGGACAGCCAACTTGAGATAAGAAAACTACAGATTCGTTGTCACTACTGAGGATTAAGATGAATGCTTCACAGCACATAACTAATTTTAATGAAACTGGCTCTCTATACTCGACACAGCAGTGTAGGTATGGCTATTTGACGGCAGACGTAGGTAAGACGTTGGTTCAAGTATTTACCCACACGAACATCTGGGCAATAATACTCGTAGGTGGTTAATAAGTTCAGTTTTTTAAAAACTGCAGAACTGATTTAAAAAAAAAAACTTAAAAGGGTGTATGTGTGAAAAACTAAAATGACGAATAATATTTGTTTTTAATCGTCATTTAGTTTCGAGGTATAGAAGATAAAAAAGCTTAATAACTTTCAAACGTACAAACGTACCAACATAGTAAAACAGTTGGATCGGGAGCCTCAAACCGTAGATATACTTATCATATAATAAAATTTGAATTTCTAGAAATCGGCAATCAAAATATCGATTAATTCATGTCTCATATTATGTAAGATCACTATCAGCATTTTATAATAATATGAATACGGAAGTAAAATATACAGAAATACGTAAAGATGTTAATCATAAATTCTACGTATATGAAACCAGCCTTTTCCCGCGGCAACACTTGCGTGGTTTTCATAATTTGTTGAGGATAATCCGTCTTTATATTATAAAGTGTATGTGTGACACCTTACTTCACGAATTGTCAATTATTTTATTGATAGAATTATTTCAGTTAGAGATTTTACCACCAACGCTTACACAACAATTGAGTAAACTCTTCCTATATAACCCTTATGAAAAAGTAACGTTGCAGTGTAACCAGACCTATAAGTCTCACATTGTCCTGGTACGTGTAGGTAGACGTGACGTAAAAAAAAAGTTAATCAGCACTTACTATTGCAACCTACTCTTTTTTTAAAGGCCGGCAACAAATCTGAAAATCCGCTGGTGCTACAATTGTTCATGGGCGGCGGTAATCAGGACGACGTTTGCAGTGGACTTTTCAACGCCTGTAATTAATTTAAAACAAAGACCCAGATAAACCATAGCAAGCAGCATCGAAAGTGCAATGTAATTCCCAATCTACCTGCTAACCTTATAGCCGTAGTAGATATCCATGTCCTACAGAGAACCAAAAGCCAGCGGTAGGAATAGAATTCAGCAACCACTATAATATTTTTGGCCCTGAGCCATCAGAACTCTTTAGAACAGAGTAGAAGTAAATTTATTGAGTTAAGGATTAAAAAGTCAAGGAAATCTAGAAAAACCACATTAAATAAGTACTTTTTATATTTTTGAATATTTTATTGAGCTTAAAGTTCGTAAAACTATTAATAATTTTAATAAGTTAGGAATGAAAGAATATTGAAATATCAAAGTAATTAAATCTTGTATTAAACCAGAATTATTTCATTAATTTTCTTATATTTTTGAATATTTTACTAAGCTTAAAGTTCGTAGAGTTATGAATAATTATTAATAAGTTAGGAATGAACGAATATTGAAATATCAAAGGAACTAAATCTTGTATTAAACCAGAATTATTTCATTAATTTTCTTAAAAGAGTGAAGTCAATTTGTTCGTTCATTTTAGCTTGTCAATAAGACGATAAATTACATATCGTTTGAACGGTTAGGTAGGTACTTGAGTTTGTAGAAAAATAATTTTTAGACGTTTTATTAGGATAAAATAAATGATTATTTTGTGTTCTATGGTTTTTACAGAATAATTAGAGTAGAACTATAAAGTCCAGATATTAAGTACTTACAATATCACAAAAGAATTACGTCGGAGATAATTTAATCATACGTCGCAATATTATGGGTAATTTGCGTATCTTTTTATAGAAAGGTTAAATTGTCAATTTTTCAATAATTAATGTATAGAATTGGTAGAGGTCCGTGTAGAGCAGTGTATATTTATAGACTCGTCATCAAGATTATAAAGTACAGTAATAGTCAAGGCGTCGTGTTTGTAGCCTTCAATGCCTATAAGTTCGTTGGTAACTTCAGTTTTATATAAAAAAACCGGCCAAGAGCGTGTCGGGCCACGCTCAGTGTAGGGTTCCGTAGTTTCCCGTCCGTCACAATAAGTGTTCCCAATTATGAGTTTAAAGGTGTGTATCCATTATGTTCGCGCTCCAGCAGCGCTCCGCGCTCCTGCAACTGCTCCCGGTAGTGGGTACTGTTGTTTCCATCCAAGTTCAAAATGATTTTCCTAGAAAGTCCTTATAAAGTTCTACTTTTCAGATTTTTTTCATATTTTCTAAACTTATGGTTCAAAAGTTAGAGGGGGGGGGGAACACATTGTTTTTTTACTTTTGGAGGGATTATTTCCGAAATTATTGACATTATCAAAAAATGATTTTAGTAAACCCCTATTCATTTTTAAATACCTTTCCAACAATATGTCACACGTTAGGGTTGAAATTAAAAAAAATCACTTCCCACTTTACATACCTACTAGGGCTACCCTAATAAAACATTTTTTTTCCAATTTTTATTTTACCACTTTGTCGGCGTGATTGATACACATATTGGTACCAAATTTCAGCTTTCTAGTGCTAACGGTCACAGAGATTAAGCGAGGACGGACAGACGGACAGACAGACATGGCGAAACTATAAGGGTTCCTAGTTGACTACGGATCCCTAAAAAGAAGAAACAATGCCTATATTTTTATAACCGAAACAATACTTTTAACAGCTTTACACGTATATAATTTAAGAAAAAACTAAGTAATTCGTTAATTGTTATTGCTGAAATTCTTTAATTAAATTGTTCTTCAATTATGTACATTTAAATTGTTATAAGTGGACTTTCGACACATGGAACTTAGGGTGTACATACCGTCACGCCTGTAATCTTCGGAAAGATAGGTGGAGTCCAAACAGCAGCGATTTATGAGTAACTCGATCAATGATTAGCCAAAAATATGCGTTAGATGAAACATTTTGAAAGGAGTGGCTACTTAATCAACGTAGCAATTTACATAGTGCTGTAAGGTGGTATCAGCGATATTAAGGTCTAAATTGCGATCCCTTTCGTTCAATAACCATCAACTTGCTTGCTATCAGTCGTATGGTGGTATTGACAGTACCTCTCTTAACTTTGGACATTACATTTATAAATGATTTTTTTTTCTACACTAGCCTGAAAAAGTCAACCTCTGAACATTGGGCCTCTTCTGCTGAAGGCAGTATTTTCATTTATGGCAGTACCAAACGTTTTACATTATTGATACTGCTCCCTGTCGCCGGTCTAGATACTTAGCGTAATTAAAATTATAATGAAGTAGTAAATATCTATAATGTTGGTATTCATTATATCTATAATAGTGGTGTTAAAGAACTATTTTAATGTTTTTAATTTGTAATGACTAAAGTCATATAAAATAAATTATTTCATCGAAGAATGAAATTTGCTGAGACGATATAATTTATTTGTTTTTAGTTAATTGCCAAGTTAAAGAAGGTGAAGAGTTCGTTTGTCCGGAAGGAACACAGGGAAATGGAAATTTTGCGGACCCAGCGACATGCAAGCGTTTTTATCAGGTAAGTAATTAAAAAAGTCTTTCAATATTTTATAGAATTGTATTTAAGTCCTCCAACCAAGCTAATAATAAATGTAAGTTTTAATTAATATACGACTACCTAAAATATTTATATTTACAATTTATCAGAGTAAATACTAATTTCGCATTATGAGTATATTTTAATCGAGTGGCTTAGTATGCGTTTTAGTGCGTATGATAGGTTGTTTTTTTAGCAACCAAGAAGCGGAGACTCATGAGTATACCTGGGTGACATTTGATCCACAGTTAGCTTACTCTACAGTTCTTAAAAAAACGACGGGTTGCACTCCGGGAGTGCCGGCAGAAGGGAAAACTTAAATTTTAACGTTGTGCATTTTTGATATTTGGATTTGGAATGGTTAGGGAATAATTTTGCACGAATTGCTTTAATTATCAGTATAAAAGTACTATCATTTGTGTGGTAGAATACAACATTTATTTATTGCGCTATCGTACACAAATATGACAATTTATATTAGGTACATTCGCGCAAGCTCCATGCGCCGCCTGAACGAAAGTAACGAAACAGCAGGCGCAGGCATATATTTTCGCCGAGCCGTAGAAAGAGAGGGGGATACTTCCTCTCCTACGCCGCGCCAGCTGTCTCTCTCTCTCCATCCGTCTTACAAATTTCAGATCAAATTTTCGGTCACGTGTCCTGACGCGAGTTTAACATTTTTTACCCATTACAAAAAAGTGTACAACGCCGCTAAAGAAGTTTTCACTTCAAAAGAAAGATTGAGATCGGTCTAGTTTCAGAGGAGAAAACAGGGGAATACGCTATGTTGATTTCGTAAATTTTACCTAGTCCGAGCTGCAGATGTCACTTCCGGTTGCCTAGCTCAATCATTCGAGCATAGCGATGCAGCAATAGTTTGTTAAAAACCAATTCTTAATTACCTATTATCGTATAGTATATATATAGTATATATATGTATATAGAACGTACCAAATAAAAAGTTTTATAATAAAACCAAGAAGCGAACAGCTGCATGCTCATAACGGTTTCCGAGTTTGATATTCCTGACTTTATTTGAACTTCGGGATATAGTAATTAAAATGTATTTTGTACGCCAAACGTCGTCGTGACAAATGGTGTTGGGTTACCTTTGTCGCATATTCATTCAATTTATTGAATAGCTCCAGAATACTATTAACCAGAGGCTTTAGGTTATTACTCCGCGGCTGTTTTTAAATTTAAAGTTATTTTGCGTGTTTTTTTATTGTAACTTGTCTGTTAAAAGTTACAATAAAAAAAGTTAAAATAATTATTCGGTGTTGCATACCAAAATTAGCTATACGGAACTTTTGCCTCATAACCTTCGTTCATCACAAACGTTGTTTTGAATGACCACTTCACGCAGATAATTAGTTTGGTATTATACTCAGAACATGTAGTAATAGGATCCAGTAAAGTAAAAAATTACAGAGTATATTGTTGGGTGTTGTAGAACTAAAACTTAAAAAAAATTATTAAATGTCTCGGGTAAATACAGATATGGAAGACCTTTATGAGTCTTTGCGTTTTTATTATTTGTTCGGAGGGGGTATTCCACAGAAGCATCACTTTATGGTTAAGAACAAATGAAAAATTTAGTACCGTGCTGTGGAATACTAATCGCCTTAAAGATTTAATTATCATTGTACTTGCTGATGCAAATAAAAAGCGATCTTTTAAATGAGACGGAGACTTTAAACTATATAATGGTTCAACAAAGCTTTAACAGTTTGTTACGAGTGTATGGTTAAGTAATGGTAATTTGATATTTAATAGATACTTTGAGTATTGGTTGAATACTCAAAGAATAGATAATTTATTTGTGAGTACCCTTACAGCCTATTAAAGTTTACTGTTGAAAGTAGATTGACCTCTGCTATAGATTGACGCATATTTGCCATAGTTCCCAGCCTTGGCAAGTGGGTTGGCAACCGCAGTATTTTTTATTTTTAGTGTTTATTAAGAAGACGCTGCACATCTCTTCATTTGCTTCCCTCGGTCGCCTCTTACGTAACCCACTTTGATATTTGTGAGTAATATATTTAAATTATGATTATGGTGCTACAACTTATTTATATGTTCTTTTGTAGAAACACTTAGTTGTAATAGTTAAAGTGAGAGAAACGGTAATTAGTGTTTAATTTAGGTTTGGCAAGGAGGAAAGATTTCAGACTATTACAGGAAACGCAATGTGGCAACAATTTGTGGCTCACTTCAGAGAAGAGAGGTCATGAGTAGTTAATACTAGTAGTTAATATAGTGGAAATTAATAACGGTAGAAATTATTCCAGCTCTTGCATACTAGGTTTAAATTCAGTCGAAGCAGTGAAAGAGGGTAGGATATAGTAATTAACTGTAATAAAAGTGTGTGAGAAGTCAACAAAAGCTACAGTCCTTGAAGTGGTATAGCACTTTAACCAAAACGAAATCCGTGGGATGTGGAGATAGGATGAAACTGATTATGAGGTGTTCGTCTGGTAATTTTGTGAATAAAGTGAAGAGTGAGTGAGTTAGACGAAATCAAAGATTCATCATCGATTTTGTACTTATACTAGTTATATTGCCTGCTACAAAGGTTTAGTATTAGCGTCAAATACTATAATGTTATAAATAACTTTAACTTATTATGTTATATTTGCGAAATAATAAAGACATTTTAGACGATGTAAAATAATTAATAACGAACCGATTCAAGGAGAGGATAATTTACATATATTAATTCAAGGAAGCATTTCGGCGAATAATTCTTGTTTGGTATTTCATAAAACTCGTTGCAGGTAAAGAGCGGCTGGACTGGATTACATATTACCATTTTTTGATCATTATATCCAAATCACTTTCGCGTTCGTTTAATATGTACTTAAGACATAATATTCATATAACAGGCGCTAGCACTGATTCTATTTATTTCATCAAGTTTATTTCATTGTTTTTATAATATTTTTAGCGTTCTAATCGAGTTTAAAAAACGAGTAGGTTCTATATTTGATGAATACCTGTTTCTTTTATGTATATTCAACGATTTCTCCGAAACAGCTAAACCGATCAAAATTATTCTTTTTTTATTAAAAATGTCACTTATTTTAATAAATTATATTCTAGGGATCCCATATAATGTAACTATTTAGACAACATTCTGGTTGTTACACAGTACTGTAATCGTACAATATTACATAAACTATGTGTACTTAATATTTTTTATCTTACGTATCGAAAGAAGCATCCTTCTACAAGAGGGTATTTGAGTTAAGTCTCTCGACCGCTGTGCTGCTTCGTTACTTCTTACATGTCGTTGAATAATGTTATTGTGAGTATCTTCACAATGTTTTTCTTCACTGTATACCATTTCATAAATCAAATAATTTACTTTATCGATTTTGAATGTATATGAAGTAAATAGTTCTAATTATAAATTTGACATAAATCATGAAAGAGTCCATGCATCCTTAAAATATTAAGAAAAAGAACCCAAGTGCAGTGATCTGACTAATATCTATAGATGTAATAATATATAACGTGTCCCAGAAATCAACGTCAACCCGAAAGCTGCCAATTGGTTTACAAACTTGAACTTGGACTTATTATAGAACCAATTGCCAGATTTATTGGAAGAATTGCCAATGAACATTTACAACAGCATTTGGTATCAACAAGATGGCTGTTGAGTGCATTATGCTCTCACAGTACGAGTGTTTCTCAATCGAGTATTCCCCGTTCACCCGACTTAAACCCCGTAGATTTCTTTTACTGGGGTAAAATAAAGGATAAGGTGTACTCCAAACCTATTTAAGATTTAGACGAGCTGCACCAAGAATTGCAGAAGCCGCTGAATACATCAAATCGAGAAGATACGCCCGTCTTATTACGCGATCATTTTAAAAGATATGTGGAGCTTGCATTTCAGCATAAGGTAAACAAGTCAAACGTTTGTTACAAAGCTTTGTAAATCTGATTTAATAAAGATCATAACTAAAGAAATCCAACAACTGACATTTATTTCAAATGCACATAAAACTAACAAATTACTATTTTCCATATTATCTCACCGTCATGAGATGACGGTGAGATATACAACTGAGGGCGTTATGCATGATGATAAAATTTTACAAGATATCTGCCATTATGATTATATCGTCACCAATCGAAGTCGAGTATCGAAATTGATGTAAATAGTTATATCCTTTTCAGTCCAGTAGCTTGAAAACGGCTTCCAACGTTAAACGATAACGTTAGAGAGTTGAGGGGATATAAAGTCATCCTGTCTTAACTCTCTCTGCAGTAAATCAGATCGGCACAGGTTTTGTACCCTGGTTCTGTACTTGGATGGACATTAAAGCGTAACTACACAAACACTTCAGTACGTCGACTGTCAATATAGACGATAAGGTACAATTTACGGCACAATATACTCTTCAGTCTTCTGTAGGTGTAACCTGCTGAAGGATATGTATGTGAGTTTATGATACTAAAGCCGTTTCGAAAACTGGTTTGTTCGGGAGGCTTAAATTAGTCAAGTCTGCATGCGAGACTATTCGTAACGACTAACAACACGTTAGACGCGACTCAGAAGGAATATAGGTCTATAGATTTTTCATAGAGTTTTATCACCTTTCTTGAAGAAAAAACTACATAAATACTTATGTTCCACATCTCTGGCGTCGCATTATCGTTAAAGACGGGCTTAAGTACCTTCTGAAGGACTTTAAGTATCGGTTCTCAACATGCTTTCGGATTTACTTTATTTTGCTGTAATTTTTTATACTAAGAGTTTTGCCGTTCTTATGTTACTGTAAAGCCGTTTTAATAATACAGCAAACAAAATTCAAAGACAGAGAATTAAGTAATTTCCACATAAAAGCTTCTGAGTTCGCGAGTTTAGGTAAGTTTTATCCCAGAAAATGACTTTTTTTCTGAGGTCTAACATTACAGTCTGAACTTTACAATTTATGTACGGTTTGTAATCATGCTTTTAAAATAACTAAATATATCAAGTAAATAAAAAACGAAACCAAATAAAGATTAAATTCAATATTCAAAGCTAATTTATAAAAGCATTGTCTTTTATTCATAACCAATCATGATTATTAGAAATCGAGAATAATTGTCTCGAAGCCATTCCCACCATTAATGTCAATTTTCGTAATTTATAACACTGTTAAGAGTTTCCGTTTGGGAGGTTTTATAGCTTTGATCCTTCTCAGTGGTAATAAATGAATGAGTTATTGTGATCCACTTTATTAGCTTACATTTCATGAGTGTTTAAGGTTATATTTAAAACCTATACCAATTTCATGAATTACTTTATAAATTAAGAATCACTGTTCTTTTGACGTTCTTTTGAGTTTATATAATAAACATTAATGATTTTGTAGTACATATAAGAAAAATGGCAGTAATTAAAAGTGACAGCAGCCTTCTTTGTTTGAAGTTGGCTGCAGGATTCCATGGTCTGCAGTAGCCACTTACCATCAAGTGAACTGCAAATAATGAACTTACCGTTCACTTGAAGATTGCCAGTTCCGTTTTATAAAAAATGGCAAATTTAATTTTAAGTCTCTTACGAATCCAACGAGACGATATGGAATAGTGGATATTTTTACACCGCTACATGGTTGGTTGTTATTATTGACTTTAATATAAGAATTTGAAATCTTACTCAACCCTTGAAATCTTATTCAACTGATACTGCTGATATTTTTATCAAAAGAAAGCACTTTTACCGCTTGATGCAAGCATGCAGCTCTATTGTCAAACCTTCTAGACATCAAATTGATAAGTCCGTGACGCAGTGGCTTAGCAATGCGTTGCAGCACTGAGAGCCGCGTGTTCGAACCCCAAATGGAACAAACATTTGTATGGCCTACAAATATCTGTTTCAGGTCTGCATGTTTATCCTTGTGAAATTTATATATGTAAACTGGCCCCACAATACTGGAGAAATTCCTAGGGTGAGGTAAAGTTTATACAAAAAAAATATAATCACTTTGTAGTTTAATGCGTCATATGTTTTATGAGCCACGGTAGCTCTTATCATTATCATAATTACAGGCCTTCACAAGTCCACTGCTGAAGCTCCCCCAAAGAATGTCACAAAGCACTGAGCCACCTGCATCCACCGACTTCCTACATGTCTTACCAGGTCCTCACTCCTTCTAGTTTGGGCCGCCGCACACTTGAATACCTTTTATAGTAAAGCTACACAGAATACGTAATGTACTACTACTAAGTACTATATTATTTTTAATTGGGAAATATCATATTCAATATTGCTATTGTATGCATAAAAGAAAAATCATAAACAGAATTATTTTAATAACGTTTCCAAGAATCTAAATAATCAGGATCAATTTGTATAGTGCAAAGGATCAACAAAATAATCAGTGTCAGTGTCATTTTAATGTTGCTGAAGTTGATTATATTCTGAGTTTTGTTAATATTTTCATCGCCCATTCCTATTAGGGGTGTGTTAGCGCCGATTCCGGTTTAATAAAACGGTATGTAAAATAATTTTCGGACTTTAAAAGGTAGAATTCTTGGTGTTAGATATTTCATGAACTCTCAATTCATGCTTCAAGTTAGAGACAATAATTGTCGAAAGTTTACAAGGTACCAGCTGACGTTCTGGTATTTTTATGGTGGGATAGGCTTCAATTTGAATTCAGTTTGGACATCTTTCAATGTAAATATAAAATATATTTAAAAACTCGACTTAAACGCTACCCGTCGGTCGCAGATTATGCGATATTCTTTTTGCAACTAAACATAGATTGAGACGCGTATGTCTCTGAAAGTAAAGAATTGGTGTTTTGTAAATAATTGCTATATTCTATCTATACCACATATTAACTAATAACTGTTAAACTATGTAATCTATACGCTTTTATATACGTTTGTGTATTCAAGCGTCACAAACGTGTTTTAGGTGAGATTGTTCCCAAATTATTTTATTTAAATTGGTATTCAGACACATCATAATCCTCACGTATCTCTTAAGTGTTTTCGGAGGTTTAATGACTTTCAAAAGCAATAATTTACTGAATTATTTTGAGTCGTATTATTGAATTCATATTAAGAATCATTAAAGAGCTAGATGTAGCGTAGGTGTACTAGTTATGCGCGTAGTAGCTAGGAAGTTAAGGCCTCGCTGTAAATTTCACAGTATGCAAGAAACGCAGGTTCAATATCCGTCGACAACAGTAAAGTTGTTAATACAATTTTAATTGCTGATTCACCATGTCTTTGGTGGTAAAGGAAGAACATTGCGAAAAAATCTGCACGCATGAGGAATAAAATTATTGAAAAAATATTTTTTAATTACGTGGTAGAGTATATATTATAATAGTAATATGTATAATTAGTAGTATAGTTGTGGCACGAATAAGTAGGTTCTATCGAGGAAGGATCACGCTCTTACAGAATACCAGCGTAAAATAGCAGCTTTTTGAATAGTGAGTGTAGAGAACCGGAGACCCTTTTTACTGGAAATAAGGCATTCCATCTAAGTTATCACGGGTGACAGCGCATCTGCATTTTAATTTATAATCGAGGATAGGTGTAGATTTCTATGGAACACAGTTACCACTTACCATCGGGTGGTTTGTGTACTCGTATGTCACTCTTAACCTATAAAAAATTTTCAATTGCCTTTGATCAGTTTAGTGACAGCTTTATACGTAATTAGTTATCGAGGAAATTTGTTTTCTAATAAAATTTAATCCACATTTAAAAACACTGCGCTGATTTAAATAATTTGAATAGCAGAATTATTTACATTATCTTGCAAAACTTGTACCAGAATTAGACCAGACGTCAAGGTTCGTTTTAACCTTAGTGAGTAACTTTAAATCATCGGCAAATAGTAATAACTATTTGGTGTCCTAAAATAGAAAATAGATATGCAGGTGCCTCCTCCGTTTGACCTTGATCTTAATTATCCTAGCCATTTACGAAATGCATATAATAGTAGTATGATATAGTTTTATTATCAATAAAATTAATTTATGAAAGTAATGATTTCAATCTGAAAACTTTGCTTAAGAACAACTATGTTGCTAATATTTTCTCACACTTTTTTCTGAATTCAATTCATATTCTTGTTTCTTTATATGAAACACATATTAAACATTATGCAAACAAATTTGTAGGGATTCAGTATTAATAAATTTCTATGTGAGTACACGTACCAATCATTTTTTTTATAGAATAAAGGGTGACTAATAAACACACAGTCTATCTGATGTTGATTCTGTATCCCATAGAAATCTAAATTTATCTTCGATTAAGAATCAAAATGCACCCCTGAGGACTAAGATGGGATGCCTCGTTCCATTAAAAAGGGTCTCCTGTTCTTTACACTCACCATACGATAGAAGTATTAAGTTGCTATTTTATGCTGGTATTCTGTGAGAGCATGCTACAAATCTATCTATCTATATATTTAAAAGCTAAATCTATTTAAAAAATGTTTATGTTTAACGTTTTAAGTATCCAAATACACAACAATGAAGCAATCGTCTATTCATTTCGAGTTTGTTACGTAAATGCTCGTATCACAATAATAGAAATGCATTGCGAGGGAATTCACGACTAAAGTGAGTTCTACCAGCTCGCGTTGTTTAACCTCACTGGTTAAACGCGTTGTATAACAAGTGAGGTTAAACAACACGTTTCTCTACCTATTTATTTTGAAGCTTAACTTGAAACAGATTACCATCCAGGTAGGTTGTAATTAATAAGAAAATAATCGTTTGACAAATATAATTTTTTTCAATCTACTCCTACTAGCGTTTCCAAATGAGGTTCCTCTGATCAGAGAAGAAACGGCGAAAAAAAACCTGCGCAGCTTTCTTTTTTTTGACTTTTTATTTTATTTATTTATGCTAGAAAAATCCACAGCTCTTTAAAATTCTTTTAACCACAACATATTTATATCTATATCTTACAGCCGCTAAGGATTTAGGTAATATTTTTTATTTAAAAACATTTAGTTTTCAACGAAACAACAATTTATTACGTTTTAGCGCATTTTAGTTTTTATTTATGGTCGCGTATTTGTGTAAAGTAGTATTGGGCATAAATATTGTCCACCTACAACAGCTACCTCGGACAAAGAATTAGATTACCTATTTAAAGGGGAAACGCTGCCGGTATCTTCGGAACCTTACCTAAAGGGCCTTCTTTTTAATAATATATTTTAGTCATTATAATATACGTTTTTAAGGTTTTTTTAGTATTAGAATTAGTATTTAGAATGTTGTTTGTTTTGTGTAGATTGAATTATATTCAACTAATAAAGGTTTTATTTTATTTTATACATTGTAGTATCATGTATAAGTAGAGAGTATATAAATAAAGTTCATGGACAACAATGACAGACCCATTGATAGTTAAATCATTTGTGCTATTCTCGATTTGTCGGGAAGTGATTTGTTTGCTGTCATAAAAGACACAGTCTCAGAGTATGGTAACTTTCGATACACTGCTGGAACAAGTACTACCTTCGCTGATAACTTGAAGCACGGTTCGCACGGGTTAAGGTAAAATTATATCTTCTGGATTCACAAACGCAGAATTAGATCTGTACCGATATATCACACTTTTCGTATGTTAATATATAAATTTATCAACAACTTATTTAATTTTTACATTTGGTTTTTGAATCTTTTGTTATAATTTGTTTATGTGCTTCTCTATTAGTGCATTAATTTTTTGGTTTAAAGCCTTACATTAGTTAATTAGTTAATATCTCCTTCTGGACGCAGACCTCGGATATTGTAGATAGCAATTACTAAACTCGGCACGCTTAGCGGATGGTTGATGATCTAAACTTTAAAGTCTTGCACCTTACACTACTCTGCGATGCCGATTTGGTCATTTTGCATTTGGTATCAATATGATGATGAGGGAAAAAAACCAAGAGGTGGGCAGCGGTGTCATCCTGATAACAATTAGAAAAAAAACTGTTTGAAAATTCGCCTCACAAGCGTGTCCACTATGGCAAGTATCCCCTCATGAGAGAGCCCTATGTACAGCAGTGGACTTTGATACGGCTTTTATACTTTTGAATAGGCCTTTACGATGATAAATGATGGACAAGATGATTGTAGCCCTCCATCTTTCTTTTCTGTGGTATTGTGGCAACGGAATGAAATCCACCTTAAGATTAACCAACCTTAAAATAACATGAAAGCTGAAAACATTATTGAGTTTCTACATTCAATAGTTCATTGTTTTAGTTAATCACGGTTTCTTCATTGTATTAATATATGATTTAACCTATTCATTATTTTACAGTGTGTCGACGGCTACCCATATACGAGTAGATGCCCTCCGGGCCTCTATTTCGACGATATTAGCAAGTTTTGTACATTTCCAGCCGAGGCCCGTTGCGGTCCCATTCCCACAAGTGAGTATGATTCTAAGTCTATTATTTAAACGCCTCCAACACACGTTCTGTTTACTGAAGTAAGTAAAATTGGATTATGCGTGTAGGTATCCAGATGGGTAGGGAACGGAGAACGTTGTGGGAATTCCTAAACGTATTAAATATTCATTCTCGGAATACTATATTGTTGGTACTCGTACTATGGTTTATTGTGTTTATCGTTTTCACCAATAATTGTATTGTATTTGAAATCTGTCTCTTTTTGTTTTGTATATATGTAATTTGTTTTACCTCGTAAATACGTTGTAGTTATTTCTATACATTTTAATGCCTCAGTATATTTATATTTCTACAACGCAGTTTCGCTTCGACAAATACCATGTGCAACAAAGGAAGGTACGAATGTAGACGTCAGAGTCAGTGAATCAGTCATTGTCTTGGGTCTCATATTATATTATTCAATATATAAATTTCTTATAGTAGCATATTATTGGTCGAATAGTCACAATTTGGTTAAACATTTTTTTAGCTCCATAATTTTTTATTAATAATCCTATTTCTATCTATAACATACTATTCGTTTAAATATTTTAATTACTTTCTTACATTATGATTTTTTTCTTGTAAATCTTTCTAATTAAGTATAAATTTGTCTTATAGCACCAGCTCCAATAACAGAAACGCCTTTAGATTTAGCTACTAAATGTGATCAAGCGGAATGTCAGCTACCGTACTGTTTTTGTTCTAAAGATGGTACCTTAATTCCGGGAGGTTTGGACCCCGATAGTGTAAGTAAAGTTCATGTTTGTAACTACTTGTCCTATAGTAAAAAAACTCATATTTGATTTCGGAAGGGCACTGTTTCGAATACATTACCGTTTCGCGTGTTTCATTCAAACTTTCTAAAGTCATTAAGCAATGTCACAGAATACTTAATAGTGCAAGGAAGTAATCCTTTGTTGGCGCACTGAGGACTCATGTACAATAAATTATTATTTATTTACTTTCTACTAATTGTATTGGATTAAAAATAAAACGTTTTATTTACAGACACCTCAAATGATTATGTTGACTTTTGACGGCGCTGTTAATTTGAATAACTTTGAAATGTACAAAAAAGTGTTCAACAAAAACTTACTTAATCCAAACAATTGTCCAATCCGAGGAACTTTCTTCCTTTCACACGAATACAGGTAATGCTATAAATATTGCATGTGTCCCTTTTTTATATTTCATGATTTCTATGTGCAAGAACTTTTCATCCGTGAATATAATTAGTAAGGAATTATTGGTGACAATTAGTGACTACTTATTATTTACAGAATTTTGCCTTTAAAATCTAGTTATTTTTATCTCTCCAATGGTGTAGTTTAAGTTTTATTATTACTAAAAGGTAAGTAATTTTAACTAAATACCATAGGAAAATGTATGTAGTAGCTAACTTTTAGATAGAAATAAATGCTACGTGATTATTTTCAACCGACTTCAAAAAAGGGTGGAGGTTCTCAATTCGACTGTTTTGTGTTACCTCAGAACTTTTTTTCTAGGTGAACCAATTTTGATGATTCTTGTTTTTATTTGAAAGGTGGTGCTTTTTATATGGCATATATAAATTTAATCAAGATCTGACCAGTACTTTTTTAAGAATCCTTAATAATGCGTATTTAATTGACTTCAACTACATTGATAACGTTCTTATTTTATTTACATTGAAGTCGGTTGTACAAAATTTTAAAGGACATGACCTTGATTCCATACAAGCTTGGGCCCGCCATGAATAAAGTTCTAATATGTCTTATTTTAAATATTTATACATTCGCTACTTATGTCAAAAATCACATTTTTCCAGGTCCTGGGGTTTTGCTTTTATTTTATGTTTTACGATTTATAGGTTATGTTGTAAAATCACTCGTTCTTTTGATAAATTGTTAGAATAAATTGAAAAGTAAAAAGACAAAAAAGAATTCAATTTTGTATTTATTACTAAATAAAGTAAAATAAAACTCAACCTATTTTACTAGTTTAATTATTTACTGCAATTATTTTTAATTTGGCCGTGTAGTGGCGGTTGAGAATATCCACTACCCATATCTTCCCGTGGGTGTCGTAAGAGGCGACAGAGGGAGACAGGCAGGATATGGGCAGCAGCATCTTCCTGATAACAACTGTGATATAATAAAAAACTGCGGTTGCCAACCCGCTCGCCAAGCGTGGCAACTATGGCAAATATCCCCCCATGCATAACGACGCAAACAAACGGCCACCCCAGTCACCGGCGGCCCAGCTATTCCTGGCTACGGTGGCGACCATGGTAACGGCGGGGCAGCGGGTGCTAAGAATCTCCGGTGGAGGTTCGGTTGCCACTTATGACGACTCGACCCGGCAACATATAACGCACGCACCTGAGGACTGACGAGAAGATACTGGAGCTGGAAGAAGAGGTAGACAAGTTGCGCTGGCATATTATTGGATTATCCGAGGTCCGAAAAGAGGGGGAGGACACGGTAATCCTCGAGTCCGGCAATTTGTTGTATCACCGGGAGAGCGACCATCTGTCCCAAAGACGTGTCGGATTTATTGTCCACAAGTCTCTCGTCCAACAACGTTGTAAAGATTGAGAGTGTGTCGACGAGGGTCACGTACCTGATACTCAGAATCACCAAACGGTTTTCGCTGAAGGTTTACGTACCAACCTCGGCACATCCCGATGAGGAGGTGGAGGAAATGTATGAGGATATTTCCAGAGCCATGCATTCCTCCAAAACCCACTACACGGTGTTGATGGGAGACTTCAACGCAAAACTAGGCACAAGAAAAAACAGTGAGCTGAAGTTAGGGAAATTTGGAGTAGGGCAACGGAACCGAAGGGGCCAGCAGCTGGCCGACTTTATGGAGAAAGAGGGACTATTTATGATGAACTCTTTCTTCCAGAAGCAGTCCCACAGGAAGGGGACCTGATCGAGCCCCGACTGTTCGACAAAAAATGAAATTGACTTCATTATGACGACCAGATGCCAACTGTTCAGTGATGTCTCAGTGATCGCAAGGGTGAAAACTGGCAGCAATCACCGAATGGTTAGAAGCACACTGAACCTAAACGTTTAGTTGGAGAGGTCTTGTCAATAATGAAGTCAACGCCTCGTCCCCCTCGTGCTCTAATCCAGAATCCCGAAACCTTTCACCTCGAGTTACGTAACCGCTTTTAGTGCCTAGAAGATTGCAATGCAGTGGACGGTATGAATGACAAGCTCGTGGAAACTGTCCATGCGGTCGGAGCTAAGTTTTGCAAGACCCGCCGCAGAAAAAAACAAAAACTCTCCGATCACACTCTTAATCTCATGGCTGTTAGAAGGGAGATGAGGCTGCAATCGTCAACAGATTTGACAGCATACAGGCAACTGAACAGACAGATCTCCGAATGCATGCGGCAAGACTTACGCAACTTTAATACTGCTCGTATTAAAGAAGCGATCGAGCGGAACCAGGGCTCCAAAGTCTTTGCCAGAGATCGGTCTGCCAGAAAGAGCCAACTGTCAAAGCTGAAGACTAAATGCGGCAACATCGTTTCCGGGACACCTGAGATTTTGAGTGAGATTGAGATGTTCTATGGGCAGCTGTACACATCATCGTTGGAGCCACACGCAAGTGTGAGTAACGATCCAAGAGCAAGTCTTATCCAACACTATTCCGATGATATAGGAGTGAAACAAGGAGACGCTCTATCGTCTATAGTCTTCAATTTGGCACTTGAGGCTGCCACAGTTAAATTGAACATCAATGGCCTGATTAATTACAACACCACTCAACTCGCTGCGTATGCCGATGGTATTGTTATTACCAGCAGGTCAAGAAACAGGATGATCGACCACTGTCTAATGCTGGAGACCGAAGCCGCGACTTTTGGACTGCGTGCCTTGCAACAGCTAGAAAACCTGGACAGCTACAAAACGTTAATGTTGTCAATCAAACCATAAAAGGAGTGAGCAGCTTCAAGTATCTAGGAGCAACGATTACCTCCCAAAATGGATCTGACGAAGAGATTAAGGCACGGATAGTTGCTGGGTATAAATGTTATTACGCGTGTGCCAAACTCCTGGGTTCTAAGCTGCTTAGTGTGAAATTGAAACTCACCATCTACTACACCATCATCAGGCCTGTTGTGACTTATGCCTGTGAAACCCGGACTTTAACCCAGAGAGACGAACAGAAGCTTGCCGTGTTCGAAAGGAAAGTGCTGAGAAAAATCTATGGTCCCATAAAAGAGCGTGACGGTATCTATTGTCAACGCTTGAACCTTGAACTGAACGCCCTTATTGGACACGAGAACATCGTCAGGTTCTGGACGTCGCAGCGACTGAGGTGGGCGGGGGTCACCTTGAAAGAATGCCGGACACTAGAGCCGTAAAAATAATGACAAAGTGGACGCCGCAACAAAAGAGACCGAGAGGCAGGCCTAAAAAGCGTTGGAGTGATTGTGTGGAAGAAGATCTCAGGAAAATGGGAAAGTTTACCACCTGGAAGAAGGCAGCCAGGCAGCGTGACAACTGGAGAAATATAGTAGAGGAGGCCAAGACCCACAAAGGGTTGTAGCGCCAATGGAAGTAAAGTAAGTAAGTATTCCGATGATATCCCAGACGTCAGTCTGAGCGAGATTAGAATGGCTCTCCAGCACCTTAAAAACGGCAGGGCTCCAGGCGAGGATGGAATTACAGCGGAGCTTCTTAAAGCGGGTGGAACACCGGTACTTGAAGTCCTTCAGAAGCTCTTCAATTCCATCCTCCATGGTGGCACTACTCCGAAGGCGTGGAGCAGAAGTGCGGTGGTCTTGTTCTTTAAGAAAGGCGACAGCGCTCTCTTGAAGAACTACATACGATTTCCCTTCTCAGCCGCGTCTACGTGCTGTTTTCGAGAGTCATTACGAATCGTCTTGCACACAGACTCGACGACTTCCAGCCTCCCGAACAAGCCGGTTTCCGAAAAGGCTTCAGTACCATAGACCACATACATACCCTGCGGCAGATTGTACAGAAGACCGAAGAGTACAATCTGCCACTTTGCCTGGCATATGTGGACTATGAGAAAGCCTTTGATTCCGTCGAAATTTGGGCGAAGCTACAGTCCCTTCAGCGGTGCCAAGTTGACTGTCGGTATATCGAAGTGCTGAAGTGTTTGTACAGTAGGGCTACGATGACTATCCAAGTACAGAACCAGAGTTCGAAACCTATCCAACTGCAGAGAGGTGTAAGACAGAGTCACGTTATATCCCCGAAACTCATCACCACTGCGTTGGAAGACGTTTTCAAGCTACTGGACTGGAAAGGATACGGTATTAACATCAATGGCGTGTACATCACTCACCTTCGTTTGCCGACGATATATTCCATATGGCAGAATCCCTGGATGACCTTAGCACTATGCTCAATGACTTCAATGGTGTCTCCCATCGGATAAGTCTTAAGATGAACATGGACAAAACAAAGATCATGTTTAATGTCCATGTCACACCTACGCCGGTAGTTGTTGGGAGCACTATGCTCAAAGTTGTTGACGAGTACATTTACCTGGGACAAATAGTCCGACTAGGTAAGTTCAACTTCGACCGAGAGGTCAATCGACGGATTCAACTCGGCTGGGCAGCATTCGGGAAATTACGACACATCTTCTCGTCAGGTATACCACAATCTCTGAAAACTAAAGTGTCTTAGTGTGGCTAAAGTGACTTACGGATCTGAGACGTGGTCCTTCACTGCTGGCCGTATAAGGATGCTCAAGGTCGCTCAGCGAGCTATGGAGAGGGCTATGCTCGGAGATTCTTGCGTGATAGACTCAGAAATGAGAATATCCGCCGTAAAACCAGAGTGACCGACATAGCCCAACGGATTAGTAAGCTTAAGTGGCAACGGGCAGGCCATATAGCTCGAAGAATCGATAACCGATGGGGAAGAAAGGTTCTCGAGTGGCAGCCTCGTACCGGTAGACGTGGTGTAGGGCAACCCCCACTAGATGGAGTGACGACCTGGTAAGACATGCAGGAAGTCGATGGATGCAGGTGGCTCAGGACCGTGTTTTGTGGCATTACTTGGGGGAGGCCTATGTTCAGCAGTGGACTTGTGAAGGGCTGTAATGATGATGATGATGATGAATTATTTTTAAAATGACGTCTATAAAAGTAGTAGGAGACTGTACATTGTCTGTTCTATTCCTCTCATAACCCAAGTACCACATTGTTGTCATTTTGTGGGCGCAACAATCTACTGCCCTCTGATCCGAGAGAAAAGCCAAGGGTCTAGTTAAATAAATCCACGAATGTAAAAACATGAAATCTATTTACAAACACAGAAACTCGAAGTTACCAAGTTATAAATAAGTCTCCTTCAGAACAGACAATGATCAAATACCATGCAGTTTATTTAGTCGTGTCAGATAATATTCAAGTGTTATTACATAGCCTGATCAATCTTTTTTTTTAAATATATTTCTTCTATTAAATATTAATCTCTACGGATCCTATGGACTCTTACGATAGTTTTTTTTTTAATAATGAGGGCTATTTTTATCATAAATATAATAAAACAGCCTTCATCTATTGCCATAGAGACAACTTACAGATTTTTTTTAAAAAACGTTTGGTTTTGGCTACAGTAAAAACATTAGCTTTCGTTTTTGAGCTTATAAAATGTTTTTTGTCACTGTCCCAATAAAAACCATTTATTTATGCGTACAATATGTCTTTTTATTACTTCCATATTTTTGTATAACTGTTACGAAGGAGATTAAGCACACAATTTCATACAAATCTTTACCAGGTGTCTTTTGTCTTTTATAAATTTCAAAAGCAGTTTAAGACAACAATACTGTACATTACCATAACGTTATGGTGGTGGTTAAAAGTTAGATTTTCACTAAGTTCTGATTGATAAATTTAGACTGTTTTTTAAAACTAACTGTTAGTAATTAGTCACGTAATCTTGACACATTTCACAGCGAAAGAAATAGTTCTGGAGTTATTGGAAGATATAATCTTCAGGCCAGAATCCTCCCTAAGATATATGAATAACTCCGGAGAAATATGTATCATTTTCGTTATATGAAAGTCACCAATTAGTCACTAAATCTTAAAATAGCAATCACATCTCAAACGCAGACTAGTGTTTTCGAGGGGAGGCTGCTAGCTTGAATTCAGGCTAGAATCCTCCCAAAAACGGACTATATCTTCTAAAGCATTAAGTCTCTAATTGTTACCAATTCTTCACAAAATCTTGACATAATAAATTTTAGGATATCGTTGTGGAGGATTCAGGATTCAGGATTCAGGATACAGCTCGAAGGAGGCGCATATAAATAAAAAAAGAAAATGTTCGAGAATTCGCAGTAACGCAAACATTGAGTTTATTACTTTAATTTGTATCTGATATAAAAATTGCAAGTTGATTACCACCAGCTATTTATTAAACAAAGTAAACTAATTATTTCGTAACTTTTATGGCATTTAATAAAATTAAAGAGTATATGTATGGTATTCCAAGAAATTTATACCGTATGCACTTAAGGTAAAAAGAGATACATCTATTACTTAAGCTATATATGTTTATTTATATTATGTTATGTTTAATTTTAAAGATTAAATCTAAATAACCTACTTAATACTAATTAGATCACAGCGAACTATTTTAAAAATTTGCCAAACGTTAGATAACTTGTTTAAATTCTAATAAAAAACAATGTGTCGATTTCTGTATAACACAGACTATAAGAAATAGAGCTAATACCTAGTAGTTGAGTTGAATACTTGACGCTTACTTTAAATACAAAACAATTTGAAATTCTGTACGTTTGCGTACGAGCGTCCGTGTACCTTTTACATGTGCTCAGGGTCAATACCGAGGAATCGTCTGCAGACTTATAATGTAGTAATTTCGATAGTGTATTTGTGTTGGGGTGGTCAAAAATTAAAATTTTAGAATAAAATTATTGTAAATCGCGATTGTATTAAACACGACGTAATCGATATATAACTTTACCACAAAGTGGAAGAATGTTTTGTTCTTAAAAACAACTTAGTCAGAACATCATTCATTACATAAAGTTTCAAACGTAACTATTTTTTAAATTTACATAACACAAAAAACCAACTACTCTTAAAATTGTTGATTACTTACACTTAAATTAGACTTCATAATCATTCATCTTCATTACAGCCCTTCACAAGTTCACTGCTGAACATAGGCCTCCCCCAAGTAATGCCATAAAACACGGTCGTGAGCCAACTGCATCCACCAACTTCCTACACGGTTCACACACACACACACTTCCACACGGACCAGGTTGTCACTTCATCTAGTGGGGAGTTACTATACATTTCGCCTACTGGTGCAAGGTTCTCGAGTAACGGACTCGAGAACCTTTATCCCCATCGGTTGTCGGTTCTTTGAGCTATATTTTACTTAGTTACTTCGGTTCTACTGCGGATAACCTCATTTTTAATTTTATCACGCAGAGAAACCCCGAGCATAACCCTCTCCATAGATCATTGACCGACCTTGAGCGTCCTCATACGACAGTGTAGGACCACGTCTCTGATCCTTAACTCATCACTGGCAACATGCACTGATTGTACAATCTCGTTATCAAGATTTGAGATATAGGTATCTAACAAGAAGCTATGTCGTAATTTCCTGAATACTATCCAGTCGAGTTGAATCCGTCGATTAACCTCTAGGTCGAAGTTGGATTTACCTAGTCGAACTATTTGTCTCAGGTAAACATACTTGTCAACAATTTCGAGCTTAATACTCCCAACAATTACCGGCATAGGTGTGACATGGACGTTACATATTATCTTTCTTTTGTTCATGTTTGTCTTAAGACCTATCCGTTTGGAGGCGCTATTGAGGTCATTCGACATAGTGATTAGGTCCACCAGCGATTTTTCCATAAGGACTATATCGTCGACAAATCGAAAGTGAGTAACGTACTCGTCAGTCACGTTAATACTGTAACCTTTCCAGTCCAGTAGCTTAAAAACGTTTTACAACGCAGCGGTGAAGAGTTTCGGGGATATAACGTCACCCTATCTTACACCTCTCTGCAGCGAGATAGGTTTCGTACTCTGATTCTGTACTTCGTAGCCCTACTGTACAAACACTTCAGCACTTCGATGTACCGACAGTCAACTTGGCACCGCTGAAGGTACTGCAGCACCGCCCAAATTTTGAAGAAATCGAAGGCTTTTTCATAGTCCACATACGCAAGGTAAAGTGGCAGATTGTGCTCTTTGATCTTTTGTACAATTCACCGAAGGGTATGTATGTGGTCTATAGTACTTAAACTTTTTCGGAAACAGGTTTGTTCGGCAGGCTAGAATTCATCGAGTCTGCGTTCGAGACGATTCGTAATGACTCTCGAAAATAGCACGTAGGCGCGGCTCAGAAGGGAAATCGATTTGTAGTTATTCAAGAGAGCGTGCTCTACGCTACAGGAGTAGTTCCACCTTGAAGGACGGAATTAAAGAGCTTCTGAAAGACTTCAACTACCGATTTTTCACCCGCTTTCAGAAGATTCGCTGTTATTCCATCTTCGTCTGGGGCCTAGCCATTTTAAAGGTGCTGAAGAGCCATTGTAATCTCACTTAGACTGACGTCCGGGATATCATCGAATAGTGTCGGATAAGACTTCCTCTGGGATCTTTATTCACACTTACGTGTGACTCCTATGATGAAGTGTACAGCTGCCCATAAAACCTCTCAATCTGACTCAAAATCTATGGTGTCCCGGAAACGATGCTGCCTCACTCGGTCTTCAGCATCGACTGGCTCTTTCTGCCAAACAGATCTCTTGCAAAGACTTTGAAGCCTCAGTGTATCTCAATCGCTTTTTCAATACCAGCTGTATTGAAATCTCTAAATGAAAGCTCAGCAGAGCACTGCAGCTTCATTTCCCATCCGACAACTATAAAATTCGAATTGTGATCAGAGAGTTTTTGTGTTCTTCTGCGATGGGTCTTACAGAAATTAGCTCAGAGCCCATGGACAGTTTCCAAGAGCTTGTCTGAAAATGGTTTTATAACTCGAAATGAAAGTTTTCGGAACTTTGGATTAGAGTACTAGAGGGACGGAGCATTGACTTCATTAGACAAGACCTCTCCAACTTAACGTTTAAGTTCAGTGTGGTTCTAACCATTCGGTGATCGCTGCCAGTTTTCAACCTCGCAATCACTGAGACATCACTGAACAGTTGCTGTCTAGTCGTCATAACGAAGTCAATCTCACTTTTTGTCGAACCGTTGGGGCTCGAACAGGTCCACTTTCTGTGTGGCCGCTTCTGGAAGAAAGAGTTCACCATAAAGAGTCCCTCCTCCATGATGTCGGTCAGCTGCTGAACCCTTGGGTTACATTGCTCTATTTAAAATTTCCCCACTTACAGTTCACTGTTTTCTCTTGTGCCAAGTTTTGCCTTGAAGTCTCACATCAACAATGTAGTGGGTTTTGAAGGACTGCATCGCTCTAGAGACAGCCTCATATATTAGTTCGACCTCGTCATCAGGATGTGCCGAGGTTGGTGAGTAAACCTGTACGATCTTCAGTGAATACCGTTTGGTGATTCTGAGTGCCAGGTACGTAACCCTCGTTGAAATACTCACAATCATTACAATGTTGTTGACGAGAAACTTGTGGACAATAAATTTGACAACTCCTTGGGTCTATCGGCGCCCTCCTAGTAATAGAACAAGTTGCCGGATTCGAGGATTATCGTGTTCTCTCCCTCTCTTTAGATCTCGGATAATCCTATAGTGTTAGAGCGCCACTTGTCTACGTATTCTTCCAGCTCCAGTATTTTCTCGTCAGTCCTCATACGTCATATGCGTTATATGTAGCTAGGTCGAGTCATATTTGGTGGAAACCGAACCTCCACCGGAAATTCTTAGAACTCTCTGCCCACCGTAGCTAGTGATAGCGGGGCCGGGGGGTGGAGGCCGTTTACTTGTGTCATTGTTCGTGGTTGCCACGCTTGGCGAGCGGGTGGGCAACCGCAGTTTTTATTGTATTATTGCTGTAATCAGGAAGATGCCGCTGTCCATCTCCTGCCTGTTTTCCTCTGTCGCCTCTTACGACACCCACGGGAAGATATGGGGTAGTGGATATTCTCAACTGCCACTACAAGGCTAAATTTTATTTACTTAAACAAAAAAATGATATAAGATTTTCGATATTCCTTCTTATGTAGAGTGGTTTTCGTTGTCTGCGAGTGTCTTGATGACATCATTATCTCTTTAGCTTTAATTATTCTTTTTCACTCCAAATAACATAAAAAGGGGTTACAGGTATTTTGAATTTACTCAGTAGTGTGTTTAATTTTTGGGTTTAATTTTAATTCTGTATCGCAAGGGTTTAGTAATGTGTTGCTGTGGTAAAGACTGCGGGTTTGAATTCCTCACGTATCACAAAGTATTTATGAATTTATACGTGGTAATGTCATCATCATCATCATCAATACAACTCTTTTAAAAGTTCACTACTGAACATAAGCTGAAAATAAGGAATGTCACAAAGCTCGGTCCTGAGCGGTCTACATCCATTGACTTCCTGCATCACTACCCAGATATTTGTATGGCCTATAAATAATTGTTCCAGATCTGGATGTTTTTCTTTGTTAATTTATGTATGTAAACTATCTCTTGATACAGGATTAAACAAAATTAAATATTCAAACTTACAAGAAAGTGTAAGATCTTCGAAATATACAAACTATTTAAATGCTTAGTTAGTGCAGTGGATATTACCTACCGAGTTAAGCGGGGAATTTACTAGACGATTGAATTCGGGACGGGGAATGTACTGTAGGTTTGTGAAAACTTTAATAGTGTAGGACCATCACAGTCGGTCTGGCAGATTTGCCTGTTGAGCGTCTCCTCCATCTCGTTTTGTATGCGCGGGCACAGACGTGAAGAACGTGAATGTTTACTGTGGGCTGTCTGTTCACAGACACAAGAGCGACAGCAACCAGTGCAGACGGCCTTTTATTATTATTTAATGAACTTTGGAGATTTTAAATTTGCAATGAATTTTAATAATAATAAAATATACTGGAAACAGTTTATACAACTCTATATCCATGCGCAAGTAATTGTACAAATCTCCTGGTTCATCAATTTCCAACTCTTTATGTAAATTGACATGGCTAAACTTATTTCTATTTTTATACCATTCTTTGCACCAAAATAATTTTAAATAAATAATAAGCATTGAAGGTCTAGGTTATCATCTTAATGTGCACGCACAACTAATCACGTAGCCGGTCTAAAACAAACTGACAAGTCTATGTGGTGCATTGTGGCGACGGACATGCCCGGACAAACAGCCCGTGGGCATGTCCGTCTAGTGAATTCTCCGCTTTAGCTTCGATACTGCATGACCGCAGATTTCCACCAGAATAAGTATTAGAAAAGCTTAAAATATTTGTACGAGTTTGGATGTGTGTTGACAACTTAAGTATATTTTAACATATTCCAGCTTGATGTAGAATTTATAATGAAGCGAATGGTATCTGAACGGTAGGGAATCTGTCTTACAGTTTCAACAATAATTATTAAATTTGTCATTTTTAATTTTCAGCAATTACGCTATGGTTCAAGCATTAGCCCACGATGGTCATGAAGTAAGTTTATGTACTAGCTTATAACTAGTAATACCTAAGCCTGATCGTTAAATATGCTTTGCAATACCACATGTAAATATGAAATAATCTTTGGTGAAACGTAATTTCGTTTTCGTTTATTGTTAGATTGCCACTGGAACAATTTCTCAGCAACAAGGTCTACAGGATAAGGGCTATGAGGAATGGGTTGGTGAAATGATAGGTATGAGGGAAATACTCAAGAAATTCGCAAACGTATCTCGCACTGAAATTGTCGGAGCTAGAGCACCATTCCTCAAGCCCGGCAGAAACACACAGTTTAAGGTGAGTTACTTGCAAAATACTGGTTTTACCCATCATGGTAATTGGCTCTCTAACACGTATCGTTTAAATACAGCTTCACATTTTTGATGTCGACCTCATTTTCCTTACCAAGTGGAATAAAATATGTCCTAAAAGCCTGTTACGGGCTCAGTTTTTTTGTACACGTTTGTACAAGGCTATCCTATTTTTATTGTTGTTATTAATTAAGTTCAAAACAAATAATGCACAGATGCATTTACGCCCCAGAGGACATTTTCTACTACCTACCGTTATCCTTACGATCTATCAAAGTTCACTGCTGAACAGGAGCCTCCTCCATAGAATACCTCAAAGGGGGGATATTTGCCATAATTGCTACAGTTGGCAAGCGGGTTGGCAGCCAGTTTTTTTTTTATTTTCGTTACTCAGTTGTTATCAGGCAGATGCTGTTGCCCATCTACTGGGTCAGTTTTCCTCTTTAGCCTCTTACACCCATGGAATGATATGAGAAATTAAAGGAGACCTGTCCTAGCTGTTGAACATTTACATATATACTGTAACCTTAAAATACTGTAATAATTCATGTACAAGCACAAACATGATACAAAACAAACACAAATATGTATTACACACAATACTGTAATATAAGTTTTACTCTGTCTGATGTTATAAAGAAGGGATGACTATAATCTCATATAAATAATATCAGACGAAAACATTCTGGCTTGTTTTGCGGTATTTAACAATATCGTAATTTCCTGGGCTTGTATGTATTGGTAGTTTAAACATTGCGTTTCCATTATGAAATATGCGAACAGACTACAGCTGCAAATATTCTACGGTAATTGTATCCGGCGTAGTCCAAATTATTTTGGAAATTATAATGTTATCTAACTATTTAATTAGACGGTTACTTAAAATGTAATTAGCCAATTAGTATATAACTTTGAGCGCTGATGATATTACATATTATATCATATGATATACATACTGTATATAAAATATTTTTTTATTTAATTGTTTGTGTATCTTCAACACGCTATACATTCATTTTTAATTTAAAATTTAGATTCCTTTACTGGAAATAAGGCATTATTTAATCTTAGTCCCCAAGGGTTAGAGTGCATCTGTATTTTAATTTTTAATCGAGGATAGTCGTGGATGTCTATTGACCACAGCAACCAAGTACCACTAAGTACACTGTATGCTCGTTGGACACCCGTATTCTATAAAAAAAGTTAAGTACAAAAATGCAAATAAAATACTATCCAAACAAATCAAACCACAAAAGATCTAATATAGGATATCATTTGTTTCCTATTTACATAAAGTATGTTATAAAAGTACACAACATAACATGTAACATAAAAACTCACGCCTGTTATTAAAACGGGTAGGAGGATACTACAGATTTCCATTTGGCACGATCCTAACACACCGCTCTCGCATTTTTCTTTTTTGTCTATATACCTTCACCTACATACTCGTCGGTCTGTTGTATAATGTCCTCCGGACCGAGTTACGGTTTAAACGAAGTCAGGATTATTATGCTAGAGTGTAACTAAAGTGCGCAAACAGAAGCCCACTTTCTATTCTTTCACTCTTATATTCTGATGGGTTCGTTCTTCGATACGGCCGGAGAGGGCCGTGGGTGGAGAGAGATCAGGCGCAGCAGCCTTCACCTGCGCCTGCTCGCTTGCTACCCACGTCTTTACCTGCTTTGCTAGGCACGAGGCTCTAGCACCGTCAACTTACTGACGCTAAGCTTCTACTGAGTATTTTTTTACAGTGAAACCGGAAGGACCTCAAAATTAACATACGTGCTTACAATATCTAGACCAACGAAGCAGTTGATTAAGGAGACCTCTTAATTCGGGACATCTTTAATATACCGTCAATTTGACCGACAAACCAGTCCGAGTAGGTTCCGTTGATCCTGACACAAACACTAGAGTCCCTAATAATAGATTTTATTAAGTAGTTAATAGATGGTTGGAAAATTCATTTTTAATGTTACTGTTCTAAGCTTTGGGTGTAGGTTTAAAGGTTTAATAAAAAAAAAAAAACTAAGTAACTCTGAATTTAATACACAAGAAAGAATAAAATAAAATATTTTATTAAGCTAAGTCAGTGTACCTTACTATTTTTGGATCCACCACCACTTATCATCAGGAGGTATAGTATATTATGTAGTTAAACACTGGTTTATAATGGCGAAAAATCGTGACGGAGTTTTGTGAATGGTAATCAAAATAGTATATACAGACAGGGTTATTTTGCAATAATCGGTCAAATTTGCATTAGGTTCCGAATATATTATATTGGCAAATGGTGAAGAAATATTAATTATTATTCTGTGCTTTTTAGGGTTCCGTAGTCAACTAGGAACCCTTATAGTTTCGCCATGTCTGTCTGTCCGTCTGTCCGTCCTCGCTTAATCTCTGTGACCGTTAGCACTAGAAAGCTGAAATTTGGTACCAATATGTGTATCAATCACGCCGACAAAGTCGTAAAATAAAAATTGGAAAAAAATGTTTTATTAGGGTAGCTCCCCTATATGTAAAGTGGGAAGTGATGTTTTTTTTTTTAAATTCAACCCTAACGTGTGATATATTGTTGGAAAGGTATTTAAAAATGAATAGGGGTTTACTAAGATCAATTTTTGATAATGTCAATAATTTCGGAAATAATCGCTCCAAAAGTAAAAAACAATGTGTCCCCCCCTCTAACTTTTGAACCATAAGTTTAGAAAATATAAAAAAATCTGAAGAGTAGAACTTTATAAGGACTTTCTAGGAAAATCATTTTGAACTTGGATGGAAAGTCGGAGCGCCTGTCGCTCCATGTTCGCGCACGTACCCACTACCGGGAGCAGTTGCAGGAGCGCGGAGCGCTGCTGGAGCGCGAACATAATGGATACCCACCTTTAAACTCATAAGTGGGAACACTTATTGTGACGGACGGGTAACTACGGAACCCTACACTGAGCGTGGCCCGACACGCTCTTGGCCGGTTTTATTATCTCTTACATTCAAAGTACGTGGTAATATTAACTGACTTACTGCACACATTTGTAAGGGTCGATCGGTTGGCAAAACCGTTGTTGTCCGTAAATCACATTCAATTTTGGTTAATTTAAAAAAAATAAAAAAAATAGAAGCCTTATTTACTCGTATATTCAACAAACTACAATAAAGGTATATCATTATTTACACTTTGAACTAAGTTTAAAATTTGGCTACACTTTGAAAAATAAAATTGTCTACACAACACACAAAAAATTGTGTTTGAAATGTATTCTCATCCCTACGAACGTGCAACTGAATTATTAAATGACGTTATGATCTTTCGGTCGGATGATATTAACATTATAACGTCCCAGAAATTGTAATGTTACCTAAAGATCCTTCGCGTTGTACTTCGTATTATACAAATTGGTGTTTTGGCAAAAAAGCCACAGGTAGTCTTCAAAGTCCTCTCTTGTTATTTACGAGTAATCGAATAAAAATGGAAATAGGTGCGAGTTAAAGGCCTTAATATAATGCGTTCACGCTTCCTAATCAAATACCTTTTTAGTTAATTTTTTGTACAGTACTGAGTGGCTAAAACGTGTGTGGTCTGATTTTTTGAACGAATACATTCTTTTTATTCTTCGACTCTGACCGTTTAGTCCAATTGCTTAATCTCAATTAGAATTGATGATTTTGTACAGCTGTTAACTTAGATACTGTTTCAATCGCACTATACACACTATATCAACTAGTTTGGATTAAGCCGTGTTTCGCCCTATAATTGAAGTTTGTTTGTGATTGGACCTAATCTTTTCTAAAAGTTAGTGTCGTTAACATCGAATTTTCATAATAGGTGATAAGTGTAATCTAAACAAAAAATGGGTTTAATTGTATTTATTATTCTACTGTTGTCAAAACTAACTAAACGAAACTAGCTAGACGAAACGATACGAATATGATTGTTTGTTTTTTCATATTAAATATTTATCACACAATCGTTTCGTTTTTACAGAGCTATTTTTCTACCTACGTTTGATGTGAGTTTAGAGCCATGCTGTATTATGACTTCAAAACGAATGGGAATGACGTATGCTGCCATTTTTTTATGTTGATGATGTTAAGTATAAAATTAATATTTCAGGTGTTGGAAGACTTCGGATACATTTACGATAGTTCAATAGGTGTACCGCCGGTTTCGGTACCAGTTTGGCCGTATACTTTGGATTATAAGATACCCCATGAGTGCAAGTCAGGCACATGCCCTACAAGATCTTTCCCAGGTAATTTAAAGTTTATATGTTTTTGGTCAATAGTCTAGTAGCGCCGGACAAGAAATTATCAGTTCACCTCGTGGAATTTAAAAGAGCTGAGCATAGTAAAACCACATTTTCGGACGCAGGGTGACAAACAAGCACATAGTCCAGCTGGTGGTAAATTAATGCTAAGGCCCATAGACATCTATCATCGATCAAGAATCAAAATTCAGATATGTATGAATGCCTCGTTACCAGAAAAAAAGTGTCTCGTTTTTAGTAAAAAAAATATCATCATCATCATCATTACAGCCCTTCACAAGTCCACTGCTGAACATAGACCTCCCCCAAGTAACGCCACAAAGCACGGTCCTGAGCCACCTGCATCCATAGACTTCCTGCATGTCTTACCAGGTCGTCACTTCATCTAGTGGGGGGTCGCCCTACACTACGCCTACCGGTACGAGGCTGCCACTTGAGAACCTTTCTTCCCCATCGGTTATCGATTCTTCGAGCTATATGGCCGGCCCATTGCCACTTCAGCTTACTAATCCGTTGGGCTATGTCGGTCACTCTGGTTTTACTGAGGATATCCTCATTTCTGAGTCTATCACGCAGAGAAACTCCGAGCATAGTCCTCTCCATAGCTCGCTGAGCGACCTTGAGCGTCCTCATACGGCCAGCAGTGAAGGACCACGTCTCTGATCCGTAAGTCATCACTTGCAACACGCACTGGTTGTACACTTTAGTTTTCAGAGATTGAGGTATACCTGACGAGAAGATGTGTCGTAATTTCCCGAACGCTGCCCAGCCGAGTTGAATCCGTCGATTGACCTCTCGGTCGAAGTTGGACTTACCTAGTCGGACTATTTGTCACAGGTAAACGTACTTGTCAACAACTTCGAGCATAGTGCTCCTAACAATTACCGGCATAAGTGAGACATGGACATTAAACATGATCTTTGTTTTTTCCATGTTCATCTTAAGACCTATCCGTTGGGAGACACCATTGTGGTCATTGAGCTTAGTGCTAAGGTCCTCCAGCGATTCTGTCATAAGGACTATATCGTCGGCAAATCGAAGGTGAGTGATGTACTCGCCATTGATGTTAATACCGTATCCTTTCCAGTCCAGTAGCTTGAAAACGTCTTCCAATGCAGCGGTGAAGAGTTTCGGGGATATAAAGTCACCCTGTCTTACACCTCTCTGCAGTTGGATAGGTTTCGAGCTCTGATTCTGTACTTGGATACAATCGTAGCCCTACTGTACAAACACTTCAGCACTTCGATATACCGACAGTCAACTTGGCACCGCTGAAGGGACTGTAGCACCGCCCGAATTTCGACGGAATCAAAGGCTTTCTCATAGTCCACATACGCCAGGCAAAGTGGCAGATTGTACTCTTCGGTACAATCTGCCGCAGGGTATGTATGTGGTCTATGGTACTGAAGCCTTTTCGGAAACCGGCTTGTTCGGGAGGCTGGAAGTCGTCGAGTCTGCGTGCGAGACGATTCGTAATGGCTTTCGAAAACAGCACGTAGACGCGGCTCAGAAGGTAAATCGGTCTGTAGTTCTTCAAGAGAGCGTTGTCGCTTTTCTTAAAGAACAAGACCACCGCACTTCTGCTCCACGCCTCCGGAGTAGTGCCACCATGGAGGACGGATTTGAAGAGCTTCTGAAGGACTTCAAGTACCGGTGTGCCACCCGCTTTCAGAAGCTCCGCTGTAATTCCATCCTCGCTTGGGGCCCTGCCGTTTTTAAGGTGCTGGAGAGCCATTCTAATCTCGCTCAGACTGACGTTCGGGATATCATCGGAATAGCGTCGGGTAAGACTTGCTCTTGGATCGTTAGTCACACTTGCGTGTGGCTCCAACGATGATATGTACAGCTGCCTATAGAACCTCTCAATCTCACTCAAAATCTCAGGTGTCTCGGAAACGATGCTGCTACACTCAGTCTTCAGCTTTGACAGTTGGCTCTTTCTGGCAGACAGATCTCTGGCAAAGATTTTGGAGCCCTGGTTCCGCTCGATCGCTTCTTTGATACGAGCGGTATTAAAGTTGCGTAAGTCTCGCTGCATGCATTTGGAGATCTGTCTGTTCAGTTGCCTGTATGCTGTCAAATCTGTTGACGATTGCAGCCTCATCTCCCGTCTAACAGCCATGAGATTAAGAGTGTGATCGGAGAGTTTTTGTGTTCTTCTGCGGCGGGTCTTGCAGAACTTAGCTCCGACCGCATGGACAGTTTTCACGAGCTTGTCATTCATATCGTCCACTGCATTGCAATCTTCTAGGCAGTGAAAGCGGTTACGTAACTCCAGCTGAAAAGTCTCGGGATTCTGGATTAGAGCACGAGGGGGACGGAGCGTTGACTTCATTAGACGAGACCTCTCCAACTTAACGTTTAGGTTCAGTGTGCCTCTAACCATTCGGTCATCGCTGCCGGTTTTCACCCTTGCGATCACTGAGACATCACTGAACAGTTGGCGTCTGGTCGTCATAATGAAGTCAATCCCATTTTTTGTCGAACCGTCGGGGCTCGACCGGGTCCACTTCCTGTGGGGCCGCTTCTGGAAGAAAGAGTTCATCATAAAGAGTCCCTCTTTCTCCATAAAGTCAGCCAGCTGTTGGCCCCTACGGTTCCGTTGCCCTACTTCAAATTTCCCTAACTTCAGCTCACCGCCTTCTCTCGTGCCTAGTTTTGCGCTGAAGTCTCCCATCAACACCGTGTAGTGGGTTTTGGAGGAATGCATGGCTCTAGAAATATCCTCATACATTTCCTCCACCTCATCATCGGGATGTGCCGAGGTTGGTGCGTAGACCTGAATGACCTTCAGCGAATACCGTTTGGTGATTCTGAGTATCAGGTACGCGACCCTCGTCGACACACTCCCATCTTTACGACGTTGTTGACGAGAAACTTGTGGACGATAAATCCGACACCTCCTTGGGACAGATGGTCGCCCTCCCGGTGATAGAACAAGTTGCCGGACTCGAGGATTACCGTGTCCTCCCCCTCTCTTCGGACCTCAGATAATCCAATAATATGCCAGCGCAACTTGTCTACCTCTTCTTCCAGCCCCAGTATCTTCTCGTCAGTCCTCAGGGTGCGTGCGTTATACGTTGCCAGGTCGAGTCGTCGTAGGTGGTAACCGAACCTCCACCGGAGATTCTCGGTGCTATGAATGGCGGGGCCATTACCATGGTCGCCACCGTAGCCAGGAATAGCGGGGCCGCCGGGGACTGGGGGCCGTTTGTTTGCGTCGTTGTTCATGGGGGGATATTTGCCATAGTTGCCACGCTTGGCGAGCGGGTTGGCAACCGCAGTTTTTTATTATGTTATTGTTGTTATTAGGAAGATGCTGCTGCCCATCTCCTGCCTGTCTCCCTCTGTCGCCTCTTACGACACCCACGGGAAGATATGGGGTAGAGGATATTATCAAGCGCCACTACACGGCACATAAAAAGATGAAGATATTAAATGTACATGGCCAATCATTGTTAGATTATCATTCAAATATCTAGACCGGCAACGGTGAGCAACGGCAACCGTGCAAGACGTTGGGTTGTGATCGTCAATCTGTCTGCCAAGCGTGACGATAATGGCTATTTCGCCCCACAATGGAGGGGAGGGGGCTGTCCAGTAGTGGACTTTACACGCAGAAAAGATACAGAAAGCTATCTTTTGATAATATTATACAATAATTGTTAAATTATTTAATATATAAATTGTTAATATTAAAATAGATCTGTAATATAAAATGGTTACGGTAATTTTTACTAAGTCGTTTGTCATTATGAATTACTATTGGAATAGAAATGATATTGCAATAGGTAGTAGTAGGTAAGGGAAATTTCCAAATAAGCTATTAGAAGATTACTTCGATGTTATACGACTAATAATTCGAGACCCTTGGGGATCTATAAATGCCAGCAGCGACGATATCGGTAAATAAGTTAATAAAGTTGTTATCTGAATAGGTCTGTGGGAGGTGCCCTTCAACGCGCATTATACCGAGTCCTATGAGGGTGGACACTGCCCCTATTTGGATCAATGCGTACTATTCAACTTCGACCCGGATGAGGTAATTAATTAAAGTTATATCGTTTTCATATTATGTGTTGTAATTGAAAGTAGTTTATTAATCCTATACTATTAAACGAGCAATTCTTGTATATATATATAATCGGGATCTCGGAAACGGCTCCAACGATTTTCATAAAATTTTGTGTCCAGGGAGTTTCGGGGATAATTAATCGATCTAGCTAGGTTTTATTTTTAGAAAATGTATTTTTGTCCGTGTTTTTAGGCAATGAAAAATTGCTACAATATCGTTAGAACAAGAAAGTAAATTTTGACAGTTTGTTAATGATTATAAATAGCTTAATTGGTATAATGGGCGGTCACAGAATCGTAAAACCCCGGTTCGAGCCCAGACCGACCCGTCGACTTTTTTTAATTTTTTTTTCAAGTTCCTTTCTTTTTTGAGAAAATCTATTTTTTCGAGGCCTTTTTTTAGTATTTTTTAAAAACATGAAAATTTCAATTAAATTAAACTAAATGCACTCACGATTTTTTGTTCAAATAACCAGTTGAGTTTTTTCTATTATGTCGCTACGATCAAAAAATATTATTCGTATTTCATCAGTATGTAATTTGTATCTAAATATAATTTCCAAAACACACGAATTAAAAAAAAAAACCGAGCGAAAACTACCGAGCAAAGCTCGGTCAACCGGGTACTTTAGTTTAAATATACTACATACTACAACTGCCGTGTAGTGGCGGTTAATGGTATCTCCTAACGGATCGGTCTTAGGATGAACATGGACAAAACTAAAATCATGTTTAATGTCCATGTCACACCTATGCCGGTTGTTGTTGGGAGCACTATGCTTGAAGTTGTTGACGTTTACCTGGGACAAATAATCCGACTAGGTAAGTCCAACTTCGACCGAGAGGTTAAACGACGCATTCATCTCGACTGGGCAGCGTTCGGGAAATTACGACACATCTTCTCGTCAGATATACCTAAACCTCTGGAAACTAGACCAAGTTTGTGTTGCCCGTGATGACCTATGGAACTGAGACGGGGCCCTTCACTGCTGCCCGTATGAAGATGCTCAATTTCGCTCAGCGGGCTATGGAGAGGGCTATGCTCGGGATTTCTCTGTGTGATAAATTGAGAAATGAGGATATCCGCAGTAGAACCAAAGTGACCGACATAGCCCAACAGATTAGTAAGCTAAAGTGGCAATAGGCCGGCTATATAGCACGAAGAACTGATAACCGATGGGGAAAAAGGTTCTCTAGTGTCAGCCTCGTACCGGTAGTTTAGGGCGACCCCCACTAGATGGAGTGATGATCTGGTAAGACATGCAGGAAGTCGATGGATGCAGGTGGCTCAGGACCGTGCTGTGTGGCATTACTTGGGGGAGGCCTATGTTCAGCAGTGGACTTGTGAAGGGCTGTAACGATGATGATGATGTATAACTATATAACCGTGTTATTTCGGGAGCTTTTTATTATTAACTTTTTTAATGTGACTTGATTTGAACTAAAAATTAAAATAGTCATACAAATACTGTCGAATAGAAAAAGTCGGCAAAATCCCTCTATTAAGAAATATATGAAGGACGTCTATGTTCAGCAGTGGTCTTTCATGGGCTGTGAAATGTAGGAATGGATGAGAAAAAGTCAAAAGTTTGACATTTTAAAAAAGCCAGTTTCCAACCCCTTATGACAAAGTTAACTCCCAGCAATGGAGTGGTATAACTTTCCAGCTTCTATTTTTTAGTAAATAAGTTTTTGTTAAGGTCAGTCCGTGTGCTTTACCAACTTTGGTTGCCAACAGTATCTGCCACCAGTTGCAATCAGTTGGGACGGTAGTCTAGCACTGGATAATAATAGTTATCAAACTTGCACGTATGAGGAAACGAAGGAAATTATATTTAAAGAGTTGGAATTAAGATTTTATATATATAAAGAGAAAAGCTGTAATTATTCATAGATTCTACTTCTTAAGCACGCTGTAAAAGTTAACTGCTGGATATGAGTCTCTCTTTTTGTGGGAGGATTTGCCTCTTACATGACATTAGGTTTATTTATGATTCAGACATCAACAAAATTGTATAAAGTGGTTTATAATCATTGTCATCATTGCAGCCTTTAATAACTCTATAGTGGAGTAATCTCTCCATCCAGCGTGGCTACTTTAACAAATAGCCCCACTATGAGGCACCCTATGAGAGAACGACTCCTACTCTATGTTTAGCAGAAGACTTATTAGACGATAGCTAACGCGCTTGTGTTAGACATCAAAGTCATATTTTAATAAGAACATTCACTTTCTATTTTGCATATAATGCAATAAAGCACAGTACTAAGCGACATGCTTGCAATGATATTCATCTCTTTTTTATATAATGATTAAATGAGTCGGTTCGACCGGAGTGTACCCACGTTGTTACAGAATACCTGCGTGAAAAAACGGAATAATTGTGCTGTGTATTCGTATTGAGAGTATTCGAGTGAGAGTGTAGGGAACCAGAGACCCGTTTTACTGGTAATAAGGCATTCCATCTTTTTCCTTGTGGTTGACAAATAATCATCTGTATTTTGATTCTTAATCGATGATAACGGTAGTGTATTTTGGCCAAAGCATCCTATTGAAATCAGATATAATATGTGCTTATCTGTTAGTTAATAAAATAAATAAATAAAATAATAAAATGCTTTATGGAATAAGGAAGGCATATGTTTAGCAATGTTCTTGTGTTGGGCTATAATGATGATGAAGATGAATATCTAAGCCGGGTGCATATTTGATCATCTTGGTGTATCTCTATCGCGTGGCGAAGACATATGTCATTATAGCTAATTTGAACGTAGAATTATACGCGATACGCTATTATAATTCCGTATCTAATACGCATCTTTATCTCTAGTATGGACGTATTTTCATACTGTTTATCGATCCAAGAAAGTTCATTTATAAGTTCGAATTTAAATATTTTGGATTTGGATTGCATTTTGAGGTCCATAGATTTCGATTCTTCTGTTTTAAAAGGATGTTTTTGTCCGTATGTATATATGTTAGTGATTTTTTATTCCATTATATTAAAAATATCTATCTAACAATCGCAAAATAGGAAGTTGCTAAATTTCCATTTCGAGGACAGACTAAAAAATATTTGTATTTTTTGTAATAGGAATGATGTTAATCTTATTATAGTTTAATCATACATCTCAAACATTTTAATATACAGGTATTGGAATGGTTGCAAGAAGATTTCAACAGGCATTATGAGCAAAATCGAGCTCCGTACATGATGCCGTTCCACACAAACTGGTTCCAAACTAAAGAGCTCGTGCAAGGTCTTCACAAGTTTCTCAGTTGGGCGGCTAATTTGTAAGTGAATGAGTTTTTGACCACTATTAACTTAAATTTAAAGATAAAGTATAAAGGGAGTTAAATCTTCTAAATAATGACTAAAAGACTAAGTATAGTATTGCATAATATGAGAACGGTATGAATATTAATAAACTATCTGCGTCAGACGTCCTATTAAAATTTTATAAATGAAGCATGGGCATAGAAAAAAGGCTTTTTTCCATGCCCATGAAATGAAGCTTTAATTTTTAATATAGGTTTTGTTACAGATATCATGTCATTTTGTAGAATTCCTTAAGTGTTAAAATGATTAAAAAGTTAATATTTTTTTGGACATTAAAATTACTATTATACAATGATGAAAAAATGAATACAACATTTGGTAAAATTATTTCTCGAAATAATTTATTTTATTTTATATGATAATATAAATGTCAATTATAAAGAAATTAATAAGAGTAATTAAATATAATTCCATGGTATAAATATGTTTTAAAATATAAAAAAGATAAGATATTAAGTACCTAAGAAAGAGAACTACAGTTTTACAATTATTATTTTCAATAATGGATTTATGTTTATAAAATTTTACTTATTCTATTGCTTTATTGAAGAATAACACATATTGAAAAAAATGTATCCATTTTTGTAATATGAGTATATAAGTAAACGTAAAAGTTTGAAGTTTGTTTTATTGTTTTCATTGAATTTATATTCGTCAATATTTGGATAATAAAATGGGTAAATATTTACATGATAAAATATTTTCTAAAAACTATTTACTTTTATTTTAGGGACGATGTGTGGTTTGTAACAGTGACACAAGCTTTGACCTGGATGACTGAACCGAAACCTTTGAACGCACTGAACAATTACGACGCTTGGAAATGCGATAAAAAGGACCTGCCACCAGCACCTTGCAATTTGCCTAACAAGTGCGCCCTTTCCTTTAAACATCCCGCCACTAATTTCTCTGACACAAGATATATGGAGACTTGCAGCGAGTGCCCTAATAAGTAAGTGCCTTGCTATTATATGATATATATATATATATATATATATATATATATATATATATATATATATATTGTTACGCGCTCAAGTCAACGATATACTAGCGCCATCTAGTGTCAGGAACGAGAGCGAGTAGAGCGTTGCAGAAAATGACATCACAGATCTCTCAACCGACATCGCCATACGAAGAACTAAGTTTCTGGAAAGTCTATACTCGCACACTCGTCCCTTTGCGCGCATTTACCTGAATATTCGGGATGTTTCTTTGCTAATTTAAATAAATAGGCGCTGCAAGATGCGATCGGGGCAGAGTTGAACTCGGCGACACAAGCGAAGCTTCGGAGCGGAATTAAGTGAATTAGTGTGTTTAATTATTAGTGTTTTTAACTTTAATTTGTATAAAGTAAATTAAAGTGTTAATTTAGGTAATTCTATCGGCAATTTTTATTGTCACGAACCTCAAGCTCGTAACAATATATATACCTATATATATATATATATATATATATATATATATATATATATATATAGAAAAAGTTATATGAGTACGCGACCCATCTGATGGTAAACGGATGCTGAGGCTAATAGATAACTGGATCTAATTAAAAACACCGTATAGTCGCGTGTTATAAAGCACCGTGCAGTGGTGATGTAAGAATACCCACTACCCCTTATCATTCTGTGAGTGTCGTAAGAGGCGTCAGGAGGAAACTAATCAGGAGATTGGCAGAACCCTCTTTCTAATAACGAACAAAAACATTGTGGTTGCCAACCCGCTTACCAAGCTTGGCAACTATGTCAAATGTCCCCCCAATAAGACAATCCATGGGGAGGCCTGTGTTCAGCAGGGGGCTTCAATAGGTTATACCAGTAGGAATTAAAAATACACCGCTATTGACTAAGATGGAATGGCTTAATACCAGTAAAAAGGGTAGAGGGTAGTAAAGGTAGGATAGCTTACGCTGATATATATATGTCGTAACTGTGTTCTCGAAATTTCCTGGTCGACCGTGACGCGTTTAAGCCATGATATATCACAAAGTGTCAATTCGTTACGTATTTTTATCTACTATTAATAACTACTTACTAACTTTGGAGTGAAATTTATCAGTTTGTAAAAGCCTCACTGCATTAATACGGATAACAGTTTTACGAAGAACATCATAATATTGTAATTTATTTTCCATTATATAGTAGACATAAAACCGCTGTAAGGTAAAATGATTCGAGCATACGACTTGTGTAATATTGATTGTAAAGAAAACACTTTTGCACACGTTTAAACGTTGTGAACTAATAAAAAAACAAGTAAGAGCCGACTTTAAAGAACTTATAGAATAAAATAATTTTATTTTATTTATTTATTTAACAATTTATGAACACAAAAAGTAATATTACAATGAAAAATAAAAATATATTTTTTATAAAGGCGCTGCTTATTTCAGATGAAGGTACTAACAAATAGTAAATATAAGAATTAAAGCTCCCACTTCAGAATGTGAGATTAGTTTATTCTTTTAAGAACATCTCTCACGTGGTAGAGCCACGCTGCTGCTATGTTATGGTTGTAGCTCGAATGGGTAGGTCTCTATCCCACGCTCTGATAGAATCCCGGCGGAAAGTAGGCTTGATGCTGCTGTCTTTCGTATGGTGAGTGTAATTTGTGAGTGTAATTGGAAACACTTTTTACTGGAAACGAGACATTTTATCTTAGTCCTCAGGGGTGACAACGCATCTGCATTTTAAATCTTAATCCAAAATAAATGTTGATTTCTATCGGCCTCTGCATCCACTTACCATCAGGTGGACTGTGTGCTCTTTTGTCACCTACGTTCTATAAAATAGATGCATTTTACTTTTTATTGAAGGCTAATTTTTTATCCTTTAGAATGGAATAAAGTGATATTCTTTCAACAATCTCAATATGTCTAATGACTTACACTAAAAGCACAGAATAAGTAATAGTACTACATACTAAAAGCTTAAACCCTCATTTTATATAGAACCCTGAAGTATAACGTCTATAATTATAAAATCATCGAAATCGATTTATAATTGACATTACATAAACATGTCAATGTACATATAAAAAACATAGAGTCGAATTGTAACCCTCCTCCTTTTTTAAACCGGCTAATAAGATTATGTTTTTAGATACCCGTGGCTGGGCGACTCCGGCGGTACGGGCATACCCGGCAAGGACAATTATATACCTGACAACCTGAAGAGAAAGTAGAATTATGGAATAAACTTATAAGTTCTAGTTTAGTCTATTTAGTAAACTGTTAATTGAGATACATTTTTACAATTAAAAATAATTTAAATTTTATATTTTTTTCTGAATATCAACGCATAAATTTATTTATATTAACAAAGTGTGCATTTTAATGTAAAATTTCACTCTTGTAGAATTTATCTATAGTTGTGAAATCTTACGTATCTTTTATGAATAGACTATAATTTTTTTGTGGATAAAATGTCGATTAATATGTTTACTGTATTCATTCGATAATTTAGAATTCATTTCTGAAATAAAAATAAATATAATATAGATAGTATATAACACTCCTCGCAGGATAGGAACGCTTCCTGCATTGACTCGCTGTACTGAGTCCTGGACACAAACCTCTTATATTTTGTTTTGTAAAATTTATATAGGACAAACAGGTGTTAAGTAATAAAAATTAACACTCATAGAATATACATATTCGTTTATTCATCTTTTACTGCCTTCCCTTATCAGCTGGAATAGTGTTTTTAAATGATGTATACGAGCCGAGTTAACAACGCTGTAGACACTACTTTGTAGATTAACGTAAATATGGTGCTATATGATTAACGATTTAGGGATACCAACGAAAAATGGTTAAGATGGTGAAGCACGATTATTTAAACCATAAGTTTAATAAAGCTACTCTAAAGTCACAAACAATATTGATATTTTAATAAACATCAATCCTGAAATCTTTATGATTGCTAAGAACAGAAATTTTATACATCATATGCATCGAATTGTATTTTTATCATCTGTTCAAAATATGTTTTGTTTAAGATTTATTTAACGTTTCTGGTCACCGTATTGCTCATTATTTACTACAACTTACAATAGGAATATATTTTACTGTCCGATAAAATTTTTGTTGTAGCGGTAACATATTTTTTTACCTTTGTTAATTGTTTATTTGTTTTGTATTGAAATTAAATTGGTTGGCTGAATAAAATGATGAATTTTACGTTTTGTATTTTTTAATTATTTTACAATCATTTATGTTTTTGAATATTATATTGATTATTGTCCAGTTCAACAACATTTGGTAACATTAGGATGTTGGTATTGTAGACAAAACAAATCAGGATAAAAAATTTCATACAGCTACTGAAATGATCAAAGTTCTTGGTTTAAATAAAAATAATACCTATATAAAATTAAAATTACGTTTGTAGAACGTCAGCATGTTTTAAACCTACACTATTCCAAAACGATACCTAAGAATTTTCTCATGCATCGTCTTTTAATCATATTTGTTTTTAAAGAAAAGTATTAGACTTACAGGCAATCAAAGCGTGTTCTTCATAAGAATTAAACCACAAAACAAAAAAAGGCAAAATTAAACCTAAAAGGCGTGTTGAAACCAGAGTAGACTGATCCTCACAAGCAGTATTTGTTGCGGTTCATGAATCTGTTTTGCTTGGGGTCTTTCACTTCTCTTCTTTGAAATGAAAAGTTCCTTTTATTAGTAAATAGTTAGTTATATAAGTTGCAGATAGCAGGCTACAGATTCTGGGTGCGAATCTAAACCACTTCTTCCACATAAAGCACATTAAGCTAGTTAAGTGATCTTATATCTATATCGCTATTTGCTTCATAATATTTACAAAATTTTAAACATATTTAGCTTGTTGAATAGAAAAGTCCCTCCCTATAATATGTCCCTAAAGCTGTATATTAATATCAGTCAACTTTACGATACGACACCTTGTTCTTAAAGTACAATGTATATGATAAAATGGTAGAAAACAAGACTTGATAGAGATCGCACGGTACTCCACCTCCGTTGCAACGGTTGGGGGAGAGGACAACCATCTCGCCGCAGCCCACCAGCACACATAGGAAGTGGGCTCGCCAGGCCCACTCGGAGTGGCCACCTCGGCCCGGCCCTTCACCTCGAACAGCCATGTGGGTTCCTCTTTGTTCACCGCGGGTGACTAAGCCACAGCTACTAGGCCCCTCCCCCCGCCACGACAAGGCGAAAACCCATTCGGGGGGGGGGGGGGGGACCTAACTTAACCTAAATTAACCCAACTTAACCAACATCTTTAAAAAATCTTTAATTTTTGCCTGATCTATTAACTAGAATGAGTTTGCTATTTCAAGCATTATAATTATTTAAATTATTATTATAATTCATGATTTTTACACCCTAATTATATGTACACGACACCACATTACGAAATATGTGTACGGTAATGCGTGCGTGTGTGTGTATACGTGTATGTCACATGTCTCTAGTACAAATAAATATTTCATTTCCAAACCAATTTCTTATTAAGTTTAATTACAAAAATAATCGATTAAGCTTTAATTATAATAGATTTTGTAGTTGTTTAAAAAAATCTGACACAGGTACAATTGTTTACTAATGAGTTGCTTTTTACGTGGTAAGACATGCAGGAAGGCTATGGATGCAGGTGGCTCAGGACTGTACTTTGTGGCATTCCTTGGGGGAGGCCTATGTTCAGCAGTGGACCTGAAGGGCTGTAATCATGATGATGCTGATGCGTTGCTTTTAAGTACGAATAAAGTTTTATCCATTTTACGTAATAAATATTGAAACAATCTCTAAGTTATTTTAAAAATTATTATATAATTTCATTCCAGCGTTTTAATCATTTTATAACACTAAAATTGATTTTACTGAATTTCTACCCTTTAGATAATTTATTGCTTCTAACGCGACACTTCCAATATTACAAAATTTAAAGGGCTCACAGGGCTTATACCATACGCGGAAATATATTAAGCTTTGTACATTAATTTAAAATATTAAACGAAGGTAAATTAGTTTTTGACGTATTTAGAATTAAGTATTCGACGTCAGAAGCTGTTATGCAGCTGAATGTTGATATTAAAATATTCTTTTTTATCCAGTTGCTTTTTACCTTTTTTAAATTTTTATTGTTTTACACCTTCGAGTTTCGAGTAGACGAAGAAATATCATAAGTTTAATAACAATTAAAATGTCACCTAAATAGTTACATTAAGTAATTTATCCACTATTTTTCCACCGCCCCTAACGTACAACCATTTTTTTTATAGAACATACATAAAAACGTACGTATCAAATATAGAACCTTTTTCTTTTCTTTGCTATAAATCTGGTACAAACGACGATCGGGGTAGTCAACTTTGCTGGTTAAAGAGTTGAGATCTGTGTAATTTGGCAAGTTTTAATAGTCAGTAAATTACTTACATTTGACGTTATAATATTTAATACAACCTTTAAATATAACTGTTTTACCACGTTTTTATTAAGTATAGGAAAGTCACTTAATAAAAACGTGGTACACGTCCATGGTCTCGTGGTCTCGTGGTGGTAGCCGTCTGTCTGTCTGGTGTTCCGAGTGGAATTTAGTAATTGATTTTAAGCTAATTTCCCAATGAGCTGGATACTTGAAATATTGAATAAAGCTCAAATTCGGATCACAATGCTAAAATATGTAAAAAAACGTGGAAATAAAAAAAAACTTGTTTAGTAGTTTGTTCTACTTTATACACAGACCAAAGAAAGATATGAAAAACTCTACCTACGTACATTTCAAGTGTCGCATCAACGTTATATTTTCTTTCTTCATCAACCTGTAAAATTTTAGGTACTACTAGACGCGCAGTTATGGACCTAAAATTAAAAGTCAGTTATGTTATGTTCATTGATGATCTGAGATTTTACAATTCAAACAATTGAGTTGGGTACTAAGCTTACAAGAATACAAATTCTATATTAAGGAACGAAGCAAATATTCTTTTCAATCAATTGGTGTTTTGAAAGTTGTACATTTCATTAGCTATGATATACTTGTATAAAATATAGTAATCAAGTTTTTTTATTATTGTAATAAATATAATTTTAATACCAATTAATAAAATACTAAGATATTTTGTAAGCCATTTTTACTAACACAATATGGACGTACAAGTTGTCCGATATAAATGATTTATTATTATTATGGGGTATCTATATAATTTTCTCACCTGGTTGGGTGCTGTAAATATATAATTATAAATTAAAATGAAAAGATAAATATACATAAATATCAATAAAATTAAATAAATACAAAAACTATATGAATAAATAAGATCCAACCAGATGGGAGCCCTCGGCAGGGGAGACCAAACGGCTGAGGGTTAGGGGGAAAGGGAAAGAAACCGGCGGACGATGCGGGCGGTATCGAGGAGCACCGCCTTCTGCATTTGAGCCCGGAGCGGTCCGTCACGGAGTCCCAGTCGCCTCAGATGACCCGAGAAGCTGACTGGGATTAGCCCATTCACAGAGATGACTACAGGTTATTATTATTATTATTATTATATTATTACGGCCAAAAATCCACTGTTAAACTTAGGCCTCCTCCATAGATGTCTCATAGGGAAGATTTTGCTATTGGCCTGTCAAGCGTGGCAACTACGTGCTATCGTTGCCATTCTTCATTCCGCTGGCTGGTTGGCAACAGCAGTTTTTAATTTTTTGAGTGGTTATTAGGATGAGGCTGCTGTCCATTTTCCGTATTAATTTCCCTCTGTTGTCTTTTACATCACCCACGGGACGACATGGGGTAGTGATATTCCGACTGCCGATTCAATGGCTAAACGACCAAACAAGGTACGGAAAAAATTACGTGTGTTATCCCTCCCCAAAATCCCTTACAAAATCTCGAACTACTGCCACCGCATAGTTTCACACGATATTGCTGCATAGTTTCAAGGAGTCAGTTTTGCTGACTTAATGGGAAATGCAAACGCCGTGGATTCACAAGTGTCAACCAACACTGCACTTTATCGGAAACTAAACGATGCCACTTCATTTCGTTTCTAACACCGAACAAGTGTAGACATAATTAGAGGGTTTTTTGGGTCCTTCAGCGGCGAAGTCTATAAATGGCATAGTAAGTTGGATACTCGAGTAATCTTAGGGTATTTTATTAGGGAATTTTTATATTGAAATCCATATCGCTACCGCTGCCACAAGTCATCGGGTATTCAAAGAACTTGCGGTTTAGATCGGAGGATAAATCTAGACATCGATGATACCAGGGGAACCAGAATGAAACTGATGCAAGTACACTCCAAAATTATTTCTGTGTTGCTTTCAATTATTCCTGTAGTAACTTTTATTCGATTTTATTTTATCTTAAGCGAACTATATTGAGAGAAGCTACATACGCCAGATTAGCACGTAGGTTCGAATAAGATAGTAATAGAAACATTAGCGTAGATTTAGATAATTCTATAAATTATTCGGTAGATTCGATATATCACCAATCACCCGAAATAACAGATGTCTTTCAGGCCTTACGTTTAGTACCCGATTTCGATAGGAACTCGCATATCTTGCCTAGGTTCATTCATTTCTGTGATCAGATCGCTTCTGTATCATCATTATCATCATCATTACAGCCCTTCACAAGTCCACTGCTGAACATGGGTCTCCCCCAAGTAATGCCACAAAGCACGGTCCTGAGCCACCTGCATCCATCGACTTCCTGCATGTCTTACCAGGTCGTCACTCCATCTAGTGGGGGGTCGCCCTACCTTTCTTCCCCATCGGTTATCGGTTCTTTGAGCTGTATGGCCGGCCCATTGCCACTTTAGCTTTCTAATATGTTGGGCTATGTCGGTCACTCTGGTTTTACTGTGGATATCCTCATTTCTGAGTCTATCACGCAGAGAAACTCCGAGCATAGCCCTCTCCATAGCTCGCTGAGCGACCTTGAGCGTCCTCATACGGCCAGCAGTGAAGGACCACGTAGCCGTGTAGTGGCGGTTGAGAATATCCACTACACCATATCTTCCCGTGGGTGTCGTAAGAGGCGACAGAGGGAGACAGGCAGGAGATGGGCAGCAGCATCTTCCTGGTAACAACTGTGATATAATAAAAAACTGCGGTTGCCAACCCGCTCGCCAAGCGTGGCAACTATGGCAAATATCCCCCCATGAATAACGACGCTTCTGTATATTTAAGTGAAAATCCCGGCAAGGTATATGCTATGTCGCTACGACTATCGAAGCAAACATACTTTTTACCGAAAATTGACTATGCAAGCATTTGTACTCGGGCTAAAAGTGACCTTAGGCATACGTATTAGATGCATGCGACCCAAGAGCGTTGAATTGAATGTCATGTACCTTCAAAACGGTAATGAATCCGTCTCTGAAAAGACACTGGCGCGGATAAGACTTTTCTAATTCACACACAGCTTCAGCTGACAGCTTCCAGTTTTCAAATTTTAGATTCACAATGACATATGTCGCGGAGTCAACCGACACAGCACTTAACCGGAAACTCAACCGTGCCACTTCATTTCGTTTCTAACATTGAACAAGTGTAAACGTAATTATTTTAGAATTAGTTATCTTAATTGTAAAATGTATTATTTTAATTAAATTTATAAAGTAATTTTGGTTCTTTTTAGGTCCATAGGCGAAGACATCCATAATTCGTGCGCACACATAAAGGTAAGCTTCTCTCTTTTTTGTAGAAGTCTCTTTTGTAGAGACCTGTCTAAAAAGAGACTCTATTTTTTTGGAGAACGTCTACGTAAAATAGATGGTAATACCATCGGAAGCTATTAGATTTTTCCGGCATTTTCCCATGTTTCCTCTTCTCCTGGGGCTAAGCAGGCATTTCATTATTTCGCTTGATTTCACTTTATTATTTCGCTGCCAGGAAATGGCATAATTAACTAACGTTACTGTTTTTATTAAATTAGACCTGTTATTAGTAATCTGTCGTTACTGTTTAGATCTATTATTTGTAATATTATTACTTGCACAAATTCTAATTTGCACAAGTAAACATGTACGTTAAACCGGCAAAACGGTATACCGGTGGATAAATGCTCAAACTGCTACGTTAAGACGCCGTGTGGACGCCACACACATTTTCAGCGAAAACTTTGTGCAAACTGTTTGCCCATGGAAGACGTAATCCTGTGGACGTTGCGCAGTGCATCATATTGTTGCGCAATATTTTTCCACAAATTGTTTGCGCATGCAAGTCTCTGCTTGTAGTTTTCCTTGTCGTGAAAGGTGCATCAAACCATAAGGCGCACAATGAACATTTGGCGAGAAAAACGAATAATTGGAAGCACTAGCCTTCCTGACTATGGGATCAGGTCTATGGCTCCACCGCTAACCAAGTCGAGGGGAGAACGGAGCGTCGTTGTACCGACACTCTTTTTCCTTCTGCAGTCCCAACTCCATCGCATCAGCGATGTGGCTAATCTAGAGTCGCGAGATACCAGCACTCCTCTTTCCCCGCGATTTCGCCTCGGCTACGGCGGTAGTGAGAGAGAACCCCCCTCTCGCTGCAGTCCACCAAAACATATCTGTAGGGGTGGCGTTAAGCTCATTAAGAGGGGCCACCTCGGGCTGGCCCTTCACCTCGGGCTGGCCCTTCACCTCGGGCTGGCCCTTCACCTCGGGCTGGCCCTTCACCTCGGGCTGGCCCTTCATCTCGGGCCAGAGATGTGGGTTCCTCTTAAGTCACCGTGGGCTGCCAAACCAGATCTAGGGGATGCCCTGAACTTGCAGAGATATGACATAGCGATTCCTTTTTAGTGGTCAACTGAACTGGTGAAACAAAAATTATTACTTTTATACCTATATTTCTTTGATTGCCAAATAATATTATATAAATGCACGTACATGCGTTACTACCAAAATAGACGCACTTTGTATTGACTTTCTGTAAAATAACGCTAAATTGGAAACATTGCGGGGGTGCGGGGATATCACGTTATGCATACTCACATGCTAGAAATTTTACTGGGAAAACTTTTGAATTTGTTTTGCTATCCGAATTGTTTTAAATAAATGCTTCGACGAAATTCTGTAAAATTATTTTCTTAATATTATTTTATTTGTTCAGTATATTAGGCGAAATTGTGCAGTGTGGTAAAATTTTCATCACGGGATTCCCTTCCGTGTCAAAGCGAAATGTGTAAAATAATTGGCTTTTTTTAGGCTCAGAGGATTATTTGCGTGCTATTGAGACATTTATAATAATTAAAAAAAAACTGTATGTCTTCCTGTTCGGGCTAATCTTCGGAATGGCTGTGATCGATTGTGATGAAACTTACGAATAGATAGAGGATAATGCCAGGAGAGATCTAGATTATATTTTATTTGAAAAACATAAAGTTAAAAAAAAGGTGAATTGATAAATTTAATGGTTTTGATTATCTTAAAACTATATTACGTCATACTATTAGACCCTTCGAGGCAAAGCCGGGGCGGGTAGCTTATTATATAACGAAAGTACAGAATGGATTTAAGTTTTAAAGCCGGATCTCAGTAAAATTTAAGCGTTTATAGTTGTTGTAGCTTTGCTCGTTCAGTACATCTATAACAATGATGTCTGAAGTAGAAATGACCAAAAGAAAAAAAATATATTCAGTGTAATATTATTGGAAGAGAGATTTCTGGTTAAGGGCTTGTAATCAATGATATATAAACTTATAGATACGTTGTCCGCACTCTAAATTGGCAAATTGAAATGAAGCCAATTGGCCACATCGCGCTTAGTCACGCACCAACCTGTAGCGCGACGCTACGTTTGTTTCTAATTTATTATATCGTGATTCGTGTGTGTAAACCTGTGCAAAACATAAAGAAAACATGCCGTCGTGTGTTTTCAGACGATGTACAAATTATACCCCAAAAGGTAAAGACAAAAATGTGTCATTTCATGCGTAAGTTCACAACACTACCTATTTTCATTTCATTTCATTCAACGACGCCGTCTAATGGCGGCCGGCGCATGCAGCTAGTAGTCAAGCAACAGGCATCCCGCCGTACGGTGTCATATTTTCTTTCTCTTTCTTCACGCGTATAAGTAGTTCTAGTATTTTCGCCGTTTTTAAGCGCCGCGATGTTCGTTCATGACGTGTCTATATATAATACGTCATTGCTTGTAATGCTTGGGTTGCTCTTGAATGAACCTACCACGCAACTGCGCATCGTAGAAAATGAGAAACTGCCGCCTGGTCCTGCCTGCTTCTCCTGTCCTGGCGGTATTAAGATTACTATCTGTATTTTTTTTTCAATAACCATAAGTTTTGTTGAACATATTATAGCTTCCGCTTGGTAGTTGTATATCCGACTGCGACGGGAAGCTACATTACAAGTGTCACAAGCAGGACACTGAACTTTAGCCCGTTGATAAAAATGGTGACTACGGCAAATTCAAATTCAAATTCAAATATTTTATTTTCAGGAACTTAGTCTATTACAAATATTAGATGTGGGAACTCCCCTTTAGGCAAAACATCGCCTGTGGTGATAAGAATCGCTCTTCTTACAAATGGTTACATAGAAAACTAAATTAAAACATAATATACACTAAAACAAGCAAATTTACATGGAATTAATATTTTTTTATTTTATTTTATTTTGTTTTCCTCTGCTCGTGTGTGTGTGTGTGTGTGTGTGTGTGTGTGTGTGTGTGTGTGTGTGTGTGTGTGTGTGTGTTTGAGTTTAGTTGTGCGTAAGTGTTATGTGTAACAAATATTTGTTATTTAATATTTTCAAATTTTCAAATACTCACTTTAAATAGTATTGGCGATAACTGGAACCTGCATGCGCTATAAGACCTATGGATACCTACACGTAACAAAGATATGTTAGTTTTTAAGCATCAGTTCTGTCTCAGTGTAACTTATTGATTTTAGCCATTCCAAAACCGTTTTCTTACGATATTTTTTATTAAGGGGAAATATGTTTAGATACTTATTTATTTCATTGTAGATTGAGGCAGACTGCATAGAGTACTGCCGTCTTGCAAAGTCAGATTTCACTGTGAAAACTAAGGCAACTTTATACTTTCTTCTCTCGGTGAGCAATTTAGTATGAAAGGGAAGAGATTTGTGCATTCTAAGAACAATGTCCAATATGTACAGTTTTCTAACTGATAGAAGATTAGCTTCCCGATAAAGATCTTCAGTGGGGTATCTACATGGTTTTAGAAGCATTACTTTTATCAGCAACCTTTGAGCTCGTTCCAGACATAGTAGAGCAGTTTTAGCAGCTGAGCCCCACACTGATATGCAGTATACCAGTGTGGATTGTGCGAGTGCAACATATGTTTGAGTAAGTAACTCTTTACTCGCAATATGACGTAAAGTTTTAAAGGTCCAGATCAGCTGTCTCATTCTTTTCATGGTCAATTCTACATGCAGGTGCCAAGAAAGACGCCGATCGACGAGAACCTCTAAGTATTTAACATAAGCAACTTTATCTATTCTTGTACACGAGCAGTCATTATCAGACGGGTCACCACACTTGTGAATTTTTATGTCAAAGTTTGAAGGGGGTTGAGTTGTGATGTTTTTACTGCAACAAATATATTGAGTCTTAGCAGCATTTAAAGTCAGGAGGCTTTTGTCTAACCAGGATGCTATCTTTGCCAAGGCATTTTCTGCCGATATTTTTACTTCAGACCAGGATTTGTCAGAGAACACGATAGCTGTATCATCTGCGTAAAAAATACAGAACCATTTGATAGTTTTAGAAGACAGAGATTATTTATATACACCAGGAAAAGCGTTGGTCCTAGCACACTCCCCTGTGAGACACCGAATGTTAAGGTGGCTTCCTGACTAGTGTGATTGCCTATTCGAACACGCTGCTTTCGGTTAGTAAGGTAATCTTTGAATAATTTGAGAGGGGTACCTCTCACCCCTACTTCCTCAAGTCTATTTAACAGGATGGGCACCAACACTGTGTCAAATGCCTTCTTAAGATCGAGCAGTACTCTCAGACATTTGTTTCCAGAATCCACTTCTTTTATTACTAGAGTTGTAAGAGACTGAATAGCATTTTCAGTCGATAAGCCTCGTTTAAAACCAAATAGATTTTTTGCTATGATGCTATATTTTGTCAAGAAATTGGTGAGTTTAATGTTTATTAATTTTTCTAGAAGCTTAGACACTGATGAGAGAACGGAGATCGGTCGGTAGTTACAGGGGTCACTTTTGCTGCCTTCCTTATATATAGGTGCTATTAAAGCCTACTTGAGTACAGTTGGAAAAACTCCCTGGTCGAAACACAAGTTGGCCATATGAGAAATAATTGGCGCAATTTCATTTAGAGCGAGCCTTAGAAAAGAGGTAGGGATATTATCCCATCCCGGTGAGCTACTTAATTTCATAGACTTAATAACTTCACATATTTCAGCACAATCAGTATCATATAACCTTTCAGCTGCGGAGACTTTAACCGTAATACTCCGTTGACTGCGGAGCTGTTTAATAAAATGGACGGTTGATTGGGCCCAATCCATTTAAACGCAAATATCTTGATTTTGGTATATCGAATACTATAATATGTTTACATTTCTGAATTCTCTATGAAATTTCCTATAAACGAGTACATATATATAATAAAGTTTTAAAGTAATTAGTATAATATAACCAGCATGTTAGTTCTAAGATAGCAGTTTGCTTCATACATATTAAAAAACGATTTTACAGGTACTTAATAAGATAAAACACAAAATGAGATTACAAATAAGAAGGTTACTTACCCAGCTATTGTTTTAACACAATTCACCACACAATAAATATAAATTAATACAAAATAATTACAAACAACTTCGTTGTTTGCGCGCGTCAATCATGGCTGACTAGAGGAACGGACGACATTTAAGAATGATTTAAATAAAATATACTACTAAAGTGTAAAGCTGTGAGGTTTTTATGCTAGCCTTTTTTATCCTATACACATTGACATATGGTAGAATGAGTTAGAAATAGCACATAATGCTTTGTTTCTTCATTAAAAGAGCGGGTAAAAAATGTCTAACACTTGGACGCCCGCAGTCAACGGAGATATTTTCGTGTCCAAGTCTTGGACATCCGCAGTTGAGAGGATAAGGCGAATGATGAAACCTGTTTTATGCTTGTGTGAGGATTCTCTGACGGTGAATTTGAAGTTATAATTTTTTCTGCTAGCTCTTTACCAATATTTGTGAAATAGGTGTTAGTGATATCTACCGATGCTTTTGGAGACGAAGCTGCATGCAGGAGTTCAAGGTTATGGGTTTTGGGGGACTTACGTTGGGTTATTCCGTTTATGGTATCCCATAACTTTTTAGGGTTTTTTTGAGCTTTGGTCAGCTGGTCTCGATTATAGTTCCTTTTCAACTTTTTTAAAATACAGCTGCAGTATTTACGGTACCTTTTGTATATTATTATTTAAATTCTCCCTGCAACTTAAGAGGCACATCCCCAACATATGGAGTAATTAAAAGCATGGCAGCGCAGATATCATTATTAGTCTCAACTGTAACTGCCTTATTTTTTTTTACAAACTAGTGACCCACGCTGGCTTAGCCTTGGTATATTACAGATAGACGCTACAATTTTATTTAAATGTATAGATTAAGTGGTGTATAATAACTAAATAAATTGTTAAAAATAAAAATGTTTATCAATTCTAACTAATTTCGATAATAATTCCTGGAAATACATTTAAAGCAATACAGCTACCTATCACCATTACCATTGACCCTAATCCTCATTGAGGGTTGTAAATGTTTATGGCAAATGTTAATCGATTTTAATCTCCTGGAAACTGACTTTGAAGCCTACGATTCTACGGAAATCTCTAAAACAATAGATACTGAACTACAAATGATTTAGGTGAACGAACACAGACAGAATTGCTGTAATTCGTAAAATTATGATTGACTTAACTGTCACATTTTAGCCAGGCTTTTATTTATTTTCGTTTGTTAGTTATTACAAATAATAAATAAGACTTGCGAGTGATGGCACAATCAAGCAGCTTAATATTAAAATAGTTAGTTTTCCAGGGACATTTTATCAAAGAATAATGTATCTCAATAATTGGTCACGTACCTTGACGATTCGACCACGAACCTCCTTCATTTTTATTGCGTACACGATTTAAAAATAAGTGTGAATAAAATTGACTAGTTCGAAATAAATTAAAAGCAACATTGACTCTCAGTACCTTTTTTATGAGATGTATGTAGTTTAATACTAAATTGTAAATGCTGAATCGCTATTACAGGGAGAATTGACAATAAAATTGTGTGTGTAGATAAGGCTGTTTTTTGCCTATATTTATGAATTCTTAGAAATCTTTTTAATGTATTGTTACAAGCTTGAGGTTCGTGACAATAAAAATTGCCGATAGAATTACCAAAATTAACTCTTTAATTCACTTTAGTTTAGTAACTTAAAACACTAATAGTTAATCACACTGATTCACTTTATTCCGCTCTGAAGCTGCCATCACAACTATGAAATACTTGTTACTGCTTTCACTCTCCGGAAACGGCCACGCCACGTCAATGGCTATTCTCTCCCATGGTGCACCAATATTGTACAACTTCAATGCACCTCTACTACAAGTCTGAGGTCCCTTTACAGCCGCACAACTTGTACATTTGCGACACCAGTCCTTGACATCGTTTCGACAGTGGACCCAGTAAAACCGTTCTCGGATCTTCAGTAGAGTTCGTTTAACTCCCAGATGGCCTCCTGAATAATCATTATGGTACAGCTGTAGAAAATCCGGTACTTTAGCTTTAGGGACAACCATTTGCAAATGACAGCTGTCTCCCCGAACATTTTTCCATTTACGGCACAGAACTCCATCCTGAAGCAGCAAGCTGTCCCACCGGGCCCAATAGCTTTTAGTGGTCGAATTCATCGCTAAGACGTCGCTCCACTTGGGCTTGGAAGCACTGGCCTTCATCCATTCCAGAATCGGCTTGATGTCCGGATCTTCCTGCTGTGCACGTTGTAAGCTGTCCTTCCACTCGTTGTTGAGGTGGTCTGCTCTGAGCATTCTCACGGATACCACTTCCTTACTCTCTTGCCTAGTACAATGTTTGCAATTTTCAGGACATGGTCTTCTTGACAATGCATCTGCGTTGCCATGAGATTTTCCGCTACGATGTTCGATCTCAAAGTCGTATTCCTGCAGTAGTTCAATCCGCCTCGCAACTTGTCCTTCTAGATTTTTAAACTGCAATAGCCATTTTAGTGCAGCATGGTCAGTTCGTAAGTGAAATTTTCGCCCCAGAAGATATTTGTTAAAATGTTGCAACGACTTTACCACAATTCGCGTCTTGTGACACAATAGTTCCTTTCCGGTTTTGACAAAGACTTGCTGAAGTACGCTATCACGACCTTTTGGTCACCATTCCGTTGAGACAACACACCGCCAAGTCCTATATCACTTGCGTCTGCGTCAACTATAAATTCTTTGCTTACATCAGGGTATCCCAAAATAGGTGACTATCTTAAAATTGATATTTTTTGTTAAATAAAACGCACGGAATTCGAAAAAAATAAAAACCTAACCTAACCTAACCTAACCTTTTTTTTTTTTTTTTACGGGGGGAAATCCTCATGGACTGCCTCTGCCTGGGGAAAGGCGGAGGGGTGTGCCGGACTCTTACCGGCTAAAACCACCCCGGTGTCTCCTCGCACGTTCACGCGAGGGGCCGCGGGAATCCAAATTCTTCCGCAGCCCCACACTAGTGCTGGCCCGGTCTGCACGGGCCTCGTCTCCTGCACGGGGTAGTGAGGTGTTCAACTACCCCGTGTATCACCTCAGAGGCGCGCGCCGACACCCACGCGTGCCTCCGCCTCGGGTCCATCGAATAGGGGGCGGGGGCTTCCCCTAGTCCCTCGCCCCTGGACTCATTCATGGGGGCTGGAAAAGGGCGTTATCCGCCCTTCTCCTGCGCCCGGTGCGCCTTCTGCGGCCAGGGAAGGGCCATACCAACACTCCTCTTCCTCCGCGACTCCACCTCGGCTGCAGCGGTAGGTGGGGAGGACACACCTCTCACCGCAGTCCACCAACACACATCCGAAGCGGGCTTCCCAAGCCCACTCGGAGTGGCCACCTCGGGCCGGCCCTCAACCCCGGACCAGCCATTTGGGTTCCTCTTTGTTCACCGCGGGAGACCAAGCCACGGCTACTAAGCCCCCCCGCCACGACAAGGCGGGAACCCGATCGGGGGGGGGGGCAAGCTTACCTTACCTAGCCTAACCTAACCTAACCTAAACTATAAATTTGCTAATAATTTTCTTAAAATTGATATTTTTTGTTAAATAAAACGCACGGAATTCGAAAAAATTAAAAACCTAACCTAACCTAACCTAACCTTACCTAACCTTACCTATCCTAACCTAACTTAAACTATAAATTTGCTAATAATTTTCTTAAAATTGATAATTTTTGTCAAATAAAACGCACCGAATTCGAAAAAATTAAAAACCTAACCTAACCATACCTAACCTAACCTAACCTAACTTAAACTATAAATTTGCTAATAATTTTCTTACAATTGTTATTTTTTGTTAAATAAAACGCACGGAATTCGATAAAACCAAACCTAACCTAACCCAACCTTACCTAACCTAACCTAACTTAAACTATAAATTTGCTAATAACTTTCTTAAAATTGTTATTTTTCGTTAAATAAAGCGCACGGAATTCGAAAAAATTATAAACCTAACCTAACCTAACCTTACCTTACCTTACCTAACCTAACTTAATTTAAACTATAAATTTGCTAATAACTTTCTTAAAATTGATATTAACCTTAACCTAACCTCACCTTACCTATAAATTTGCTAATAACGTTCCTAAAATTGGTATTTTTCGTTAAATAAAACACACTTTTCATAATTTGAAAAAATTTGAAAAAATTCGAAAAAATACGAAAAAATTCGAAAAAATTCGAAAAATTCGAAAAAATTAAAAACGTTAACCTAACTTTTAAATTTGCTAATAACTTTCTTAAAATTGTTCATTTTTGTTAAATAAAACGCACGGAATTCGAAAAAATTAAAAACCTTAACCCAATCTAACCTAACCTAACCTTACCTAACCTAACCCAACCTAACCTAACTTAAACTATAAATTTGCTAATAACTTTCTTAAAATTGTTATTTTCTGTTAAATAAAACGCACGGAATTCGAAAAAATTAAAAACCTAACCTAACCTAACCAAACCTAACCTAACCTTACCTTACCTAACCTAAACTAACCTAACCTCAGCTAACCTATAAATTTGCTAATAACTTTCCTAAAATTGGTATTTTTCATTAAATAAAACACACTTTTCTAAATTTGAAAAATTTCGAAAAAATTCGAAAAACTTCAATAAATTCGAAAAAATTAAAAACGTTAACCTGACCTATAAATTTGCTAATAACTTTCTTAAAATTGTTACTTTTTGTTAAATAAAACGCACGTAATTCGAAAAAAAATAAAAACCTAACCTAACCTAAACTAACCTAACCTAATCTGCATCTGCGGCAGCAGCAAACCGAATTCGCAGAGGTCTCCGTAAAAGAGAAGAGCATCCCAGCCAATAAAGCAGAACATCAGCTATTAGCATGCGCTGAAAGAGGTAACCCAGGCCTGAGAATTCGAGGAGTAGCTCTCTTCATGGATAACAACACAGAGCGTTTCGGCTTAAGTTTTTGCTTAACAACTGGCCGAAACTATGTCAAAATATCTCCCGGTCTCGCAAGCTTACTAAACGGCAGTACTCTCAAAACGAGCATGAAGCGCAAAACATATGAGGCGCTAGTTGAAATAGAGGTTGCAAAGCAACGATGTCGAATAGTAAGATCGAAAACAAAACGATCTTGCTGTTCACATGGAGCGAAGAAAAAACCCCATTCGCCCAGGCATGCTCACTGCTAACGAGACTCGGTGAGGAGGAGACAGCTGTCATACCCCGCATCATGAGTGTGGATGCCATGGTGGTCCTATATGAGAAAGGTGAAGTCATGGACCACATTGGTTGCATAAAAGCCTCAAACAAACATGAAATAGTCGTGTATGAGGATAGGGGCGAAAACCTGAGCTTCCTCAAACATCATGACTCAACAAAGACAACCTTGTAGCAAATCCAGAGACACTTAGTGGCTCAGAACGCCTGCAACTGAAAACGGCCAAAGAAAAGGCCGCAGCCAGGGAAAAACTTAGCAAAAGTTCTGAGTCACAAAGCGGGGTAAGTGCACTAATTAAAACCATCGGTGCAGCGGCCCAGAGTATTCCAGGAAGAGCAATGCGAAAGTTGAGTAAGTTAAGACAAGCCGATAACTTAATAAGAGAGCCTCCAAAAGTACTCAAGAAATCCAAACCCACCCACACTAGACCCTGCTCGGGACGTGTCAGCCCTCCAAGACTTCTACCGGCGGTCGAGCCTAAAGACCAGATAATCAACGCTTTCCTAGAGTTTAAGGCCCTCATAAAAGCAACTCTTGAGGTGAACCAAACTACTTGCAAGAATATCTTACAAAGTTTCCACCTCGGTAGTCATGAGTTCCTTGGAGTGCAGCTCGAGGAAGCAGAGGCCGCAATTTATGACAACAAAACATCTACTGTCATAAAAGGTAAAATGGGTCATCACATGGCGGCTTATAGTGGGTCGGTGGGCTTCGTAGCCTTGGATGAGGAGGAGACAGAACGACAGGGAAGATTAGTATTCAAACCCCCCCCCCCCCCAACGACCCTATTGTGGTCACCGCCCGTTGTACCAGGGTGATGCTAGAGGACAGGATCCTGAAAATGGCGGAAACCATCTCGGGAGCCTGTGCATTGGGAGATCCTTGGGAAAACTGGACGGTGCCGACGATAAATTGGGTAAATGGAGTCCCGGGATGTGGCAAAACAACTTGGGTTATAAACCAATTCGATGCGGAGGATGATTTTATTGTCACAACAACAACAGAAGCAGCTAAAGATCTTAGAGAAAAGTTAGCCAACCGCATAGCCACTGACGCAAAAACAAAAGTGCGCACTATGGCCTCAGTTTTAGTAAATGGTATGAGAAGGCAAAAGGGAAGATGTACTCGACTTTTAGTCGACGAAGCTCTCATGAACCATTTCGGGGCCATAGTAATGGCAATGCGGCTAAGTGGAGCCGAAAAAATACTGCTTTTTGGTGACATCAATCAACTCCCTTATATCGACAGGGAAAACCTCTTTGCGATGCAATATACTCGCCCAAGCCTCGTAACCACTATCAGCCAAGAGCTCCTGTGTACGCACCGGAATCCGATGGATGTGGCATATGCCCTGAATGAAATCTACAGTGGCATTTATTCATCCAGATCTTAGGTGCACTCACTAGAAAGGAAGAGGTACACGGGAGCCGTCATACCAGGTACCGTGCCCGACACCTTATATCTTGTATTTACGCAAGCAGAAAAGGAGTCCCTTACCAGCCAGGGATATGGTTCGGGTCCCGGGTCGCGAATTTTAACCGTACATGAGGCCCAAGGTCTCACATACGGGAGAGTGGTCATAATGAGGAAAACAACAGAGAAGCTCAAAATTTATGAAAGCGTCCAACACGCAGTAGTGGCAGTGTCCAGGCACACAGAAAGCTGTGTTTATTACACGGACGATTGCGACGATGCAACTGGAAGGCTGGTTGAGAGCGCAATGGTTGCGACAACGAAAAGAATCAAAGAATATAATCTGAAAATGGCAATTAGAAACAGAGACGAAGCTATTGTGGAAGCCCTGTCAACAAATATCACAAACAGTTAAAGATGGAGCACTCTCCACGACATTAAGTACAAGGAAAAGGAAAAAAAAATCTGGTAATATAAAAAATTAACATAGCATGTAAGGCCATGTACATTAAGTACGTAGATTATGTTGATGACTAAATAAGGGGAAAAAAAGGGCAAAAAAAAAATAAAAATAAAAAGAAAAAAAAAAACATAAAAGACAAAGTGGGTCGACAATTATTATGTTTAAACAACAAAAAAAAAAGATAAGTAACAACTATGTCCACAAAAAAAAAAGTATAAAAAAAATATAGCGTTTAAGTGCATGTCGCATGTAAGCATATTAGTTTGTAGATCTTAAGTATGTAAGTCAATAGAAATATAAAAAAAAATACAAAGAAAATAGAAAAAAAATTCTCAAAAAAAATATATATATGTGAACTCACTGCTTAGGCTTAAATATTTAAGTAATGTAAGTAGTGTAAGGAGTATATTTATAAAAGTATTTTAAAAGTTAATAAAATAAAGCAAAGCAAAAAAAGGCACGGACTTCGAGTCTGTAGAGTAAACTTATTGGGAAAAAAAAAACCTAACCTAACCTTACCTTACCTAGCCTAACCTAACCTAACCTAAACTATAAATTTGCTAATAACTTTCTTAAAATTGATATTTTTTGTTAAATAAAACGCACGGAATTCGAAAAAATTAAAAACCTAACCTAATCTAACCTTACCTAACCTAACCTTTTTTTTTTTTAACATGGGGAAATGCCTACGCATATCCGCCTCGTGGGGGCAAGTACGGGTTATGTCGGACTCGCACCGACTAAAACCCCATGGTGTTCCACCTTTGTCGCTTATTGGCAGGGCCACGGGAACGCTTTCGCACACATCCGCAGCCCCACCAGCGCCTGCCGCCCCACGGCAGCACCTCCTCGGGAGAGGAATATTCCTCCCCGTTCTCCTTCACAGGTAAGGCGCACCAGAACACATGGGGCGCCTTCCTTCTCGGCCTCCAATTTCATCTGCGCAACGGACGCCCCCACGTCCAATGCAAGAAGGCCATGGGGCCAGGAAAAACGAGCACTTAGAAGTACTAGCCTTCCCGACCCCAGCGGCGGATCTGGTCTATGGCTCCGCCGCCAACCAAGATTCGGCTGCGGAGGGTAGGGAGAGCGGCGCCTCGCAATACCGACAATCCTCTCCCCCCGCAGCCCCACCACCACCGCATCAACGGTGCGGCCCCGTTTGAGTCGCGGAGGATAGGACGAGTGGCGCATCGCCATACCAACACTCCTCTTCCTCCGCGACTCCACCTCGGCTGCAGCGGTAGGTGGGGAGGACACACCTCTCACCGCAGTCCACCAACACACATCCGAAGCGGGCTTCCCAAGCCCACTCGGAGTGGCCACCTCGGGCCGGCCCTCCACCTCGGACCAGCCATTTGGGTTCCTCTTTGTTCACCGCGGGAGACCAAGCCACGGCTACTAAGCCCCCCCGCCACGACAAGGCGGGAACCCGATCGGGGGGGACCTAACCTAACCTAACCTAACTTAAACTATAAATTTGCTAATAATTTTCTTACAATTGTTATTTTTTGTTAAATAAAACGCACGGAATTCGAAAAAATTAAAAACCTAACCTAACCTAACCTAACCTTACCTTTTTTTTTACATGGGGAAATGCCTACGCATACCCGCCTCGCGGGGCAATGACGGGTTATGTCGGACTCGCACCGACTAAAACCCCATGGTGTTCCACCTTCGTCGCATATTGGCAGGGCCACGGGAACGCTTTCGCATACTTCCGCGGCCCTACCAGCGCCTGCCGCCCCATCGCAGCACCTCCTCGAGAGGGGAATATTCCTCCCCGTTCTCCATCCCAGGTAAGGCGCACCAGAACACATGGCGCGCCTTCCTCCACGGCCTCCAATTAAATATGCGCATCAGACGCCCCCGCGTCGATGCGCGAAGGCCATGGGGCCAGGAAAAACGAGCACTTAGAAGTACTAGCCTTCCCGACCCCAGCGGCGGATCTGGTCTATGGCTCCGCCGCCAACCAAGTTTCGGCTGCGGAGGATAGGGAGAGCGGCGCCTCGCAATACCGACAATCCTCTTTCCCCGCAGCCCCACCACCACCGCATCAACGGTGCGGCCCCGTTTGAGTCGCGGAGGATAGGGCGAGTGGCGCATCGCCATACCAACACTCCTCTTCCTCCGCGACTCCACCTAGGCTGCAGCGGTAGAGGGTGCAGACTCCCCTTTCGCTGCAGTCCACCAGCACACATCCGAAGTGGGCTTCCCAAGCCCACTCGGAGTGGCCACCTCGGGCCGGCCCTTCCCCTCGGGCCAGCCAAGTGGGTTCCTCTTTGTTCACCGCGGGAGACCAAGCCACGGCTACTAAGCCCCCCCGCCACGACAAGGCGGGAACCCGTTCGGGGGGAACCTAACCTTACCTAACCTAACCTAATTTAAACTAAAAATTTGTTAATAACTTTCTTAAAATTGTTATTTTTCGTTAAATAAAGCGCACGGAATTCAAAAAATTAAAAAAAACCTAACCTAACCTAACCTAACCTTAACAAACCTTTTTTTTTTTTTTTTTTACATGGGGAAATGCCTACGCATACCCGCCTCGCGGGGGCAATGACGGGTTATGTCGGACTCGCACCGACTAAAACCCCATGGTGTTCCACCTTCGTCGCATATTGGCAGGGCCACGGGAACGCTTTCGCATACTTCCGCGGCCCTACCAGCGCCTGCCGCCCCATCGCAGCACCTCCTCGGGAGAGGAATATTCCTCCCCGTTCTCCATCCCAGGTAAGGCGCACCAGAACACATGGCGCGCCTTCCTCCACGGCCTCCAATTAAATATGCGCATCAGACGCCCCCGCGTCGATGCGCGAAGGCCATGGGGCCAGGAAAAACGAGCACTTAGAAGTACTAGCCTTCCCGACCCCAGCGGCGGATCTGGTCTATGGCTCCGCCGCCAACCAAGTTTCGGCTGCGGAGGATAGGGAGAGCGGCGCCTCGCAATACCGACAATCCTCTTCCCCCGCAGCCCCACCACCACCGCATCAACGGTGCGGCCCCGTTTGAGTCGCGGAGGATAGGGCGAGTGGCGCATCGCCATACCAACACTCCTCTTCCTCCGCGACTCCACCTCGAATGCAGTGGTAGAGGGTGCAGACTCCCCTCTCGCTGCAGTCCACCAGCACACATCCAAAGTTGGCTCCCCAAGCCCACTCGGAGCGGCCACCTCAGGCCGGCCCTTCACCTCGGGCCAGCCACGTGGGTTCCTCTTTGTTCACCGTGGGAGACCAAGCCACGGCTACTAAGCCCCCCGCCACGACGAGGCGGGAACCCGTTCGGGGGGGAACCTAACCTTACCTAACCTAACCTAAAGTAACATAACCTCACCTAACCTATAAATTTGCTAATAACTTTCCTAAAATTGATATTTTTCATTAAATAAAACACACTTTTCAAAATTTGAAAAATTTCGAAAAAATTCGAAAAAATTAAAAACGTTAACATGACCTATAAATTTGCTAATAACTTTCTTAAAATTGTTATTTTTTGTTAAATAAAACGCACGTAATTCGAAAAAAAAAATAAAAACCTAACCTTACCTAAACTAACCTAACCTAATCTAACCTTACCTTACCTTTTTTTTTTTTTAACATGGGGAAATGCCTACGCATACCCGCCTCGCGGGGGCAAGGACGGGTTATGTCGGACTCGCACCGACTAAAACCCCATGGTGTTCCACCTTCGTCGCATAGTGGCAGGGCCACGGGAACGCTTTCGCACACTTCCGCGGCCCTACCAGCGCCTGCCGCCCCATCGCAGCACCTCCTCGGGAGAGGAATATTTCTCCCCGTTCTCCATCCCAGGTAAGGCGCACCAGAACACATGGCGCGCCTTCCTCCACGGCCTCCAATTAAATATGCGCATCAGACGCCCCCGCGTTCGATGCGCGAAGGCCATGGGGCCAGGAAAAACGAGCACTTAGAAGTACTAGCCTTCCCGACCCCAGCGGCGGATCTGGTCTATGGCTCCGCCGCCAACCAAGTTTCGGCTGCGGAGGATAGGGAGAGCGGCGCCTCGCAATACCGACAATCCTCTTCCCCCGCAGCCCCACCACCACCGCATCAACGGTGCGGCCCCGTTTGAGTCGCGGAGGATAGGGCGAGTGGCGCATCGCCATACCAACACTCCTCTTCCTCCGCGACTCCACCTCGGCTGCAGCGGTAGAGGGTGCAGACTCCCCTCTCGCTGCAGTCCACCAGCACACATCCGAAGTGGGCTTCCCAAGCCCACTCGGAGTGGCCACCTCGGGCCGGCCCTTCCCCTCGGGCCAGCCAAGTGGGTTCCTCTTTGTTCACCACGGGAGACCAAGCCACGGCTACTAAGCCCCCCCGCCACGACAAGGCGGGAACCCGTTCGGGGGGGAACCTTACCTTACCTAGCCTAACCTAACCTAACCTAAACTATAAATTTGCTAATAACTTTCTTAAAATTGATATTTTTTGTTAAATAAAGCGCACGGAATTCGAAAAAATTAAAAACCTAACCTAACCTAAACTATCCTAACCTTACCTAACCTAACTTAAACGATAAATTTGCTAATAACTTTCTTAAAATTGTTATTTTTTGTTAAATAAAACGCACGGAATTCGAAAAAATTAAAAACCTAACCTAACCTAACCTTACCTTTTTTTACATGGTAAAATGCCTACGCATACCCGCCTCGCGGGGGCAAAGACGGGTTATGTCGGACTCGCACCGACTAAAACCCCATGGTGTTCCACCTTCGTCACATATCAGCAGGGCCACGGGAACGCTTTCGCACACTTCCGCAGCCCTACCAGCGCCTGCCGCCCCATGGCAGCACCTCCTCGGGAGAGGAATATTCCTCCCCGTTCTCCATCCCAGGTAAGGCGCACCAGAACACATGGCGCGCCTTCCTCCACGGCCTCCAAATTAAATATGCGCATCAGACGCCCCCGCGTCCGATGCGCGAAGGCCATGGGGCCAGGAAAAAACGAGCACTTAGAAGTACTAGCCTTCCCGACCCCAGCGGCGGATCTGGTCTATGGCTCCGCCGCCAACCAAGATTCGGCTGCGGAGGGTAGGGAGAGCAGCGCCTCGCAATACCGACAATCCTCTCCCCCCGCAGCCCCACCATCACCGCATCAACGGTGCGTCCCCGTTTGAGTCGCGGAGGATAGGGCGAGTGGCGCATCGCCATACCAACACTCCTCTTCCTCCGCGACTCCACCTCGAATGCAGTGGTAGAGGGTGCAGACTCCCCTCTCGCTGCAGTCCACCAGCACACATCCAAAGTTGGCTCCCCAAGCCCACTCGGAGCGGCCACCTCAGGCCGGCCCTTCACCTCGGGCCAGCCACGTGGGTTCCTCTTTGTTCACCGTGGGAGACCAAGCCACGGCTACTAAGCCCCCCCGCCACGACGAGGCGGGAACCCGTTCGGGGGGGAACCTAACCTTACCTAACCTAACCTAAAGTAACCTAACCTCACCTAACCTATAAATTTGCTAATAACTTTCCTAAAATTGATATTTTTCATTAAATAAAACACACTTTTCAAAATTTGAAAAATTTCGAAAAAATTCGAAAAAATTAAAAACGTTAACATGACCTATAAATTTGCTAATAACTTTCTTAAAATTGTTATTTTTTGTTAAATAAAACGCACGTAATTCGAAAAAAAAAATAAAAACCTAACCTTACCTAAACTAACCTAACCTAATCTAACCTAATCTAACCTTACCTTACCTAGCCTTTTTTTTTTTTTTTTTTTTTTTACATGGGGAAATGCCTACGCATACCCGCCTCGCGGGGGCAATGACGGGTTATGTCGGACTCGCACCGACTAAAACCCCATGGTGTTCCACCTTCGTCGCATATTGGCAGGGCCACGGGAACGCTTTCGCACACTTCCGCGGCCCTACCAGCGCCTGCCGCCCCATCGCAGCACCTCCTCGGGAGAGGAATATTCCTCCCCGTTCTCCATCCCAGGTAAGGCGCACCAGAACACATGGCGCGCCTTCCTACACGGCCTCCAATTAAATATGCGCATCAGACGCCCCCGCGTTCGATGCGCGAAGGCCATGGGGCCAGGAAAAACGAGCACTTAGAAGTACTAGCCTTCCCGACCCCAGCGGCGGATCTGGTCTATGGCTCCGCCGCCAACCAAGTTTCGGCTGCGGAGGATAGGGAGAGCGGCGCCTCGCAATACCGACAATCCTCTTCCCCCGCAGCCCCACCACCACCGCATCAACGGTGCGGCCCCGTTTGAGTCGCGGAGGATAGGGCGAGTGGCGCATCGCCATACCAACACGAGGAGTGTTGGTATGGCGTTGGTATTCCTCCGCGACTCCACCTCGGCTGCAGCGGTAGAGGGTGCAGACTCCCCTCTCGCTGCAGTCCACCAGCACACATCCGAAGTGGGCTTCCCAAGCCCACTCGGAGTGGCCACCTCGGGCCGACCCTTCCCCTCGGGCCAGCCAAGTGGGTTCCTCTTTGTTCACCGCGGGAGACCAAGCCACGGCTACTAAGCCCCCCCGCCACGACAAGGCGGGAACCCGTTCGGGGGGGACCTTACCTAGCCTAACCTAACCTAACCTAAACTATAAATTTGCTAATAACTTTCTTAAAATTGATATTTTTTGTTAAATAAAACGCACGGAATTCGAAAAAATTAAAAACCTAACCTAACCTAACCTAACTTAAACTATAAATTTGCTAATAATTTTCTTACAATTGTTATTTTTTGTTAAGTAAAACGCACGGAATTCGAAAAAATTAAAAACCAAACCTAACCTAACCCAACCTTACCTAACCTAACGTAACTTAAACTATGAATTTGCTAATAACTTTCTTAAAATTGATATTTTTTGTTAAATAAAACGCACGGAATTCGAAAAAATTTAAAACCTAACCTAACCTAACCTAACCTTACCTAACTTAACCTAACCTAAATTAAACTATAAATTTGCTAATAACTTTCTTAAAATTGTTATTTTTTGTGAAATAAAACGCACGGAATTCGAAAAAAATAAAAACCTAACCTAACCTAACCTAACCTAACTTAAACTATAAAGGGGACAATCATTTTTGGGCCCACTAAAAATATTAACGTCACTTAATGGTATTACATCAAAAAAAGACACCAAATTATAATAGTAAATGGCCTACAGATTTTTAGAAAATGTAAACGGAATCAAGAAATATGAAAAAAATTAGTTGTTTTAATATTCGTGTTCTGATTAGTGTAATATGGGTAGAATGCGTGTACCTAATTAGTCATTTTGCAGTTTGTATAAAAAGAAAACTATTTTTCACAAAGCTGACTTAAAAAAGATACCACTAAGAACTTTATGTTTAATTTCTAAAAAATTTAGCTAATATCACGTTATAACATAGTTCTAAATGACTGTGAACCAAAACGTTATTTTATCATTGACTTCCGGTAATTCCCAACGGCCGGCGGACGGGTACGGCGGGGCGGGGCGGCGGGGTATTACCTACATCTTTAATCTTAACGGCATTGACGTTCGTCACGATACTGTTTTTTTATATTTATATACGATTTTAAGAAAATGGAATCTGCTAGATCAGCATACAATGAAAATAGAAGTGTATGTTGCAATTGTGGAGTCAGGTTTCAACGCAGTGTGCGAAGATAATTACTGGCCGAGACAACTGCTGATGTGCGCCAACTTTTATATGTGTGGATTTCTCATCAGGTAGGTATAATATTATCTAATGGAAAGCTAATGACTGCACTATACAATCTATCTACTTACATATTATCTAGATTTAAACTTTTATGAGAAATATATATTATTTTTGTTACTCTCGATTTTATTCCAACAATATTACTATACTGCGGAAACGAAAATTACATATTTTCTTTATTAATGTATTACTTAATATTTTTATTTTTGTTGAATAATATGGGATATGGTACGATTTTTTAGAAATAATACGAAAGAAAACGATCCACAGACTCCAGGAACACATAACGATCTATACATGATTAAGTACTTAATTATTTTAAGTTTTTAAAAGTAATAATAAATATCCAGTCATATTATTAATAAATTCATACCTTCTATAGCTATAATTTTAATCTTTCGTTGTATTAAATTGATAAATGATATATTATATTGATTGAATTATTTTACATTTTGACACAAGATGACACTGCATTCTTTCCTGCTATTTACCAACTTACGGGCATAGTTCTTTGCATTGACTCCATTGACTGGCATTGACTGTAAGAAAAAAGTCTGTTGTTTCAAACTATTTGGTAGAAAAAATATAATATGGTTTAAACTTGTTTGTTTAAATTAATGTAAACTGTGTTCGTGTTAAAGTAAAAGTTTAAAAATGAAAATTCACGTAGTTTTACTGCTTACAAGTGGATTAGTATGTTAATGTCCAATTGATGCAAAAAATGTTTAACCTAAGGGTTATATCATGCACGTAAGTCAAATATTAAATGCCTATTTCACATTTATGTATATAATTTGCCAATGACATTCGAAAATGCAAACTGACGAGTAAAAGTCCATGTGAGTAATATAAAAGTTTATTTTTCCTCCTAGAATTTTGTAAAATCTATAACTTATACTGAATTAACCTTTAACAAATGATAAACACAGGTCTTACTAATGTGTTAAATGTTAAAGTATTTAAGTTTTATGTAATTAGTGAAATCTAATTTAAATAATAGATAAAATAAAGTCACACAATATACACAAAAGAAGTTTTTGTGTCATGGTATGATGTATCACATGTTATGTGTGTCTAATTATCTTTTGTCAGTCAATCAGAAATCAAAGTCGAAAAAGTATATATATGTGTCAATATTTATTCTAAGGATAAAATATTATGTAAATAGAAAAATAAGTTATTTTGTGCAATGAAAAATATTTCAATCCACTGTAATATTACCGTTACAGCCAATTAAACTCCGCTGCCGAACATAGGCCTCCCCCATATATTACTAATATTACACAACTCCATAATACTTTAATATTATAAAGTTTATTTATCACTATATGTTATACCTGAAATACTGTAAATATTGTAAAATCATATATTATTTGAAATAAAATGTATTGTATTTCAAATAATATAGGGTTCCACATCAAACATTCACTTTCATGCCAACTTCGCTTCCCTCCTCAAAATGTACATTTATCTGAACTTAATACTTTACTCTTTTATTTTTAATTCCTGATTTTTTCAGTTACACCCACTTGATGCAGTTTGTTGTAACAGCCTAAGAATATTGCAAGAAAGTGTTGCATCTGCTCACTCCATTAGAAGATTTGGGTACAGGAATATTTGTATTCCATGTGGATCTTCAATTTTAAGAGCACACCGTACACGGATTGTGCCTATTAACTCTGAAGAAAGAGATATTATTTTGCAGTGGATACCATCACACTAGGTACTTACTTTATTTTAAAAGGCTGTACACAGATTGATGTTTGTAAAATCAGACACCTTGCATACAATTTGGCCTGATATTTATGCTCATTCAACATGGCAGTTCACTAACAGGTTATCTTTAAGTTTGCAGTCTACCAAAAGTCTACTGCTGAACATAGAACTCCCCATAGATTGTCTTATGGGGGGATATTTGCCATTAATAACCACTTTTTTATTTTTAGTTATTAGATGAACGATACTTCTTCCTTATCTTACACCCATATTTGTGTGCTTTTGTACTTATTATACAAGTAATATTTTTTACCTTAAAAGACATTAGTATAAATAAAACGGGTTGGGTTTAAAATTCGGTCGCCTCAATTTGAAGATTCTGTTACTGTGGGCGGCGTCAAGGGAGTTTATCTGAAGCACCTACACGCGAGTTTTGCTACCGGAGCAGCATCGAAGCGACAATCCTTTCCCCCCGCAGCCCCACCACCACCGCATCAACGGTACGGCCCCGTTTGAGTCGCGGAGGATAGGGCGAGTGGCGCATCGCCATACCAACACTCCTCTTCCTCCGCGACTCCACCTCGGCTGCAGCGGTAGGTGGTGACAACACCCTTCTCGCCGCGGTCCACCAACACACATCCGAAGTGGGCTCCCAAAGCCCACACGGAGTGGCCACCTCGGGCCGGCCCTTCACCTCGGACCAGCCTCGTGGGTTCCTCTTTGTTCACCGCGGGCGACCAAGCCACGGCTACTAAGCCCCCCCGCCACGACAAGGCGGGAACCCGTTCGGGGGGGGGGAACCTTACCTAACCTAACCTAACCTAACCTAACTTAAATAAATCGCACGGAATTCGAAAAAATTAAAAACCTAACCTTACCTAACCTTACCTTACCTAACCTAACCTAACCTATAAATATGCTAATAACTTTCCTAAAATTGGTATTTTTCGTTAAATAAAACACACTCTTCAAAATTTGAAAAAAATCGAAAAAATTAAAAACCTAGCCCATAAGACATAAGACATTATTTTTGGTTATACCTATAACTTTTTTGAAGGTCTTAATTTTTATTACAATCCTGTTGATTAGTGCGATAAATAAGTTTATGAGACAAGATATTTTATTTGTAAATTCAGCCATTATAATAATATGTGATTCTAATACCTTTGAATTCTTAAATGTTTACTTTAGTGTTAGAGTTTTTTAATTTCCCTATCACTTATATTTTATAATGCAAAATTTTAAATTTTTATTTCCTCTATAATTACTTGTTTCCCTGTTTTGATAAAACGTTTTATAATTATTTGTGGTTTATCAAGAACAAAATATACTGACTGGGGTCCAAACTGCAGCGATTGAATAATACCGAGTGCCACAGCTACACCACTGAAAGGTAACGGCTTGATTTCACGCATAAAGCGGTGATAATTATGCGACCTCTATCAAATGTGTGCCGAGTTTCCTGTAATGCCCAAAAAAGTAGTAGATTTAAAAAAAATACGTTCTAAAATGGTACAGGTCCATGTTCAGAAGTGGACTTACACGGGCTTATGAGAAGACCTAAGAACCCGTAAAATATTCTATTATTTTTATAAATATTTAACCCAATTTTAATTGTAAATTTAATCATTTATAAATACGTATAATTCTTTAAAATCTGATTAATATTTTTTTTTATAGAAGAGGGGGCAAACGAGCATGCGGCTCACCTGATGTTAAGTGACTACCGCCGCCCATGATCAACCGCAACACCAGGAGAATTGCGGGTGCGTTGCCGGCCCTTTAGAAAGGAGTAAGCTCTTTTCTTGAAGGTCCCCAGGTCGTATCGGTCCGGAAAAATCGCCGGTGGTAAACTATTCCACAGAGAGGTTGTACTTGGAAGAAAACTCCTTGTGAAACGTACAGTGGTGGACCGCCAAGCATCCAGATGGTGTGGATGGTATCGGGTCGTTTGCCGTGTAGTGCGTTCACGAAATTTGGCGGCTGGGATTAATCCGAACAATTCCTCAGAGCACTCCCCGTGATAGATGCGATAAAATACGCAAAGAGATGCAACACCTCTTCGCAGCGCCAGTGAATCGAGCCGATCGGAAAGCACTCGGTCGTCGACGATTCGAGCCGCTCTGCGCTGGATGCGGTCAAGTGGAAGGAGCTGGTACTGGGGAGCCCCAGCCCAGAGATGGGAACAGTATTCCATGTGCGGCCGAACCTGCGCCTTGTAAAGTTGCAGGCGGTGTGCCGGCATGAAATACTGTCCCGCTCTGCTGAGCACGCCAAGCTTTTTAGAGGCCAATTTGGCCTTCCCTTCCAAGTGACCACGAAACTGCACGTCACTCGATATGTCGACGCCGAGGATTCCGATACTGGCTGAGGCAACAAGGGGAGTGCCTTGAAACTGAGGGGATACGACAAAGGGGTTCTTTTTAGCGGTTAACGCGCAAACTTGTGTCTTCTGGGGGTTAAACTGGACTAGATTTAGTCGTCCCCAATCTGAGACTCTGTTCAGCAAAGACTCGACTTCAGACACAAGTTTGTCCCGGCACTCGGAGACGTTTTCCCGAGAAATATTGGCTCGGCCGGTGTAAAGAGCATCACCAGTGCCGTCATCTGCATAGCAATGAATGTTACGGGTATAAAACATATCATTGATATGCAGAAGAAACAGCGTTGGCGATAGCACGCAGCCCTGTGGAACACCAGCATTAATAGGCTTGCAATCGGAGCTTGCACCGTCTACAACGACCTTGATGCTCCGATCTGCAAGAAAGCTGGTGATCCAATCGCACAGTTTCTCGGGAAGCCCATAGGAAGGGAGCTTCGAAAGAAGCGCTTTGTGCCAAACCCGATCGAAGGCCTTCGCAATGTCCAAACTAAAGGCCAATGCCTCCCCCTTGAACTCTACTGCCTCCGCCCATCTGTGAGTGAGGTAGACCAGAAGATCACCAGCTGAACGACCACGGCGAAAACCGTATTGGCGGTCACTAATCAGCTCGTGATCCTCAAGGTACCTCATGAGCTGGCAGTTTACAATGGACTCCATTGTTTTGGAGAACAAGGAGGTGATGGCGATTGGCCGGTAGTTGGACGGGTCTGAGCGGTCGCCTTTTTTAGGGATCGGGTGGACGAAAGCCGTCTTCCATGATTTTGGGACTACGCCTAGGGAGTAGGAGTACCGGAAAAGACGCGTTAAAACCGGTGCCAACTCTGGAGCACACGTCCTCAGCACAATTGGGGGGATTCCGTCAGGCCCACTCGACTTGTGGATGTCCAGGGAGAGGAGTGCTTTGCGAACCGAGCGCTGTGTGAACTGCACTTCCGGCATGGAGCACTCACACCGCGGGATGGTCGGCGGCGTACTCCCCCCTTCATCGAGAGTCGAGTTAGACGCAAAGAAAGAGCCTAGAAGATCGGCTTTCTCCTTTGCAGTATGGGCCAGTGAGTCGTCCTCCCTGTGCAGAGATGGAAGAGATGGCTGACAGAAATTCCCCTGGACAGCCTTGGCGAGAGACCAGAATGCACGGGTTCCAGAAGGAAGGCGAACTAGTTTCTCGCCAATTCTGCCTATGTGCTCTGACTTTGCCCTGGCAATGACTCTTTTGAAGGACCTAAAGGCGGAATTATACTTCTTTTTTAGAGCGCTGGTGTTTACATCCCGGGACGCTGATGCATCAACCCAGGCTTGGTAGCACTCCTGCTTATAGCATGATGCTATTTTACAGGAGCGACCAAACCATGGCTGAGATTTGCCTCCAATGGGCACCACAAAGGAAGGAATAAAAAGTTCCATACTCTGAAGTACCGCATCAGTAACAGAATCCGCAACAACGTTGGGATCATCCGGCGAGAAGCAAACCCGCCCCCAAGGGTAGGATGCAAAGAAAGACCGCATCCCATCCCAATCGGCTGACCTATAGTGCCAAACACGGCGGCAGCCTGCAGAATGCAACTGCGATTTCAGCGTGAGTGGCACAACACTCCGGACCAGACAATAGTCCGAGGAGCCTAAAGGGGCGTCGACGGAAATCTGATATCCGTCCGGGTGAGAGGTCAGCAGAAGGTCCAACAGGGAAGGTGCATGATCCTCCACATCCGGAATCCGCGTAGGCGAAGTAACCAGTTGTGTCAGACCATATGCCAAGGCAAAATCATGAACAGATCTCCCCGCATGATCGGTTAAACGTGAACCAAGCCATTCGGCGTGATGGGCGTTAAAGTCGCCGAGGATCACGATCTCTGCGGAGGGGATTTGCTGTAGCAACGTATCTGCAGCCATTTGGACGTGGTCGAAGAGTCGGTCTATTTCGGCATTACCGCTATGGGACCTATAGAGGCACCCGTAGACGCGCGGATGGTCGTCGCTGTCTGCGCGTAGTCAAAGGATGGACAGGTCCGAACCTTCAAGTCTGCCGAGGCGTCGAGAACAGATGTTCTCTCTGACGTAAACGCAAACTCCAGCCCGAGGCACAAAGGAGTGTTCCAGTTTGTACCCCGGGTAGGAGAGATACGAGACATCAGCCGGAGAGGACACCTGCGTCTCGGTCAGAAAGAGCAGAGCCGGCCTCGCCGTCTCGAGATGGTAGTGGACGGCGTTTAGGTTAGAGTGAAGTCCCCTGATATTGCAGAAATTCACGGACAGCGTGGCAGGGGTCGCCTTGGTCTTGTTGCTCCGTTTGCCCCGAGCAGTTGTAGTCTTGAGCGGAATTTTGCCCGCCCCCCCCCCCCAAAATTCGCGGGGCAGCCTGAGCACCCACGCTCAGAAGTGGAGAAACATGGTCGTGGATGCTCAGCGAGGGATTCTCCAGGGGTGCTGGTATCCTCCTGGGGTAGTCTATCATTATTTAATTCCGCTACCATGTTGATGGGGGGGGGGGGGATTTGGGCCTCCGGCCACCTGCACTCACCAGACGAAACGCGGAAGCAGAGCTTCCACTTCACGCCGGTATTCTGTGAGTTCGTGGTACCACCCCGGTTTGAGCCGGCCCATACGTGCAACAGCAAAGCTGCCGCGTGGCTCTACCACTGTTAAAATATAATATATTAGAATTACAAAATTTAACTAAAATTTTGTAATCAATTGAATCTTTATGGGAAGCCATTAATTAAGCACGCAACAAATAATTTTTAAAACGCAAATTGGTTTCATTGTAACTGGTGTAATCGAGGATTTTAAATTTTAATTCTGTTTATCGGATATGTTATCATAAAAAGGATCTCAATGAAACGCGCAAAAGTGCACATTATATATGGGGTTAAAATTAAATAAATCATGTAAAAATAATATAAACTATACAAATAAACGAAATCAGTATACTTACACATTAAAGTTTGGGACATTAGATAAATAGGTGTCTCGGTAGCTCAGTGTCCATCCAAAATGCTGCGGCACTAAGGGGCAAGAAATTTGAATCCCGCACGTTTTGTAGGCCAACGAACATATGTTATGGGTCAAGTTAGTTATGTGACATTTATTTGTGCAAAATGATTTCACGAAATAGGAGAATTTCATGGAGCTCTATTTTTCTAAGAAAATTTATTTTATCTCGGTTAATAAAATAGTTTTGGTAATTTTATTCTATAAAAATCTTACAATTCTCTCAACATATCTCCAACTGTAGTTGACTGGTTTCGAAGTTACTTGTTTGGTCGCCGACAGCGAATTCAGGTGCAAGAGGTTTTCTCCACCTGGATTACTACAGCTGCTGGTGTTCCACAAGGTGGCGTGTTGTCTCCTCTCCTTTTTATAATTTTCATTAACTCTATAAGTCATAATTTGTCCTCTTCCTACTGCTGATGATGCTGATGATCTCCAAATCTATACTCAGTCCTCTCTTGAAGATCTATCTAAAGCAGTTGACACTATTAACGCTGATCTGACTTGTATTTCGAATTGGAGTAAATGTTATGGTTTAACGATTAATCCTAAGAAAACTCAGGTCATTGTCATCGGTAGTTCTAGATTAATTGGTAAAATTGACTGGTCTTCCCTACCCCCTATTATACTAGACTGCACTCTAATCCCTTACAGTAACAAGGTTAAAAACCTGGGGTTGTATCTTGACTCCTGTATGTCTTGGACCTCACAGGTTAATGAGGTCAGTAGAAAAATGTTTGCTGCATTAAGCTCTTTACGTAGATGACGTAATTTCCTTCCCACAGCAACTAAAGTTACGCTCGCCCAGTCTCTTCTTCTGCCTATCCTTGACTATGCTGATATTTGCTATCTTGACATTACCGAGGAGCAGCTTAATAAGCTTGAGCGCATTCAAAATTTATGCATTAGATTTATATTTGGGCTTCGCAAATATGATCATATCTCCGAATTTCGCAAACAGCTCAAATGGCTCCCGATCCGCCTTCGCAGGAATACTCACATTCTCTCCGTGTTGTATAGTGTGCTGTTTAATCCTTCTACTCCTCTTTATTTAAAAAACCGTTTCCAGTATCTTTCTCTTACCCATAATCGGCTCCTTCGATCCTCCATCAATCTTTCTCTCTCTACACCTTTGCACTCTTCTTCCTTTTTCAAGAAATCCTTCACCGTAACCGCTGTGCGATTGTGGAACTCCTTACATCTCCATATTCGTCGTGCTAAATCTCTTCACTCTTTCAAAATTCTTGTTAAATCATATTATTTAGAACGCTATTAGATAAATTACTTTACCTTTCTCGTACTCTATTTATTTAATCTATTATATGATATTTTATACATAACTTTCACTTATTTTTATTTGTATGTATTTTATTATTATTATTATTATTTTGTATGCCCCCCTCTATTTTAACATTTGTTTGCATCACTCCTCTACGCAAAGGTTGTCTGGAAGAAATCACTTTCAGTGATAAGACCGCCTATTGTACATACTTTAATTAGTTTTAACTATATTGATGTTTCTGTATTGTGGTGTACAAAGAAAGAATAAATAAATAAAATAAATAAAAATAAATTTATCCATATTTTTCTCAGGCATACTTTCGGAGGCAAAGCAGTTTTTGCAAAGGATTTTTATTTTCTGAAAAATGGTTAAGAGGATAAAACACTATATAATGAATAATATTCATTCATATTCGTATTAAGTGTACGAATATGAATGAAAGTTTTTTCGTTTCGTTTTTATTAATGTCTATGATACACAAACAAATACCAAAAAAAGTGACACTTAAAGGATTACTTTGTCCGTCCGTCAGTGTATCAGTCTGTCAAGACCCTTTTTCTCAGGGACGGGTAGAGATTGCCATACAGGTAACAGTAAACTCAGTCATCAGAATCTATAGAGTACTTCCCGTTTACTTAGTATCATGAAATTTGGCAAGAAGCGTGGTCTCTCAGTGACATCAATAAATTTTTTTTGCTTACACACATTTGGTTACATTTGCAGTCAATGCATCAACTGATAGTTTGTTCTTCAATCCGCCTTATGTTGCTTAGCCCTCCTATGATTTATGTAATTCTATAGTTAGTTATTTCGGTGAAAGTAGGTACTCATCTAACTGCTTTCAATGTTAAACCTATCTGCTGTATATACAATAATTTTATATTTGTTAATTTATGTAATTTGTATTAATCGGTAACGAAAACGGGCAAAAATGTTCGAGACTCGATTATCGGGATGGACGTACTCGCTCTTGTACAGTTTTTTGACTATGGTACACTAAAAAGAAATCAAGTAAATTTGACCTCTCTAATTTGACATGTCTTCAATTATTGTTTTGTTTCATACTTATATAAGGTATGTATTCTTTTAGTAAGCGTAAACTAATTTAAAACTTATTGCAAGATAAAAAAGAAAGTGAATAAGAACAATTGCGAACAAATGAAACTAGCTTACGTGATCTTAATACAGCTGGCTCGCCGACTCTTGTATTAGCGCAATACTCACCAAACTGAATTTTCTGTAAAACGGGAGTTGGTTTTGAAGTGTTTATTTTGTTTTGATTAAAATATAATAAAACTATTGAACATTAACTTATTTAATTAAGTTATTTTTCTATTATATTTTAATCACTCCATAATTATTTAAAAAATAATTAATTATTTTTGGGGTGTTAATAGAGTATTCTCATCTGGTTGAGCTGAGTAAATATATAAAAGGAAATGATAAATATACATAAATATATAATAAAGATACTAACACAAATAAATAAATAACACATAAATAAATAAAATTGTTATTATTATTGGGATATTTATATAGTTTTTTCAACTTGTTGGGTTCTATAAATATAATATAATAGTGAATGAAAATGATAAATGTACATAAATATTAATGAAATAAAATGAATACATAAAAATACATAAATGAATAAAAGCCCAACCAGACGGAAGCCCTCGGCAGGGGAGATCAAACGACCGAGGGTTAGGGTGAAAGGGAAAGAAGCCGGTGGACGATGCGGGCGGTTCCTGGGAGCACCGCCGTCCGCATTTGAGCCCGGAGCGGTCAGTCACGGAGTCCCAGTCGCCTCAGATGACCCGAGAGGCTGACCGGGATTAGCCCATTCGCAGAGACGACTACAGGAATAATTTCGGTCTGCAGACCACCCCACATTTCGATCACCTCGTGAGCCAGGTTTTTATGATGACGGAGTTCATGGGCTTAATACCTGCATACTGAATCACCACAAATTCCGTCCAAGGGCTCTCGTTGTGATTTACAGGCTCTGTCTACTGGCCGCGCCAGAATGCGACAGTGTCGGCCTGATTTGGTGCTAGGCCCGTTTCACTTGACATTGGTCACTCCAATGATTCATAGAGCCTTTTCTGATCACTCTGGAAAAGACGATTCTGGTTAAGGCGTGTTGACCTCTCGGTATATCGCCGAATCCGCTTTCCCCAAGCGGCGATTCTCTGCTTCAGATCATCTTTGTGATCCGTCAGTTTTTGCGTTATATCCGGCTGAGACAAACTGACATTTTTCCCAGCAAACGCCATCCTGACGGTGCACACAATCCTTGGCCCGTAATTGCCTGACCTGAAGCATGTCAGTCTGCATATAAGATCGATTTAAATATACTATTGTTTTATTGAAATAGATAAAGATCTTTTCATTATAATAATCTTTTTCAATAATTGATATAATCGATGTAAACAAAAGGAACTGCTTCCGATGTTAGGAGCGAATATGAAGTGGCACATCTCTATAGACCAGCGTCTTTACATGCGCAAAAGCCTACTTTAGCCCGGCCAAGATAGAGTGTGCGGACAATATATATTTTTAGTTGTTACCAGGAAGATCCTTTTGCCCATCTCTCGTTTCAATTTCCCTTTGTTACCTCTTACGATACCCACGGGATGATATGGAATAGTGGATGTCTATACATCGGCTGTACACGTATAATGTTCAGTCTATGTTCAGCCGTCGACTTAGATGTGTTGTAACGGTATATCATTCTGTAGATTATGGGCCGTATTAATGTGGCACGCTTTTTGTAAAAGAGACTGCTATATTAGTCTAGTGACCGTAAGCGCGATTGCTGACTGTAAGTTCCGGGTGCGAATCCCGGGTTGATCCAAAATCAGTTGTTGTATTTTTCTAAGAAGCAGCTGGGAGTAAAGAATTTGGCGATGTTTCACACCGGCCGCATCGGATTACCTTCCCTTGGGACTATAAGAGTGAGGAAATAAAGAGTGCATCTGTACTTGTGCATCCATTTGCGCACTTTAATAATAATAATCATAAGGTCCCGCGCAAATGGCTGGTCTCCGATGAGACTAATTCGATTACCACGTCTACTGGATCCGAGCTACCACGTGGATTATAAGAGAATCCATAACATTAAGTACTTTAAAGAATGCTCTTTAATTGACAGATTCAGCAGTAGTATAACAGACTACTTTAAGTTTTCTGCTCATTATTATTGTAAATAGATTGCCTAACAGAATGCATGATAATATAAGCAGCACAGCTATCCGTTTTAGTCCCTGAATGGGAAATTTTAATCAGTTTTGGCTTACAATGTTTGAAACAACTTTCATTATTACACGTAACAAAGATAGTGCTACGTTAATTCTCTTATCTCAGTGTACAGTTTGTTTACACAAGGGGATGAACTAGGCTTTGTATGCATTTTATGAAGTATATTTTAGCTTCGTCCTTTCATTGTTTTGCATAAATGTCTATTTTCGCAGTACAAAGTCGAATTCAGGTTTTCATCTTTTGAATATTGAATTGTATTCAATACTTCCTATCGGACATGTTTTGCAATGTTTGTATAGAAAAAGAACAAACGAATAAACATTTTTCTGTCAGAAGCCTTTGAGAGCGCGCACACAAAATCGCATCGAAGCTTCGTTGTTATCAGATCAATGATATAGAAATGCATACAGGACAAACAAAAGAAACATATTTTTATAGATAGATTATAAAGTTGAATATTGTTTGAAAATCGATTAAATGATGTTCAACGCAGAGTGCTAAAAACGAGTGATGACAACCGGATCTGAGACGTGGTTCACTGTCGGCGAGCCATTGAGAGGGCTTTGTTCGGATTTTTTATGCGTGATATACTTCGTAACGAGAATATCCGTAATAGAATCAAAGTAACCAACTTAGCGTCACGGATCAGTAAGTTGAAGTGGAAATAGGCCTGCAATATAGTTAGATGAACTAATAGCAGATGATGAAGGATTGTTTTTGAGGAGATGATCATCACCTATATTTTAAATTTAAAATGGCAACAGAGAGTAGTGTATAATGCGCAGGATTCTGGTACTGCTACAATATATAGTTAATGCGGATAACCAATCCACTCTTGCTTTATAGATAGTACATTTAGGTGACACAGCTTTGCTCTGCGTTAGTGTACAGCTTCACGCTTTTAAAAATCTTCACCAATACCATATGTGTTCATTAGAAATGAAACTCCAAATGTACGGTGGATGTAGTGCATGTATTTGTTGAAGAGTAAAAAATCGTAAAACCAGTCCGAGTAGACTCGGTTGATCCTAACACAAGCACTAGAGTCCCAATACAGAGACTTTAATTCCTTTATCAACCCAGCGCTCAACCCAAATAAGTACAGTATTTGCCATAGTATATCCCTGTCCACTCCATCATAGGCCTTTTCCAAGTCCATGAACGCACAAAAAACCTTTTGGTTTTTGGCTAAAAACTTCTCCGCAATGAAGCGCATGAAAAAGACTTGATCTATACAACCCATTCTCTTTCTTGTACATCCCACTTGTACATCCCAAATTTTTACATCAGTTTCTTTCATGACCCTTTAGCATACATATTTCCCATAGTGATAAGAAGGCTGATACTACGGTAGTTTTTACAATCCTACTGTGACACTTTTTCTTTATATATTTGGACTATCACGGCTTTGCACCAGTCTACCGGTACTCGCTTTAGTTTTTAGCATAAAAATAAACGAGGTGTGCAGCAGGCTTGCCACCACTTCCTCTCCAGCCCTTAGCATTTCGAGTGAACACTATGATATCCGTCTGTCTTACCTGCTTTCGCGCTTTAAATTGCTTTCATTATTTTCGGAGTTTCTATTTAATTTGGTTCATACGTCGTCTCCCCACTCACAAACGCTTTCAAAATATTCCTTCCATGTCTTTAAACTAAAAACTTCATCATTTAGAATATAACCATTCTCGTCTCCTAAAGCCTTCAGGCTGTTTTTAATGTCCCCTGGCAGTTTTAATATTTGCCTGGAAGTTATCCGACATTCTTCTATAATTTTTGTCAGTTTTTTCTTGCTTTTTCATTGCAACTTTCTTTTAATCTCTCATTTTGATGTCCAAAGACGGCTTCTTTTCTTTCAATGTCATCATTCGTATCGTTAGATTAACCAATCTTTGTGGCTAGTAAATATAGCCATGCTCTATTTTTTGCTTCAAGTTCCATACATACCTCATTATTTCACCATAAAGTATTATTTTTCCTTTCATTTGTTCTCTTACCAGCACCACATACTTCGGTAGCTGCATCCACTAAACCTTTGTAGCATTTTGCCACATATTCTCCAAGTCTAACTCATTCATACATAATTCATCTAAACCTCTTATGTTTTCTTTCAGTCTACATTTATACCTGCTTTTCTCACCTTCATCTTGTAACCTTTCTATTCTAATACCCTGTAACGCAGTGGTGGATGCAGATGTACGAGGGCGCCAACGCCTGAATAGACCATTAATTCGGCATAAAACCAAATAATGATTCGTTCCTACGTTAGACCCCCATAAAACGTTGTATTTACCACTGCGCTCCTTATTTTTTCATCCACAATTATGAGATCTATCATGCTTCTATCATCACCTCTTTCGCAAGTATACATGTGAATCCTCTTGTGGCGAAAAAAGTGTTCGTCACAAAAAATTCTTTTCCATACATACGGTGAGGAGGCTTTCAACATTCACATTTATACTTTCGTCACCAAACGTTCCCAATATCCTTTCATAACCAAGCCTCTTCACTCCAACCCTTCCATCAAAATCTCCTAGCATAATAATATTTTCATTTCCCTTACATTTCACTAACACCATCCTTACCATTTCCCAAAACTGCTCTCGGATATAAGTGGGCTTATACATGTCAGGGGCGTTTATCCCTAGCACAAACAACTTCTTTAAGCCCACTTTCTTTCGTATCCATAGCAGTCTTGGGCTTACACATTCATACTCCTTCACACATTGGTCCATTCTTTCTGCAAGAATGACACCTACTCCCTGGCATGCCTGCTCGGTCTCGTTAATACTAGACCAGTATGCAATATACATGCCATGTGTAGTGACATCCTTCCCTATCTGTTTCGTCTCATTTACACAACATAACAAACATATTCCTCCATCATACATCATATCGCATACTTCATCTATCTTATCATTCATTGCTCTTCATACATTCAGCGTAGTCAGACGGGCTCCTGCAATCCACTTTTCGCCCCTGAGACAGAAAGTGACGGGTAGCGAACCTCGTCGCCGGTTTTCCTCCCGGAAATACTTCGCACCCCTGCCCCATAAAAGGTGCGCCGGGAACTCGGGGCCATTTCTTTAATATGGTGCCTCATGTGCAAAATGTGGGGTGGTATGTTTTACGCTGCTACCACGGCAGGGAGTAAAGTAAAGTAAAAGTAAAATATACTTTATTGTACACCAAGGAACATATTACATTATTTATATATTTAATGGGACATTGGTACAACAGGCGGCCTTATCGCTAAAACAGCGATCTCTTCCAGGCAACCTTAGGGCAGAGGATACTATTTTAAAGATAGCGGAAGGGGTGTACAGAATATGATAAAGAAAGATAAATAGAAGAACATAAATGATTAAAGAAAAAATGAATGACGACAGGTAGTAACTTAAGAGGAAAGGTAATAAAGTTTTAATTTATTTTTAAATATAGGAAGAGATTTAGATTTTTTAATATGTAAGGGGAGAGAATTCCATAGTCGTATAGCGGTAACCGTAAAAGAATTAGAATAGAAGGAAGAGGAATGTCTAGGGGTACTTAGAAGGAGATTATTTTGAGATCGTAAACTACTTAAATATATAAATCGGTCTTTCAAATAAGAAGGAGTGGTCGGATTGAACAGAATGCAGTAAAGAAGATGAAGAATGTGAGTATTCCTGCGAAGACGAATCGGGAGCCACTTGAGCTTAAGGCGGAATTCGGATATGTGGTCATACTTTCGTAACCCAAATATAAACCTTATGCAATAATTTTGAAGCCGCTCAAGTTTATTAAGTTGCTCGTATGTTAGGTCAAGATAACAAGTGTCCGCGTAGTCAAGGATCGGTAAAAGAAGAGACTGAGCCAGCGCAACTTTAGTAGGAATGGGGAGAACATTGCGTAATCTTCGAAGTGAACCAACTGCGGCAAACATTTTTTTACTTATTTCACTAACTTGCGGTCCCCAAGACAAAGTCTGATCGAACATAATGCCTAAATTCTTAACTTTGTCACTGTATGGGATAAGTGTCCCATCGAATATGATTGGCGGGAGCAGCGACAAAGTTAACCGAGAGATTAATTTCGAACTCCCAATAATAATGGCTTGAGTCTTCAGTGGATTAACTTTAAGCCCAAATGAATTACACCAATGAGAAATACGAATAAGATCTTCATTAATTAATCTAATTGTATTGGGGAGATCCACAATCTTACATTGAGAGTAGATTTGTAAATCGTCTGCATATAGGTGGTAAAGAGAAGTTATGTGGGAACAGATCGAATTGATGAAAATAGAGAACAATAGAGGAGACAACACGCCACCTTGTGGGACGCCAGCTTTGACAGCAGACCAGTCAGAAAACATGTCTTGAATTTGTACACGTTGCCGGCGCCCTTGCAAGTAACTATGAAACCAACCAATTACTTCAGGAGATATGTTAAGAGAACTTAGGACAGCGAGTAAAACATCAAAGTCTACAGTATTGAAGGCATTACTAAAGTCAAGCAATGTCAATACTGTAACCTGCTGACTATCCATGCCCAGGCGAATATCATCAGTGATTCTAACCAAAGCCGTAGTCGTACTATGACCGGGACGGAAACCAGATTGGAATGAATTCAAAAGGTTATGATTGGACAGGAATTTGCTCAGCTGTTGGTATATTAGGCGCTCGAGTACTTTAGAGAGAAAGGAAAGGATGGATATAGGACGGTAATCTTCATATGTCGGATTAGATTTTTTAGGGAGTGGAGTTACTAGGCCGTCTTTCCAGGGTGAGGGAAAAACACTGGTGTCAAGGGAACGGTTTAAAATAAGTGTAAGTATAGGAGCTAAAAGATCGAGTATTGGGATAATCATCTTACGACTAATGCTGTCAGAACCAACTGCGTCGGAAGTAATGGCTAATATATTCTTCTTAACATCACTGACAGTAACTTGGCTAAAGACAAAAGAGGAAAAATTGGGAGTTGATATAGCAGAAAGTTGAGCAAGTGTATTTTTCTTCGTAGCACTGTCTATAGTGGCGCTAGAGAGGAAATGAGCATTAAGCTTATTTAAATTCAAATTAAGAGATTCTACATTACGCTTTGCTTTTCCAACCCCTAGTGATTTGAGAAAGTTCCAAACTTTAGTTGAGTTATCTTCCTCAACAACAGATTTATGGATATGGCGTCGTTGACTATCTCTACACACCATATTGCAGCGATTTCGTGCCCTGTTATATTTCTCTCGGTTAGAATCATTAGGATTCATACGATATTTAGATTTCGCTATGTTCTTTTTTTCTTGAAGTTTTTTTATATCGGCAGTGAGCCAGGGGGCAGGAAGATGCTTCATTCGAACTGGACGAATTGGAGCGTGAATGTCATACAATTGTGTAAGTATGCTGTTAAATATAGATATCTGCTCATCAACCGAACCAGCATTCGCAACTACTGACCAGTCAACCTTAGCAGTATCTTCTCGCAACTTATCCAGGTCCATTCTACTAAAATTGCGCCGGAGAAGGATCCTTCGCTTAGCCTTAGGAGGTTTTAATTTATAGGACAGGTAAAGTAGATCATGGTAAGAAAAAGCGGAGGCATTGCATTGACCATGTTTTGCAACATGGTCAATGGAAGAAACAAGTATTAAATCAAGGAGAGAAGGTACACAATTAGGAAAAGCATGAGTTGCTGAAAGTGGGAGAATATGTAAGTTAATGCCATTAACAAGAGATTTCAGACGGGATGCTCTAGCATCATTTTTGAGAAGACAAGTATTGAAATCTCCCATGACAATAGTGTGATTATAAAGCGAGGAGTATTGTTCTAATAGAATTTCAAAAGCTGAAAAATAATCAATTGTAACATTTGGACTGTAATAGACACCGAGAAGAAGCTTTGAATGTCCAAACAATATTTCGATGAATAGGTGTTCAGGGCCGGCGCTAGACACTGGCTGCGAAGTATTTAAAACTGTGTAAGGAATGTGCGATCTTAAATAAATCGCCACGCCACCGCCAGCGCGCCCAAGGCGGTCGTTGCGAATCAAGTGGAATCCGGGAAGAGAGTAAGATATACAGGGAGCCTAGTGTGCGACTATTGACTTGTCGCTCATTTAGCACCACCCGGGGGACTCTTAGGTAATCGAACCCTACGGACGCGAGCGACTTATCCAATCAAGTTAGGACTAACAGGAATTAATTCGAATTCTCAACAAGTATCTTTAATAAAAGTACATTTAGGGATTTTATCGCGTTAAATTTGCTTGGTTTTAATACCCGACATTAGTAGCTCACGAATATAAGTGACGTAAAACACCAACGCTCGGGGAAGTCTGCAGTTTGTGATCATATTCTGGACGGCCCCCGCCATTACATCAGATTCGATAGAACACGAATCCTTCCGAAAGAAAATCGGTTCCTGCCAAAAATGGTAGAAAAGTGAGGCTATTTAAATAAAAATAAAAACATCTCGATTTCAATAGAGAAGGAGACTGGGTACTACCACCTACTGACTAGATCTTGTAATCAATAAAATTAAAACTAAGCAACACTACCACTGCAAGACTTCAAGATACAGTAAGTTCATTTGCGTAGATAGGTAACGTCGTGTATTAAAATCAAGTATATTAAACGCGATAAAATCCGTAAAAGTAGTTATTCAATGTTAAGTGTTCACGTAAATGTAAAAAATTATTAAGTAAACTGTGTTTTTTGACAATTGAGTTTTTCCTTCAAGAAATTCTCAGTAATTGCCCGGAGTCAGGAAGTTGGCGGTGTCTCACCCCCGTGCTTCGGAAAGCACGTAAATCCGTTGGTCCTGCGCCTGATCTCTCTCCGGTCGTGTTGGTTTACCGTCTCATGGGATTATGAGAGTGAGGGAATAGAGAGTGTACCTGGGATTTCGCATACACTTGGGCACTATAATCCTGTCCTGCGCCGATGGCTAACCTCCGCTGAGGCAAGCCGCCGGGGCCGAATTTTAGTCTGGAGGATTATTATACTCGTATATGTATATATATATACATATATATTGCGAAGTAGAAATGAAGCTAAAACAAGATATTTAATGTTTATTAATTCATGTTAGCAGCGCACCTCACTGTTGAACGAACATTTTGATGAAAAATTTACTCAATGCCTCGTGACGCGAAGTCAATGAAACCTCTTGAGTTAAGAGTTAAATTAATATAAAAGGAACCTTCAAACAACGCAGCTAATTAAAATGAATATGGAGAAAGTTTTAACAACAAGATTTCTCATCTGCGTCTGTAGTATTTGAATTGGAAAGTTCAGGTTAACTATAATGAAAGATTCAAAAATTTATGTACACAAAGAAAATAAATATAGACTTATTGTTTCAAAATCTCGTCATACTCTAGGTTTTCAACATGCTGTTGGCTATACTCACGGGACGAAACAAAGTGACAAATGCACTTACGCTGTCACCACATCGCTAAGTAATTTACTGAATAGGTAATTATAATCTAAATAATTTAATTAATGTAAAATAAAAATCTACAAAACTGTAATGGAATTTCGAAAATATTATATGTTCTAAAATATTGAATATTTTCACATAAGTTATATATTTAATATATCTAAAAGAATTCTGTTTACTCGTATCAAAAATTATGCAGAAATACATTTAGCGCCTAAATGTATTTCTGCAGAACCAACGACCAATTAATTGCTACTAATTCGTAAGTCCCTCGTTATTTTCTCTTATCGTCTGTACAGCGAGGACACCAACGTAAGTTAATGTTTATAAATGCTTATTCCACCATATTAAATAGGAAAATTCGTTTGTGATGAAAAGCAGTAGATAAATTCCAAAAATATTTAAATGAATACTGTGATACGATGCATATTACTATATTAAATATTTTGTTATTAATGAAACCATTTTTTGTACGCCTATTTATATTATGCTAAAAGATTTTAAAGAAAGGTTTGAAGTTAAGGGGGGTTGTGTTGCAGGAGTCTTGGGAATTTGAATTTGAAGTTTCCTTACAGAATGTCTGGAATGAAATCTTCTAGGAATGAATGTATTTATACACATTCATATTTTTTAAATAGAAAATTAATATGTTTACGTGGGTAATAAGAAAAGATAGAATGAGGAGTGTAGTTATAGATACAAGTAAATACCGAGGTTCCAACATAGGGGCAAGTCATTGCTTTATCTTATGCAGGAAAAATGGTCTATTGACGGACAATTGGCTTCAATTACAGGACAAAGGTGTGAAAGAGACAAATATTGTAAATTGAGTGTATAAAGTGATTAAGATGAATTGTGTATGAAAAAAGAGTTGGAGCATGTGTGAAAATAGCTCAGAGAGGTTTATATAAGTAAAATAAATAATGAGAGGACAATTTTGTATATTTACACCAATACTACACATTAACTGCAACCAATTTTAGGGATTTTATCGCATTTAATTTAAACTTTTTAATTCCCGACGTGTCGGTGCATAGCAGAACCTATGGTTACGGGAGGGACGGGAGGAAGTCCCATGTCATAGTTAGCTTAGCCACCTTCATTTTAAATATTAATATTTGGTCCTTAGAACAAGATAACAGTAGCTTGAAGTCTTGTATTGATAAGTTTGGGTTTTGATTTAATTTTGTTAATTATAGGATCCCAAGCATATCTTGTAGCTACCACATGCACCCATCCATCTTCTCTATTAAAATTAGGATTCGTCTTTTGATTTAGGATTAGTCTTTAAATTTCAATTGCCTCGCGAATCAACTTGGTCGGAATCGGTATTTTCTTGCGAGAATTTGTGGTCTATCAAATCTGATGTAATATTGGAAACGATCTTGAACATGTTCACAGACTGCAGACTTCCCAGAAAGTGAGTTCTCGTAAACCATAGACATACATGTCATTTTCTAGATACAGATTTAGATTATGTTTAGATCATAGACTTAGAATTAACCTATCCTAAGTCTATGGTTTAGATTGTCATGATAATTAATATCTTCAAAATTTATTGACTTTGATTGCGCGCTTGGGAGAAAAGTTTTAAAATATGAGATAAAATTTGCGACATTTTTGATGTTATATCAGATCTTTTAATTTAGAAGCTGGCAGAAATTTAGAAAAAACGAAAGAATTATTGTTATGACAGACAAGAATATTTATGTCACTATATGATCCATCTATTCTACGATTTATTACTTATGGTCAAACGTGTACTTGGTACACAAACAAAGTTCACGTTGTATTTGACCACGAGAAAACCTTTTTGTTCTTAATGCTTGATTTACCTATTATAAAAACTAGCTAGCTATTTATTAGTTTAATAAAACATAGGTATGAAGTTATGGCACATATTTAATTTTTTATTTATAGCAAAAAAAAATGACATTAATACAAATTGTAATTTTAACTCGACGCAAGTAAATTTTGCAAGATGCAGTCTTAACTTGCTAGTTAGGGTGAACTTCGAGAGGCTCAATTTTCGTTGTCCGGAGAAAAAAAGTAGTATTTAATTTAGAAACAAAAATATTTTTTATGCTACTGTAATGTATGATCTAACTGAGGCTTCTAATATGCCACAAAATAGTCACAAAATAGAAAAAAATTCCGAAAGGCCTAAATATGGATACCCCTGGCACTTTCGCTACACATTTTGCGAACAACTTATCAATAAAGTATTTACTTATGTACGAAAATACGATAAACAATGCAGTCTAAACTCTACCAGGTTAGATGCTGATATATAAAAAATATACCGTATGTATATTTATGACAGTTTTATTAAGAACTATAATATACAGTTTGTCCGAGACTAAACAGTGATTCCGTTCCGTTCCGCCAGGGTTATCAAAATTCATAATGAAAACCCAAACTTATTTCTAATTTTCTGTAAAAAAAGAAAGTTTTCCTATTATTTCTTACACATATATTTATTTTACATATCGATTGACGTGCAGTTTCATGGTTTCTTGGAAGAGAATGCCAAATTGGCCTCTAAAAAGCTTCACGCTCTCAAGAGACCGGGACAGTATTTCAAGCCGACACAACGTTTGCAACTTTACAAGGCGCAGGTTCAGCTGCACATGGAATACTGTTCCCGTCTCTAGGCTGGTGCACCCCAGTGTCAGCTCCTTCCATTTGATCGCATGCAGCGCAGAACCGTTCGAATCGTCGGCGACCGAGCTCTTTTCGATCGGCTTGATTCACTGGCACTGCGAAGAGGTGTTGTATCTCTTTGCGTATTTTATCCCATTTACCACGAGGAGCGCTCTGAGCAATTGTTCGAATCAATCCCAGCCGTCAAATCTCATGAACACACATCGCGGCAAAACTCCCAATATCATCTTCATCAAATTTTCTTCCTCGCACAAGTTCCTTGTGGAATCAACTACCATCAGATATTTTTCCGGACTGATACGGCTTAGGAACTTTGATTTTCTTATAAATCTTAATTCAATTTTGATCCTTTTGTCGTCTTTTATTGATTCCCCTGGCCAAAAAAAAATTTAAATGCTATATTTTGGGAACCATCCGACCAAAAGTAATGCCTATTAGGTAAATGTGTTTATAATTAAGTAAAATTTAATGTTAAACTGTTAATTGTAAAAAATCTGTTCAAATAAATTTCGCCAAGGGAATCAACTGAATATTCCGAATTTCAGGATTCACCCTAAGAGACAAGTTTTATATTAGTAAGTGATAGAAGAGAAGAAGAGAAGAACATTGTTTCATGGCGTTAAAAGTATTTTATATACTCGTATATTTTTAACATAAAGAACACATACATTTTAACAAAAACAACAGGTTAAAGTAAAATCTAACAATGGAACTAAGTTGTGACAATCGTATAGTCTAACACAATGGACAGAGCGTTAGTAAGTTCTTGACTTTTCCGCTTTGCCAGTCTCACACAATAGAATAAACACGAATCTCGAACAATAATAAAACGCGCGGAACAATACCGAGATATTTTCGTTTATATTTTATTACATATTATATTCTCTAAAATAGAATAGTTCTCCTAAGTTTTAGTCTGTTTCGATTTAATTGTATTCGTTTATCATTACTTATCATTGGGTGGGATAGAAGCCAAGCGTGGGCTAAGACAAAGAAGACAGCTACATTGATACCTTTAAATTAAAAAAAAAATGTTCGTTTTAAGTTTTAATTTCAAATTTTGATTGCCAGCGGTTGATTCTTTTTTTCTAATTTCTTCAATTGCTGTGCCTTATGGGTTAACTTACACTAACTTGCATAGAATGATGCTTAGTCACTCCAATACATAATATCCCAAAAAAGCTCTACGTTTTGGTAGTGTTACGAAAGTCGTCATGTGTTGGCGACGGCAAGAAAATCTTTTATTATATATCGTCCCACGAGTGCCCTAAGTGTTGAATATGGAAAATGTCCGGACAAGCTCAAGATCGCTTACAGATGGCAGTAAAATGAACAGATGGCTGTCTCAAGATTATGTAAATAACGGCGGGAATGTCTGCCAAGCCATGAGTGGGCTGTTTATGTATGTAAACAAAGCCAATTGTTCTGATGTCACAGTAGCGGAGTGGCAAGTCTATTGGCTGTGACGTTATGGGACACGGGTTCGATTCACGCACAACACCAGTATTTATATGCGCTACAATAATTGCTCTGGATCTGAGTGTATGATTTAATGATTATATTCTCACTTTCATTACAAAGAGAGTCTGAGGGAAAGCTTGCATTTAAAGTCTTAAATGCAGGCTTCCTCACTGTGTTTTGTCAAACCTTCTAGCTTATGGTCAGAACAATACATTAAATTTTAATTGAATTAAAATAAAATTGCTGGTGTACTATAAAATTTGGAGCTATTGAACAGTTTATTACTTATTTTTATCATATATTAGAAACTATGACGGAATATTCATTTAGGTCAAACTCAGTTGAACAGTTTTTAGTAAAACACGGGATCTAATTTTAGGGTTTGATCTCAATTTATTTATTTCTGAGTTAAGTCAATGAATAATAGAAAAAAATATTGTAAAATTTGACTTTTGTACCTGTTTTCAATTGTGTTCAGGTATGATCCACATTAATACTGCATTTGTAGACTTAACTTGGTCTCAATTTTTTTTATAAAGGATTTCCTCAAGGTTGTCTTTTAATCCCGGAACACACTATTAATAAGTACTGAATACCGTGTTATACTCAAACTTATATATTATTCTTCATATGTAATTGTTCGATGCCTTTTTTATATATTTTCTTTTATAGTAGATCAGTCCACCTGATCGTAAGCGGTAGATGTGGCCCATAGATATCTATATCTAAGATAGAATTTTTACAAATTTTGCGTTATCGAGTTGCGTTATAAAACTTTTGCGAATCAAAATGCAGATGCGTTGTTAGCCGTGAGAAGTAAGATGGAATGCCCCTTTTCCAGTAAAAAGGGTCTCCGGTTCTCTACACTCACCATACGAAACATAGCAGCATTAAGCTGCTATTTTACGATGGTATTCTATGAGAGCGTGGTCCTTCCAGGTCAGGCCGACCCATTCGTGCTACAACTATACAATTAATATAGCTGCAGCATAGCTCTACCACGCTTAAGTATATTTCCTGTAGTGGTGTAATTATTTAATTAATTTCTTTCAATTTTAAAATTTTTGAAGATATTTATTATACACGTGAAAAATTTACAATTTTAAAAGATAGTTTTAAATATTTTATAGCAATCCAGAATATAATTTCTTTTTACCAGCGAATGCTACCTATAACGATGCTATTCGTTTGATACAGTGTACGAGATACTTCTACATAAGTAGTTTAGAAATTATATATTCTAGTGGCTTCTTGCGTCAGAATATTGAAAATAGTTTTTGAATTTTATTTAAATAATCTTATTTTATATAAGTTTTATGCCCAAATATTTAAACGCTGATCATTTTTAAGATGTCATTAAGTGTATGTGTCGACATGCTGCTCCGTACTTTCTATAGATAGTGAACGCATTTCGGGGTTCATTCATGTGGTGGAAATACACCATCTTTCAGTCATGTTTTACAAGGTAATCATTAAATTTGGTAAAATTTGATACATAAAAACGTCAAAAACAATGCCAAGCAAAGTGTTAATTTCTGTTTTTAGTCATGTTAAGCTTTTTTGCTCGCCTAACAAGTGCTTGACATAAGTGAAAATAGCAGTTAATTAACTTGAGTGTTTGGGAGTACAATTTGGATTTAAAGGTGATAAGCAGCGAAGCAATAACGTAACGCCTGATTCCAATTATTAATTATAATTTAGTCTAGTACCCAGTTCGGTTTTTGAGCCTTAATCATTCGAAATAAAGTCGTGTGCCATGTAGTGGCGGTGTAAGAATATTAGTTACCCTATATCATCCCATGGGTGTTGTAGAGCCGACTGAGGGAACCAAATGACGAGATGGACAGCAGCGTCTTCTTAATAACGACTAAAAATAAAAAATAAACTCTCGTTGCCAACCCGCTTGCCGAGCGTGGCAACTGTGGCAAATATCCCCGTAAATCGTGTGCATCTCCTTATTTCTGACAATAAACGGACCTTACACCAAAAGCAAAATATTTGTATTTTCACTGTTGGTGCTGATGTTTCTATGAACAACGTAGAGTTTGTAAAACAAACAAATTGTTTATATAGACGTGGTAGAGCCACGCTGCATATTATGATTGTAGCACAAATGGTTCGACTTAATCGGGGAAGGACCACGCTTTAATAGAATACCTGCGTAAAATATTAGCTTAATGCTGATGTGATTCGTATGGTGAGTGTAGAGAACCGGAGACCTATTTTACAGGAATCGAGGAATTCTATATTAATACCAGGTGTCTCAAAAGAAAGTTCACATTTAAATCTTTTTTTAAAAGAAAAGTCTTAGCTTTATTGAAAAAATGTTTATTTTATATTGAAGTACACTGTTTGGGAATTTATTTTTTAAAAATAACATTGTCCAAATGTAAACCGTTGCGCTCTCGGCATTCATTTAGTCGGGCACTAAAATTGCCTATGACAGCTCGGCAGGTAGTCTCCGTGATGGCTGCCATTTCATGACGGATATTTTCTTTTAATTGTGCCAGGGAAGTCGGTTTATTAGCGTAAACTTTTGATTTGACATAACCCCACAGGAAAAAATCCATAGGCGTTAAATCGGGACTCCGTGGAGGCCAATTTATGTCACCTCGCCAGGAGATTAATTTGTTCGGAAAAATTTCTCGAACTCGAGGCAGAGATCTGTTGGACGTGTGTGAAGTTGCTCCATCCTGCTGGAACCATGTTCTTTGGTTGTAACCAGGAAAGTTTTGCAGTTGGGGTACGAAAAACTCGTCTAACATCTCCACATAACGCTCTGAATTCACTGTGAGTGTGCGTCCCCTTCCATCTTCAAAAAAGTAAGGGCCGATAATTCCTCGCGCCGACATCGCTGCCCATACGGTGACTTTGGGTGAATGTAGCGGTTTCTGATGTTTTTGTTTTGGGTTGGTTGCACTCCAGTAACGACAATTTTGCTTGTTTACATGCCCATTCAGGTGAAAATGGGCTTCATCGGAAAACAAGATGTTGGTGAACGTTGGAAAGCGCTCAATCATCTGATTTACAAAGGCAAGCCTCTGACCAGCATCTTGAGGCTTCAGTTCTTGCACTAACTGAATTTTGTACGGGTGCAGCTTTAAATCTTTGTGTAAAATGCGGCATAATGAAGATCTGTGCACATTTAAAGCAACAGCACGCTTCCGAATCGAGAGGTTTGGATCATCTCGAATAGACTGAGTAACACTGTCCACGTTTTCGGCTGTTCTTGATGTTCTTGGTCGCCCAGATTTTGGTTTCTCCAGAGTTGACCCAGTCTCTTCAAACTTCTCAACCCATTTTGCAATGAGACGAGTGCTAGGCGCATCATTTAAGTGACGAATATGTCGAATACTGCAGAATTTTCTACGCGCTACAGTCGCCGAATTACCGTTTTTGTAAAACTCACGTACGCACAACGCACGGTCCGCACCAGAGAAACGCTCCATAGCGACTAAATTCCCAAGAGCCAGACTACCGACTGACATACCCCCCGCGCCCCTCAGAATAGTTGCTTTCGCGTAATAAGATAAGCAAATGTGAACTTACTTTTGAGACACCTTGTATTAGTCCTTAGAGGTGACAACGCATCTTTATTTTGATTCTTAATGGAGGTTAAATGTAGATGTCTATGGGTTAGCATCCACTTACTATCAGGTGGAATGAGTCCTCGTTTGTCACCCTTATTCTGTAAAAAAATGCAGTTTGTCACAGTATTTAATCTGTGGAGTAGTAGATGAATACATGAAAAGATCTGGTAGCATCAGAAGTCATGGTACAGCATATAAATATTTTCTATTGCGAACATCCTCACTTATAAGTTTATCACACATAGAAACCCCTTACATAGCCATCTCCGTGACTCGCTGAGCATCCTCAAACGCCAGCAGTGAAGGACCACGTCTCAGATCCATAAGTCATCACTGGCAACATGCACTGGTTGTACACTTTAGTTTTCAGAGATTGAGGTATACCTGACGAGAAGATGTGTCGTAATTTCCCGAACGCTGCCCAGCCGAGTAGAATCCGTCGATTGACTTCTCGGTTGAAGTTGGACTTACCTAGTCGGACTCTTTGTCGTGTTATATATTATGTTGTGTTATAGTGCTCCCAGCAACTACCGGCATAGATGTGACATCCATGTCACATCTATGCCGGTAGTCATTAAACATGATCTTTGTTTTGTCCATGTTCATCTTAAGACCTCTCCGTTGGGAGACACCATTGAAGTCATTGAGAGTAGTGCTAAGGTCCTCCAGTGATTCTGCCATAGGGACTATATCGTCGGCAAATCGAAGGTGAGTGATGTACTCGCTATTGATGTTAATACCGTATCCTTTCCAGTCCAGTAGCTTGAAAACGTCTTCCAACGCAGCGGTGAAAAGTTTCAGGGATATAACGTCACCCTGTCTTACACATCTCTGCAGTTGGATAGGTTTCGAACTCTGGTTCTGTACTTGGATAGCCATCGTAGCCATACTGTTCAAAAACTTCAGCATTTCGATATACCGACACTCAACTTGGCACAGCTGAAGGGACTGTAGCACCGCCCAAATTTCGACGGAATCAAAGGCTTTCTCATAGTCCACATACGCCAGGCAAAGTGGCTAATTTTACTCTTCGGACTTCTGTACAATTTGACGAAGGGTATGTATGTGGTCTATGGTACTGAAGCCTTTTCGGAAACCGGCTTGTTCGGGAGGCTGGAAGTCGTCGAGTCTGCGTGCGAGACGATTCGTAATGACTATCGAAAACAGCACGTAGACGCGGCTCAGAAGGGAAATCAGTCTGTAGTTCTTCAAGAGAGCGTTGTCACCTTTCTTAAAGAACAAGACCACCGCGCTTCTGCTCTACGCCTCCGGAGTAGTGCCACCATGGAGGACGGAATTGAAGAGCTTCTGAAGAACTTCAAGTACCGGTCCCTCGGGCCCTGCCGTTCAAGGTGCTGGAGAGCCATTCTAATCTCGCTCAAACTGACGTCCGGTTCTGACACTTTCAGTGTCTAGAAGATTGCAATGCAGTGGACGATATGAATGACAAGCCGTGGAAACTGTCCATGCGATTGGAGCTAAGTTCTGCAAGACCCGCCGCAGAAGAAAACAAAAACAAATCCCTCCCGTGACCATGGGTACTGTAAAGCACCCGAAACGTCGGGATAATAATAAAAATAAATTAAAGTAATTAAACGCGATAAAATCCGTAAACAGTAGTTTTATTCAATGTGTAGTGTTCGCGTAAATTTAAGAAATCATTATGAAAAACAAAAACTCTTCGATCACACTCTTAATCTCATGGCTGTTAGACAGGAGGTGAGGCTGCAATCGTCAACAGATTTGACAGTATACAGGCAACTGAACAGACAGATCTCCAAATGCATGCGGCGAGACTTAAGCAACTTTAACGCTTTTAAGTTTCTTCAACCAGGTACTTGGGGATCATTATAGATGAACGTTTAACTTGGCATGAACATATCGATGTAATAACATGTAGATTTAGAAAATTAGCCTGGATTTTTAAAACGCTAAGACATATTACTTCAGATACGCTCATTAACAAAATGTAACAAAATTTATGTAGCATTAGCTCAATCTTTAATAACTTACTGCCTTCCGATATGGGGAGGAGCAACAAAAACAAAATTGTTGCAATTAGAAAGAGCTCAACGTGCCTTAGTAAAGACAATGTACTTTTTGCCTTATAAATTCCCAACTAAAAGCCTGTATTTAAAAACTGATATACTAAGTATAAGAAAATTATATATTTTGCACACAATATTAAAAAAGCATAAAGGTTTGATTTTCGACCCAAATACTTTGAACAAAAGAAGAAAAGACATTGTACTTAATTCATTTTGTGTTAAAACTGCATTCGCTAGACGTCAGTTCATTAACCAATCTATCTATCTATATAATTTTGTCAACAAAAAGCTTAATATTTACTGTAGAAATGCCAAGGACTGCAAGATTTTGATTATAAATTGGCTAAAGACCCTGTCTTACGAAGACACAGAAAAACTTATGTTTCGACACATAGGCTGAGAGAGAGAGAAAAACACACACACACACACACACACACACACACACACACACACACACACACACACACACACACACACACACACACACACACACACACACAGACACACATACACACACACATTTATTTTTGAATATTGTATTTTTTTTGTATAATATTTTTTTTTAATGTAATCTCACGTCTCTTGAACGTTTTGTTTGGCTATGGAAGAGCGGGAGTCTCTGACACAAGTGCCTTAAGGTACTTAAAAGATGCTCCCTACCCTATGCAAATTGTAAATAACAAGAGAAATAAACTATTATTATTATTATTATTATAACACTGCTCGTATTAAAGAAGCAATCGAGCGGAAGCAGGGCTCCAAAGTCTTTGCCAGATATCTGTCTGCCAGAAAGAGCCAACTGTCAAAGCTGAAGACTGAATGTGGTAGCATCGTTTCCGGGATACCGGAGATTTTGAGTCAGACTGAGAGGTTCTACGTGCACCGGTACACATGATCGTTGGAGCCACACGCAAATGTGAGTAACGATCCAAGAGCAAGTCTTATCCGACACTATTCCGATGATATCCCGTGTTCAGTTCAGTGTGCCTCTAACCATTCGGTGATCGCTGCCAGTTTTCACCCTTGCGATCTGCTTATTAACCAAGTAATAGATCAAGAAGAAGCTGTACTGCCTAATTAATAAATATTCTAAATATGCCCGATTTTACTGCACGTAACTTAAAGTCAAATAATCAGACTTAGAACAATCATTTGTTGGTCATACCCATACTCGTTACGGATGTATTTTTACGTAGTAAAGCCACGCTTTAACTATATTATGGTTGTAGCACGGGGAAGGACCACGCTCTCACAGAATACCAGCGCAAAATACCAACTAAATACTGCTGTGTTTTGTATGTTGAGTGTAGAGAATCGGATACTCTTTTTACTGGAAATGAAGCATTCCATCATAGTCCTCAGGGTTAACAACGTTTCGATTTTTAATCGAGGAAAAATGTACGTGTTTAGAGTCACAACATTCTTTAACTTACCGTCAAGTGCTGATTGGCTCAGTAAGTCTTTCGTTCATTCGACAGTCGTTGTGGTCCAAAGTCGATCAGTGAAAAAAGTGTGAACTTTGTGATTATAGAGTTCCTAAAATTGCTGCTCAGCTTAGTAAATATGGACAAATCTTTCATGGTTCAAACGATTTAGTTGCTTACCTTAAAAAGGCTTATAATTAGCAGTGGTCACATAAGTATTCTACTTGTGGTTCTCTTCAATTTTTCATCGTCAAGAGTAAACACCAAAGGATGTCGCTGTACAGAAGTTTCGGAACTTACACTTGCATCCAAATTTTCATAAGAATTAAATCTTTATAAAGATTTGTAATTTTTATGCCTTAAGAAAACTTTTGAGGTGAAGTAAGTAGAGCAGCGCGCTTTTGACTACGTTTTGGAGGCGGTTTAGGGACATTTTTATAACATTATTCCAAGAAAAAATTAAAAGAGAATGTAATAATTTGTTTGTGTCTTATTGATCACCTTTGATATGGGTTCTGATGAACGACATTCTAAAATGTAGTGATCAACTCTTTGTGCTAAAAAATTTTTGATTAGCCCATATTACTGCAAAATTTTCGACATAGACGTAATTGATCCCTTTCAAATACATTTCAGCGAGCTTTGCCCTTTTAAATGGCTTACAAAATTCCAGTACTAAACTTAGGCCTCTCTCAATGTGGATTTTCCTCAATTATCACAATTGGTAGGTAGGTCATATCAACACTGGTATATTGCTGTAATAAATATTATTATAAATAAATCATCATATCACCTATTTCTCAATATCTTTAAAAAAAGTACAACCAGTGTGTGTTGCCAGTGACGTCACATGGAACTAAGACGTGACCCAATTCAGATGGGTAGAAACAAAAGGAGCTACAAAAAGCTCAAAGTTGTTGATATTATCATTTTTTATAGTTATTGTTGTATTTTGTTTGGTTTCACGTGGTAGAGCCATGCTGCAGCTATATAAGAGGTATAGTTGTAGCACGCATGGATCGGCTCGACCGGGGAAGGACCACGTTCTCACAGAATACCAGCGTAAAGTAGCAGCTAAATACTGCTGTGTTTTGTATGTTCAGTGTAGAGAAACGAACATTCTTTTTACTGGAAACAAGGTATTAGATCTAAATCTTCACGGCTGACAACGCATCGGCGTTTTGATTCGTAATCGAGGATAGATGTAGATGTCTATGGGCCGCAACACTTACCATCAGGTGAACTGTGTGCTCGTTTGTCACCCTCATAACAATAAATTAAAACTTTTAAGTTAAACCTAAACCTGTAAATTATTCAAGCACTTAATATAATACTATAAAATTAATACATTTGATGATATCTACAAAACAAATATCCTAGTCAACGTGTAACCCAACATAACATTGTAAGACGCATATGTGGCGATTTTATCCTGGCGAAATAGCGTTATAAATTGAAGGTAATATATTGTGGAAACATGGCAAAAATCCCCTTTTTATCCCCGTAGAGTTATTTTTACACGATGTTGCCCGAAATTGAGCAATGTTATTGTGTTGTAATTTAGACATACAATTTTGTACATCGATATAATGTATAAAGTCTGTTGAAGTTATCCTGAAGTATTATTGTTTAGCTTTAATTCGGGTTAAATATTTTAGATTTATGTTATATAAAGATATCGTTGAACTAAATTTTAATCTCTAGAACATCATTTTACAAAAGTGCCGTTTAGAAGAATATTTTTATTCTACAGTCAAGTTTTTGCCAATAATGAATGGGCATCATATTAGTCTTAATAAATAGCAGTTCGTTGTAAAATTAATTTAGAAGTATTTTCGATATATCTAGGATAAATAGTTTCTATATGTTTATAATAATTACCTTGTAGCGGCGGCGTAAGAAAATCCACTACAGCCATATTATTCCGTGAGTTTCTTAAGAGGTGACATATGAAAACAAATCAGGAGATGGGCAGCAGCATCTTTCAAATAACGACTAAAAAGAAATAAACTATGATTGCCAAACTGCTTGCAATCTATTGGGGAGGCCTTTGTTCAGCAGTGGACTTTAATAGGCTGTAATGGTAGCGGCTAATATTGATATCAATTATTATATTACAGTTAGGTACACAAATTAATTAATTGAGGTGAATGAGTTCGTATATTTGGGATGTGTATTCAGCAGGGATGGGAGATATGATAAGGATATTGAACGACGAGTGAATGCAAGAAATAAAGTAAACTTGGCTCTAAACTCTATTGTGAAAAGTCAGAATGTGTCAAAAAAAGCACGTATGGCAATTCACAATGCTGTATTAGTCCCTACTTTAGCATATGGTAGTGAAAGTGGGGTGTGGCAGAAGAAGCACGAGAGTGGAATAAATGCAGTAGAAATGCGGTCGTTAAGGAGTATGTTTACTCTGAATCTGAGTGACAGGGTGAGAAACTGTGTGATAAAAGAAGATTGTGGTTTGCAAGATGATGCAGTGACCAGGATTAAGAAAGGAATGCTTCGGTGGTTTGGTCATGTAGAAAAAATGAATGTGAAAAGACTGACAAAGCAAATATATGTTGCAGAAGTGAATGGCAGAGTCGGAAAGGGACGTCTTAGGCGGAAGTTTGTCGACCAAATTGGCGATATATTAAAAATGGGCCAAATTAAGAGTACCCTTAACCGACGAGCATGTATGCGTAGGTATATGGATGTGGAAAAGGCGAGAGAGGTATGTCAGGATCATGCTAAATGGAAGTATGTAGTCTCTGCCTACCCCTCTGGGTGACTGGCGTGAGTGTTTATGTATGTTTACTCTCTCTACCAACTCTACCTTAACTCTACCTTATTACGAGTATAAATCTATCTAAAACGCCCAATAATACATGAATAAAGTCGGTGTTTGTTTTTTACACAATGAAACGAAAAAGTAGCCACTAAGAAAAAATAAAGACGAAAAAGTTTTCGATGTTCATTAAGGTTTTAAGAAGCCTGAATGACCTTGACAGAACGCCGACCCCAGAGATTTAGCCAACGTCAACTCCGTATAGCGGTTACGCTCTGTACTACTTAGACAAGTGCAAAGATTAACAGACCGCAGAGTTAACAAGTATATAAGTTATGTACTGACTATTATGCTGCGCATCAATAAGAGTCATTACGCGTGCACGGTGTTTAGTCCATTGCACGATGTGCTGCTGTAGCTTCATCCGTTAGGCATCGCAAGCTATCAAGTATTTAAATTTTTAGTACGTAAGTGTTTTCATTATATTTTTTCAATCGTACTTATTTGTTTCGTATTAGAGCCGTGGTAGCTCGTGGACTAAGCGCTCAACTCAGGTTCGATCACCGCTAGCACCAATGAAGTCGTGAAATGTAATTGCAAAAAAAACACCGATCACGCGCTTTTCGTGACGCAGCGTCGCTAAAAATAACCTAACATGGAATTTGTCGTACATTTATTTTCAATAAAATTCGTTATTAATTTCAATATAATGCTTGTTTCTGTTTATTTATTGTGTTATATTACTTGTTTTACTGCTTTTACTTTATTGCAAATAGACTTTAATTGTATTTTCATGGTAAAAGTATATACATACCCAGCGCAAGACAGCAGCGTGAATATCACAATTATTTCTATATTATTCGAAATTATTAACGTAAAAAGATAAATTATATACAACTACAACAAAACTTTAGTAACAATTTTATAATAAAACACTATGATAAACACTAATAACATACTAGAAAACTCAAAATATCAACACGCCACACCTGACAGGCGTACGAAATGAACGTAAATTATAAATACCATAGATAGAAAATTTCACATGGAGCCCATAATACCAAAGTTCTTCACAGACAAGTAGTCTCAAACTATAAGTTTTTATGGTTTAAAGTGCTGTGGGTAGGTGTGGTCGGATCCGACCGCTCGGAATTTGACAGAATATCACATTGATCGGATCCGACCGTGTGCATATTGAAGAGTTAATATATACGTATATAGGTATTTATAATAAAAATAATAAACAAGCTGCAAGGTTCAATTGATAGTGTTTCTTGTAAACACACTTGTCAAATCGCTGTTCTCATTTTTTCCATGATGAATTGTGAAATGTAGTCAAGATAAATATTGTTGACGTGTGTGTGTGTGTGTGTGTGTGTGTGTGTGTGTGTGTGTGTGTGTGTGTGTATGCGCGCGTGCGTGCGTGCGTGCGTGCGTGCGTGCGTGCGTGCGTGGTTGCGTGCGTGCGTGCGTGCGTGCGTGCGTACGTACGTGCGTACGTGCGTGCGTGCGTGCGTGCGTGCGTGCGTGCGTGCGTGCGTGCGTGCGTGCGTGCGTGTGTGTGTGCGTGCATGCGTGCGTGCGTGCGTGCGTGCGTGCGTGCGTGCGTGCGTGTGCGCATGTGCGCGTGTGCGCGTGTGCGCGTGCGTGTGCGTGTGCGCGTGTGCGCGTGTGTGCGTGTGTGCGTGTGAGCGTGCGCGCGTGCGCGTGCGTGTGCGTGTGCGTGTGCGTGTGCGTGTGCGTTTGCGTGTGTGCGTGTGTGTGTGTGTGTGTTGATAGTAGAGCGGGTTCGCTGGCAGGATGTCGACTGGAGAGAGTGCAGTAGCAGTAGGATGAGCAATGATAACACTTCTTGAGAGTTTCTTCTATTTATTTTCTTCTTGTTATTTCTTACACTTGCCGGATTCGGAATGCCTAACCACGAAAAGCACCCCTTTTTATAGGCGCCTCTGACCAATCACAATTCTTAAATTTTGTGCACGGCACTAATGGATTCCCGTCAACCAATCAGAGCGCGGGCGACTTTTTCTATGGAAAACTTACAAATCCCTTTTTTGTGATAAGACATCCCTTACAAAGTTTTTATACATTTCTGGTATTAGAACGAATTTATATTTATCATATTACGCACTAAATATTCTCAAAAACCTTAATTTGTACCTTAAAATAATAAAAATACTGAAGCGGTCATCTTACGGTATAGCTTCCTAGTAGCTAAGCTTATGCATGCGTTAGCGCACGTCAGTGAAAACTGTCGTTGCGCCCTCCTTTCTGCCAAGGAGGGTCGCGTTCGTATACGGCTTAGAGATCTCCAGTCAGATCGTTAAGCCATTTCCTAAAAGGTGGTGTTTAGTGGGTAAAAGTCGCCACATAACCACGCAGCCGGCTGCGTGGTATGCTATGAGCATTCACCACCTCCCTCCCCCGCTTTCCGGAGGGTTGCCCATATTTGCTTCGGGCGCAAAAAAAAAAAAAAAAAAATTAGCGCACGTAGCGTCGACAGGCGGCAGGAATGCACAATATTAAATTACGACAACAACATCATGCTTGCTAATCCTAAAAACTATGCAGAGTATACTTAAACATCTTTTTGACTAAGTCTATCTTAACGCAGTTCTAAGTTACAATAGAAAACGAAATTAAATAAGTAATTAAAATCACGTATCGTCGCTATCTATCTTAACGTAGTTTTAAATTACAATAAAAACAATATTAATCAAGTAATTAAATTCACATTTCGTCGCTAACATTCTTAACGTAGTTATAGATTACAAGAAGAACAAAATTAAATTAGTAATTAAATTCACATTTTGTTACTAACATTCTTAACGTAGTTTTAGAGTACAAAAAGAAAAAAATTAAATAAGTAAATAAATTCACCTTTCGTCGCTAAATATATATATATATATATATATATATATATAATATTTTAATTAAATTGGCACATGGTGTATTTAACTTTCTACTTACAACTCAGTCAAAGTTTGAAAAGAAAGATTTTGTCTGTTATTAATCCTCTTGTGTAAACCATTTCTCACAGAAATATTGTTTATAACTGGCATGGTTTCCAAAAGCATGATTCAGTGTCAGCTGTATATAATCAATCAGGTCCTGACCTCTTTTGACATTAATTTTTTCTTCATTCGGACGCAAACTCATTAGTTTATTATTTGTTATATTTTTTCTGCAACATATTGGGAAACAGAAACTTTTTATTCAGTATTGATCACACCTATTGAAGGTCATTTTTTATGTATGAAACCCAGTGAGGCATAAAAAATATCTTTCAATCACGAATGTTACAATTAACTTCACGTAACAAATTAGAAACAGCTAGATAGCGATCAAACTTCCCAGGGGTTATTGTTATTCATAAATTCCTTGCTATCATAATAACACTTTTCATACAAACTTAGTTTAATAAGTTTTTGAACTTTGTGCAAGTCAAACCTTGCATATTTTTAGGATTTTGTTGTAAAATTGTTTACGTCGACCTAACAATGAATTACTGACTGAGTGGAGTCGAGTAACTGGTACTACTAGCTTGTGTCTGTTCCTAGATTTTACAGAATGAATATCGCTTATTTTTGTAAAACTACTTTTATTTTTGTATACCTACATTATATTTTCATAAATGTATTGAAAGGCAAAATTTAATATATTAAATTCTTTAAATTTTTGTCTGAGCAAATCTTTAGGTTTTGAATCATAGATTGCTCTTATGGCCCTCTTCTGCAAAACACATATAATTTCGGTGTCAGTTACGTGTCCTTAAAGAAAATACCATAAGACGTTGTGTTATGTATAATAGCTAAAATAAACTTGTCTAGCTGTTTCAACACTGATAAGACTTCTAACCTTTTTACAGCATATACTGCAGAACTAAGCCTGCTTGCTGCTTTTGATACATGGGGGCCCCATTAAAGCTTTCCGTCTAGTGTGATTCCAAGAAAATTTGTGATATCAGCAAGACTCAGCTCCTCCCCATTTTAACTTGCATTAGTACTAACATGTTTGACAATCAGATTTATGAATTTCATACATTTATTTGTAATGCCATTTAATTACATATTATTAACTTTAAACGTATTTAATAATTTAGATATAGTATAATTTTCTTTGTCATAATTTAGTAACTGTCGTTTTACTTTAATCATTAATGAAGTATCATCAGCAAATAAAACTATATCAGGGTTATTCCCTACTATGTAAGGTAAGTCATTAATGTATACAAGAAACAGATAGGGATCGAGAATTTAGCCCTGAGGCACATCCATTTGTAATACAAATCGATGTGCCTCACCCTCGACCCGGAAGAACTCTAACATATGTAAAGAATATGTATTAATGACAACTTTTTAGCGTTCTGTTACTTAAATATGATATAATTAATTTAAGAACATCACTCCTTACACCATAGTGTTGAAGTTTCCTGATTAATGTTTCATAGTGAACGCAATCGAAGACTTTGGATAGGTCACAGAATATATATACCCAAAGCTTCCTGTGAATTCTTCTTTGCATTGAAGATATATTTAATCAGCTCAACATCAGCATCAGATTACGAGCGACCCCTTGTAAAACCGGATTGATTTTAGGTACTAGTACCTTATTTAAATTAAAAAATTAATAATAAAAAATAGTTCTAAATTGGTAAGGTCTTATGTACTATCAGATTTAAATAAAAGTATTACTTTACTATGTTTCAATAAATCGGGATACACATTAGATTTGATACTAGTATTAAAAATAATACATAGTTGAAGGTGCGATTGTATTTATTATAGGCACAATAACTTTAACGGAAATCTCCCACAGATCTGCAGTTCTCTTAATATCAATAATTTTAAAATATTTTACAATATGTTTTGATGATACTTTATGAAATGTAAAATTCTTTGTACACGCATTTACATTTTCTTTAAGTAATGATTCGGCGACGGCATTTGAAGAATTCAGTGGCTTATTGGTTAAGATCTGAATTCTGATCTGAATTCTGACTGTATACAAAAAGTACTCTGTGCGACAGAGCTCGGGGTGGATTACAGTCTCCCGAACTGTCAAATATATATTTATTATTTAAATATTAATATTATTCTTAAAAGCAATTTTGGTAGAAATAATTCGAGCATGTTACAGTAATACAAGGACAATATTTTATTATAACTGACAGGAAACTTACGAAAGTCACCTAGTAACGTTATCTTTTTACGTATTCTGTAAAAAAAAAATTAAGCTTATTTTTTATTGATTTAAACGAATTTAGGAGGATTTGGGGTATAATTTTAAATATATATAATTAGTAATAACTTTTACTGTTTGTATTTATTTTCTAAAATTGTTTAAATTTTTGATCTGAAATTTTACATCCAATGTTTAAGTATATAATGCAATGTAACAGAACAATTCGGTATTAAATTGTTTTACATTTCGTAAACAGACTCATTGTTGCGTGGCCACGAGAATTTTTATCCCTGTGAATAATTCTCTAGCGTAGGTTGTAAATAGAGGCATGGAGGAGCAAACTTTTACTAGTACACTGCTGCAAAATGAAATTTGCGATTCATGATCGTTTTTCACGAACGAATGAACTGTTCCTTGGATTTACATATAATATAAATATATATTCACGTTGCAGTCTTTAAACTTGCTATAACTAAACACAAAATATTAAAATATATCAATAATATCATAATATAATTTGTAATATTTACCACATCAATTTAATTATATTTAAAAAAATGGTCTGTTGCGTGTGGAACATATCCCATTCTATAAAATATTGATATTACATTCTGTAAAAATATTCGAAAGAATATTACGTATATGAGAATTGTATAAATATATATTATGCGCCAAAGCTTCGTCTCGAATGGAAATAACCTTAACCCATTCCTGTTGCCAATTAACTGTATTTTTCTTGCTATTTTTTTTTCGCTGCTAGTTTGTACACTAGCTCAGTTTAATGGATTTGAAAAAGAAATAATTAAAAAAATTTGAGAGCCATTTTAATTTGAGGTTGTGAGGAATTTTATGTTAGTTCTATAAGGTGATGACGGATTTGTGGCCTTCTTTGTTTGAAGTGACACCATCAGGTGGTGTGTCAGCTAGTTAATCATTCAGCAAACGCTTAATATAGAGAGCAATTCAAACAATATAAGTCTAATTCAAGTTAAAAACTCCATAAGTTATGATGGTGTGATACGTTAGGATTGACGGAATAAAATTACATAGATTGCTTTTGCATGATCAGAACTCTAATAATGAAGGTACACTAACATTCCTGAAATATATTTATTGTAACACATATTTAAAAGTTCTAAGTTGTACGTGCTTATATTATAAATACCTTGAGACAGAAATCATATGAAGAGGAATAACATTTGGTCCAATCATAATATGAGAAACTGAATATATTCTATTTTACCTTCACACAGAAGGTTAGTTAATCAAGCGGCATTTATGGAACCGTGGCTATAAGCTTACGATATATCAACAAGATGTAATAATTCACTTATTCAATTTTAATTTAAACTTAATAAGCTAATTGTTAAAGGTCAGATTTTATGCCTTTTGGCATTCTTTACGTGTTAAAATTGGATTATATTTTACATAGAAAGTGAGCGAATAACTTATTTCAAACAGTATAAAGTGTTTGTGTAAACCTTATTCATATAAAGAATAGCGGAATTTTAACAATACCCCAGGCTGAGAGTCTGTGTTACTTTTACTATTAGTATATCTTTGCTCAATGATTTTGATAAGGTTAATTTAATAAGAAGTACTTTCAAAAAACAACGGTTTAAAAATGTAAGTGATTTAAAATGCAAATACAAATGGCGGCCTTATCGCTTAGAAGCGATCTCTACCAGGCACCCATTGCTGAGAATAAAGTTAACTGTGAAAAAGGGTAAGGGTGTCGTAGGTTGTTGGAAAATACACACGACATAAATATAATTATATAATTGATAAATTCACTCAAAATACATACAATTCATACAAACATATAGACATACATATATGAGAGAAGAAAGGATTAAACAATTAAGTGTAATCAAAACCTTAACGTAAGGAAGAATAAGTAGGTAGTACTTTTTAGAGGAATGACTATTCAAGTAGGAAAGAAGTACGCTTTGACAAGTTTTTTAAACTTTTCAATAGACGGTGCAATTCTAATGTACAGCGGTAGGGAGTTCTAGAGCCTAACAACTTCAATAGAAAAAAAATTAGCATAGAAGGAAGTGTTATGAGATAAGATTTTTAGGGTGATGTTTTTATCAGAGCGAAGAGAGCGACATTCAGTGTCTTCAGGAAACCCAAATCGCTCTTTAAGTTAAGCAGGGGAAGTGGGATTGAATAGAATACAGTATAAAAGAGAAAAAATGTGGATACCTATGTAGGAAACATGATTATATTTTCGAAGTCCAAATATCTCAAGTTTATCAAGCAACTCCTTATGCGATATTGAGATAACACGTGACAGCATAATTAAAATTGTATTTTCACCTCAATAGTGCCTCCGAACGGATAGGTCAATAGATGAATATGGACAAAACAAACATCATTTTTAATGGTCATGTCACACCTATGCCGGTAGTTGTTGGGAGCACTAAGCTCGAAGTTGTTGACGGGTATGTTTACCTGGTACAAATAGTCCAACAAGTCCAACTTCGACCGAGAGGTCAATCGACGGATTCAACTCAGCTGGGCAACGTTCGGGAAATTACGACACATCTGCTCGTCGGGTATCTTAAAACAACTAGTTTGTACGACCAGTGCATGTTGCGAGTGATGACTTACGGATCTGAGACGTAATCCTTCACTGCTGGCCCTAAGAGGACACTCAAGGTCGCTCAGCGAGCTATGGAGAGGGCTATGCTGTGGGTCTCTCTGCGAGATAAACTTAGAAATGAGGATATTCGCAGTAGAACTAGAGTGACCGACATAGTTCAACGGATTAGTAAGCTGAAATGGCAATGAGCCGGCCGTATAGCTCGAAGAACCGTTAGGAAAAAAAGGTTCTCGAGTGGCAGCTTCATACCGGTAAGCGTAGTATAGAGCAACCCCCCACTAGATGGAGTGACGACGTGGTGCAGGAAGTCGATGGACTATGATAGAGAATGATGATGATGATGAAATTTTTAAATTATTTTATAAATTTGCATTTTATACGAGATAGGTGTGAATGAAAAGTCACTATTTGTTTATAAAATATCGATATTTAGTTCACGTTTCCAACCAAATTTCGATATTCGTTGATGATATTATTTGATGATTTTTTAAAGCATTGGATAACAAAAGAGCACACAGTCCATCCGATGGTAAGTGGATGCTGTAGTCCATATACATGAACATTTATCCTCAAAACGCAAATGCGTTGTCACCCTTGAGAACTAAGATGGAATACCTCGATTCCAGTAAAAAGGTTCTCCGGGTCTCTACACTCACCATACGAAACACAACAGCATTACGTTAGTATTTTACGCTGGTATTCAAAAATATTTAAAAATGTTACAGAAATAGGTAAATATACAGGAAGGTGTTTAAACAGGTTAATAATAATAATAATTAGCCTGTTCCGTTATAATGATACACATAAACGAAAAACATATTAAATAAAACATTGTTAAATCATATTGTTTCTTTTATAATTTCGTATTTCTATTTATAAACATTTTAAAATAAATTAAAGAACAAAGGGTGCGTTTGGCAGAAAAAAGCGCTAGCAAGCGCTTATAAGCGCTAAAATAGTTTTCGGCCAGGACACGATTGCTACTTCAGTAGCGCTGACACAATCCGCCATTTTGCTTATTTAATTTGTTTGTTTTGAAGTAGAGTTTATCAGTTGTTTTGTGCAATATTAGTTTTAAGTAATATAATGACATGAATAAACATATACATGCTATTAAAAAATCATGATTGGTAAGTTTTTAATATGAATACCTTACAAACATATGTTTAAATTAGGTTAGATTCCCCGGTTAAAACTAACATCGTGTCCTGGAGGAAAATAGCTACTTACGATTTGACAGCGCTTACCGCTTACGATCGCCATTTTGCTTGCAAGCGCTTGCTTGCGCTTTTTTCTGCCAAACGCACCCAAAGTTTTGTGTTGACAGAAATGTCACAAAGTGTAATTTACTGCAATCGACCCATTTCTGAGAACGTGCGCCTAATGTATTACTCCCTTGGGAAATTAACTTTATCCATAATATGTTGTGTTCACCCTACACATTTTCACCTATTATTATTTATACACACTTTTGTCACTCAAATTTTTGTGTAATAATATACAATTTAAACGGAAGATAAAACTGTATGACCTTTTTGTAATGTTATAACTATAGTATACTTTACTCCATTTTTTATATTTTTTAATTTTAAATTACCGAATATTTTATTCATTATTTGTATTTACAAATACACATTGTTTGATACCATATTATCCTTATTCACTACTTGAATATATAGAAGGTATAAAATCATCAAATAACTTCATTGTATAAGAAACGTTAATACATTGTTTGTAATTAGTAGTTCGTTAGCGTTAGTTTGCGAAAATTCATTATATTATTTAGTCTATTTCGCCTTAGGATGCTTCGTATTGAAGAGAACCAAGGTATAACCATCGATGATGGTGTATCTTTTCTAGTGTAATAATGTTGGGATTGGTGGTTTATTTTAATAGGATAATGGTGACAAAGAGGCACACAGTCTACCTGATGGTAAGTGGTTCCTGGGGCCCATTTGCATTAACATTTATCTTCGAATAAAAATGCAGATGCGTTGTCATCCTTAAGCAATAATATGGAATGCCTCGTTTCCAGTAAACTTGTCTCCGGTTCTTTACATCATCACACGAAACACAGCAGCATTGAGTTGCTATTTTACGCTAGTATTCTATGAGAGCGTGATCCTCCCCCGGTCATATCGATCCATTTGTGTTACACCTATACTACTAATGTAGTTTATATTATTTTGTGTATGTCTGTTTATGTGAGAATTATTTTTTAGAGGTTGGTTTTACTTTCATTTTAAAGTTATTTATTTTAATCTCTTCAGTGAAATAAGCAATATCATTAATTTAATATACATAAACACAAACACTCACGCCTGTCACACAGAGGGGTAGGCAGAGACTACAGACTCCCATTTGGCACGATCCTGACACACCTCTCTTGCCTCCTTCACATTCCTACACCTACGTATACATGCTCGCCGTTAAAAGGTACTCCTAATTTGGCCCGTTTTCAATAAATCGCCAATTTGGTCGATACATTTTCGCCTAGGACGTCCCTTTCTGACTCTGCCATTCACTTCTGCAGCATAAATTTTCTTTGTCACTCTTTCCTCATTCATTCTTTCCACATGACCAAACCACCGAAGCATTCCTTTCTTAATCCTGGTCACAACATCATCTTTCAAACCACACTCTTCTCTTATTAAACAATTGTTTTATATAATTAATTTAATATAACATAGAATAACTTAACTATAATTTATTTTAAATAATCACATTAAAACTTCATTCTCCATTATTCCAACTTTATGGGTAAAAATTTTTCTTGAAATGATTAAAGTACAACCTCTGAAGTAGTGAAAGAATAATATTTTAATTCAGTTTTAGTCTTTTGCGAGTAACCTTTATATATGATAGTTAAGAAAGTGTCGTATGAAGTAACTTCTTGTTTTAGGAACTTATTAACTATTAAAAAGGCGTCGGATTAGAATCGACACGGAAACAATAAAACAATTGAATACCAGCGTAAAATAACGTGAATGTGGGGAACCTGAGACCCTTTTTACTGGAAACAAGGCGTTTCATCTTAGTTATCACGGGTGACATTCGATCCGTAATTTGGGATAGATTTAGATGTCTACGGGCCACAGCAACCATTTACCATCAGGTGGACTGCGTGCTCGTTCTTCACCCTTATCTTCTTAAAAAATTCAATGAAACTAAATGTCAAACATCATAACAAAACCTACCACGATTCTCAATATGATTCTTCCGTGTCACAATTATAACATTTCATAGACCCCCCGGGATATTATCGTACATGAGTTAAATCCGAGATACAGCTTAGGAATAATGAGTACAGAACAACAACAATTTTCCTGGTGTCGCAGTTGTTCTTGGGCAGTCACTTGACTGATATATTAAATAACAATATATGCGTAATAAAATGGACCACACAAAAATTTTTCTTTGTTCCATTTTATTACGCACTTCTAAATTGAGTCCGTGAATAAAATTCTATTCCTAGTATCAGTGTTGAAACGTGTTCCATTTACGGATCGAAGGCAAGAAGTTGACTCGAACTCCGTAGCAAAACTTTTGTTTAACTTCCCTCAAACAAAGTCTTATATAGAAAACTCATGTTAGAGGACCTCCGTAATTTTATTTTTAACAATAACAATTTAGCTCATACGATAGAAATAGAAATAGAATACGATAGAAATATTTTTGAGAATGTATTTTGAATTACTTTTAACCGGTTTTGCTTTTATAAGTTATTTGTTAATTTGCAAACTTTCACTAAACCCACTTTCACAAAACACATAACAACATACAATAAAATATCAAACACAATATTAAAAATATTAGATAAAAACGCGGAAACTGATCATGCGATCGAAGTTAAGTTTTACTAGACCCATCGTAGAATAACCCATTAGACTCTCCGATCACACTCTTAATCTCAAAACTGTGAATTGAAATGTTAGTTATCCACAGATATGAGAGTGTATAGGTAACTGAACAGACAGATCTCCTAACGCATGCGTAAAGATTTGTGCCGATTCGCTCATATTGAATAAGCTAACGATCAATGCTCTAAAGATTTTTTAGACAAATGTGAAAGAGCCACCTGTCTAAGTTGAGAGGTTAATTGACGCATCAACAAAATTTGTATTAAATCTTTTTTTATACTAGTACGAAATACTGAAAACCAAAATGTGATATTATGTACATATCGATACTTAAAATAACTGACTGGGGGAAATTTATGACAAAGCATTAGTTTTCGTTTATTTATTACTGAAACAGAACTCATGAATTTGACAGGCGGTCGGAAACTAAGAGCCGTTGTATTAAACGACGTCTGTTTTTGATTTAATTTTTTTTTATTTCAGTTCAACTAAATATGCGCTCGTTTAGGAGTACATATGTCGCGCCTGTATTAGGAATAAAATTTCGAAGACAAGATGTCCCATTGAATTTTTATTTAGTGTCATTCACGCAATAATATGTACAAATTCTGAGTTTATATGTGATTAAAATATTTTTTCGAAAACTGCTAAGGTTCGTATTTTCTGATAAATAATGCTTTAATGAAAATGTATCTATTTCCAACTTGTAACAGAAAATAAAACAACTTAATGCATTACTAGTAACTAGCTCGCCTCCCTCATAATTTTATATTTATATGTGGTAGAGCCATGCTGCGGTTATATTAGTAGTATAGTTGTAGCGCGAATGGGTCGGCTCGACCGGGGAAGGACCACGCTCTCACAGAATACCAGCGTGAAATAGTAGCTTAATTCTGCTGTATTTCGTATGGTGAGTGTAGAGAACCGGAGACCCTTTTTACTGGAAACGAGGCATTCCATCTTAGTCCTCACGGGTGACAGCGCATCTGCATTTTGATTCGTAATCGAGGATAGATGTAGATGTCTATGGGCCACAGTAACCACTTACCATCAGGTGGACTGTGTGCTCGTTTGTCACCCTATCCTATAAAAAAAATTTTCTTTTTGTTATTTAACAATAGCTTGACGCTGTATAAATCAGATAAGTATACAACAACAATACGTGTACAACTTATTACTTGAAGCAATACAGCTGTTCACAAGTCCACTGCTGCACATAGGTCTTCCCCAATGAACGCCACAAAGCACAGTCATCAGCCACATGCATCCATCGATTTCCTACATGTCTTACCAGGTCGTCACTCCATCTAGTGGGGGGCCGTCCTACACTTCGTCTATTGGTATGGGAGATCTGCTGCCACTCGAGAACCTTTCTTCCCAATCGGTTATGGGTTCTTCTAGCTATATATGGCCATCTCATTACCACATCAGCTTACTTATTCGTTAGGCTGTATCGGTTACACTGATTCTACTGCAGATATCCTCGTATTTAAATCTGTCACGCAAAAGCCCTCTCCATAGCTCGTTGATCGCTCAACTATCATCATCCATAGCTCGTTGAGCGATCTTGAGCTTTCCCATACTGCTATTATGGAGGAACCACGTCTTAGAAGTTTTGAGTTATACATGACGAGAATACAGTATATATGAATTCATATACTGTGACGAGAACATGATTGTGTCGTTATCACCCGAACGCTGCCTTACCTGGAGTTGGACTTTATTATTCGAACTATTTGTCCTAAGTAAACATACTCGCCAACAATTTCGAGCGAAGTGCTCTTAACATCTACCAGCACAGGCGTGACATGGACGTAACCCATGGCTTTTATTTTGTCCATATCCATCTTAAGTCCTATTCGCTGGGAGATCATTAAGCATAGTGCTTAGGTCCACCAGCGATTTTGCCTTAAGGACTATGTCGGCAACAAATTGAAGGTGATGTGCTCGCCACTTGAAAGCCAGCTTGAAAATTTCTTCCAAAGCAGCGGTATAGAGTAACACGGTATGCTTAAAATTGTTTGCCATAGTTGCCACGCCTGGCAAGCGAGTTGGCAAGCGTAGTTTTATAATTATATTTTATGCTGTTATTTAAACAAAAACGTAATTAAAAAGTTTATTCCAATTTATTAATACATCTAATGATTCTCCTTAATTTGACTGATTTGTACAATCAGCGTCAGATATATGGGAGCAGTCTAGGTGTTCAATTATTTTTAAACACCCAAAGTGATCATAAGCATTCATCCATCCATAGTGGTCAAATTATTGAAAACATTAATCCTGCTCAAATATATCGGAACACGTACATGGTCATATATATGCGATCATTTAAATCGTTCAAAATTATAGTAACAAACAGAACGCCAATGGTATCCAAGTAGCCAAAGTATTCAAAATTTTGAACACTTTAGGAAAAGAAATTTTATCTTGATGATACAAAATTTAATTCTTAATCATTTTAAAAATTCAATCCATGAATTTAACAACACCAGGGAATTAAGTGAAATTTTCTTTAATTTAAATAATAAAACTGATAAATAAAATGAAACTAGATAAAAATGATATCTTTATATTTATTTCGATAAATTTGTTTTCATATGAAATTTTGCCTTTGATGCTGATGAAACCGAAGTAAAAGCGAAGTTACATCGTTTATAAAGACAAATAAGACTATATGCCTTTGCGTTGCTGTATCTTTTATATAAAAAGAACAAGTATCGTAGGTACTATAATTTGAAGCTAAAAGTTAGAAAAATGACCTCTCTTTAGTATTTAAATCTGAGATTTAAATTGTAATCTCAGCTATATTCTTTTATACGAGTTGGTGATTATCAAAATTGTTCATCTGTAAGCTAAAATAATATCCTTCCGACTTAATTTAACCAAGCTTCAAGACATACTTCCAAATATTTTCGAAAAATATCATATATTTTCTACTTGGAAAGTTATATAAGGACGAAGATGGCTAAGTTTGGCTCTGCTTAAATGATTGAAAATTATTTAATTTCTTTGATCTTTCTTTTTGACTAATAAAAATCCCATAAATAAAGTTAGGTTTCTTTTTTCTTGTTTCGTCTTTTTAAATGGGTATCGATAGTTGTTCCAAAAAACCCCAAATCAATTATCGTCACAAAATGTTTAGGGTTTTTACAATAACAGAATATATGACTACAGTACACGCGAATAAAGCCACGGGAAAGCTACCAATTGCAATACTGAGATCCAATAATTTCATTTATATTAACTTCATAAAAAGTTTTATAAAATTTTAAACTGAACGGAATATGTCAATGACGTCAAGCATAAAATATGACTAAGAGTAATAATAATACTCAGTTCCACTAAAAGTTACACTGATATATTAATATGAAGTGCATATATTGTTCATTTTTACAATAAAATTTAACGCAAAATAAATTGCACCCTATCGTTAAGATAAAGGTATTTTTCCAGTTGTATTTTTGAGTACTTAAATTGCTTTGCTACCTTTGACGGTTTGTTTGTTACCGTATTAAGATTTGTTTCGATTTGACTGAAACCATATATTTGACGATGTATATATATTCCGATGTATTTGAGCAAGATTGGTGATCACAAGAATTTGTCAACTTTGGATGGTTAAATATTATTAATCGCTTTCGATGTTTCAAAGTACTGGATCACCTTGACTGCTTCCTCATTTTTGGTTTACTATCCAAAAATGCAGTCTATATACGTTCCATTTCTGCCACTGCCTTCTCTGACTTCTTAAAGGATTTTAGAGCAAAGAAATTTCGCCGCGCTGCTGACCCAATGCGGACTTCACAACGTCTTTGAAATAGTTATTTTAATTTCACAGGCATGCAGAATTCCTTACAATGTTACCTTCTCCGTGCACGAGCACGTGGTAAAACAATACTTAAAATTTTAATTAACAATTTCTCTTTACTTTACTTTACTCTACTGGATACTAAAATAAATTAATAATTATTCTTTTTTTATCAATAATAATTCTTTGAATTTTGTAGAAGGTTGAAGGATTTTAAAATTGGCGAATGAATTTTATTATCATACAGAATTTGTGTGTATGACTCACACTCTTATTAAAACAGTTACAAGTATATAAAAGAAATTAAGTTAATAAATATGTTCGACTAAAATCTGATTTTTTATAATCAAATAAAAGATATCCAATAACTAAATAATAGCCTGACTAAATATTTAAGTTAAGCAATGTAACTATTATATTTACAGAACGGTAATTAAATAATATTTTTTAAATATGAATCACTTTTACTCGAGGATTGATACATTTGATTTGATTTCAATTTTCAGCCAATAGACTTTCTTATTTTGTGTTTGGTTCATTTATTCTAATAAACAAAACACATAATAATAAATTATTATTTCATGTATATTTTACCATGTATATATATATATATTACTATAACTTTCTTTTTTTTTCTTTCAGTAGGCGTTACCACCACAGAAGTTATACCAGGATTTTCTTCTTTATTTTGGAGGCTGTTTACGAACAAGTTACATATGCCTACTAAGCCATCAAGAAGACATCAAGGCGAAATTTTCGCTGAATGTGCTGCAACAGTTGCCGCGCTGAGGATGGAGGAGTTACATATGCCTACCGAGACCTTACAAGCAAGCAGGTAGTCACCTACAATATAGCACCGAAGGCTAAGCAAATAACGGTGCGTGACTTAGAATAATCAACACAGTGCCATAAGGAAGTCACCTACCGCCTGCTAAGCAAAACCCAGCACGTTTCAACTAAGTATATAAACCTAGATTTAATTGTTAGGACAGCCCAGTAGTAGTTAAATTAATTTGTAAGTTATGTAGTCTAGTAATTTTATGTACTCACATCGTCACAGTAGTTAACTTGTAATTTAGAAAATAAAGTAATATAGGAAAAGTCTTCGTCTCCTTCCACTACAACCCTCCCTAAGCTGACGCAAACGTAACTAACATAATTTCAACAGGAACAATTATTTTTAGATCATGCAAATGCTGGTTCTGAGCGGAATACGAACCCCGCGGTCCTCAGCTTTGCAACTCATTGCTAAGCCACTGCACCACGGAGGCGTCATTTATTTATAATTGATAGAATCAGGCGTTACTTTGCGGAAATCCATTATAATAAAGATATTAATAGTTATTTGCAACCATCCGCTAAATTAAATAAAATGATGTGTCTTCCCTAGTTTGAAGAACACCTCCCTCAACGCTAAGCTGATCCTTAGCGGTCAGCCGTCGTAGAGTCAACATCACCTGAAGATGCCTCGTGAAGAGGCTAAGCACGTGTCGTATTATCGTCGATGCTGTGTCTTTCCTATAATAGTGGTGTTGGGAGTAGTGGCGTTAGAAGTAGTGGTGTTGGGATTGGTGGTGACGGAATTAGTGCACGCAGTTGAGGGAGGGCGGGAGGTGCTCTTCAAACTAGGGAAGACACATAATTTTACTCAATCTAGCGGATGGTTGCCAAATAACTATTAATATCTTTGTCACTTATTTAAGCATGCAGTGTGAACAAATGCAGATTAATGCCTTTATTTTAAATTATCATCATCAATTATCTAATCTTGATCACTGTCACCTATTGAACAACTTTTGTGTTGGATTCTTATTCGTCGCGTTGCAATTAAATGAAAATGTAATGCAAATTGTCTATACTTAATACTTCGTACCCATGTGTTCTACTGATGGGAGCAGGAATCTTATTTCTAGAAATTTATGTTGAGTAGGAATGGCTCTACTGCGTGTCTTAAGTTTTTCATCGCAATAAATATAATTCAACTATTTTGATGTGATCCGCCGTTACACGACGCGTTTACACGACATGCGTCGCCATGCTAATACGACTATTACAGGAGTCACTGATTAAAAGAATTGAGTTGTCTTAATTTAAAATAAAATTGTAAAAATTTTATTTTCTGTATTTAATGAATTTAACAATTCAATTTTAAAAACAAACCAAGCCTGGCCGGCCCGCCTTATTGTAGTGGGAACCTGTTAGAGTTAGGTGTGTGGGTGGTGAATTGTACTCTCGGTTTAACTGTACCTTTACTTAAAATGTCAGATGTTTTAAGTGCTTTGCAGCACCCATCTCGTGTTTTGTACAATTAAAAGCTCATAATCTGAAATAACTACGTCATAAGAGATAGAAACACCTCGTTCCCCTGAATAAAGGTATTGCAAAGCACTCGAATCGTCAACAATCTTACTAACCATTTATTGGTTATTACTACAATTGTTCTTTGATATAAAAATTCTGACTTCGAACAACATAATTGAATTTTCATTTATTCATTAACCACAGATTACTAAATATGGAGGATATATGCTATAGTAGTCACGTCCGGTTTGCAAATGCAGTTTTTTGTAATATTCAATTGTTAATATGAAGATGCGGCTGGTGTACTCGTGTTACTGGTTTCCTCTGTCGCCTCTTAAGAGACTCCCGAGATGATATTATGGAAAAGTAGATTTATTACGCCGCCTATATCCTCGGCAATTGCGAGACCTTATGTATGTATGTAAATAAGAAAAGGGCAAAATGAGAGAACGAAAACTGCTTAAAAACAAAAAGTATTGTTATTGCATATGGATAATAATAAACCCTGAAAATAATGTGACCTCTTGCAAGTTGTTTCTTTATTGAGTTTTGTAAGGAACTGTACAATTAACTTTATTTCATATAACGTTATAGTGGAAAAGTCCCCCTGGGTTTCTAGCTGATTTTTCCAAGTAAATAGACTTTTTCCCGAACTAGTAGTAAAAGTAAACTTTTACTTTCATTATTTATAAAATAAAAAGATATTTTAATATATGTTACAGGTATATTAGAAAGTTTTAGTCACGATTGCTAACCCTACGTTTTGTAATCTTATTCTGAACATTAATTATTCCAAACATGGCATGTTACGCCATTACATGTATGTTATTATAGTGTTAATTACACATAGAGCCCGGTTAGAGGCTGTTACGTTTAATATTTATAGATAAATATAATGTTTGTTAACAATCAGCGTTTTTACTTTTCCTGATGTGGTAACATTTTCATTTAACCAAATAAAATGTTGTTTGTATAGAATTAATATTAATAAGTATAGAATATAAAAAGGAATATGGTGTAAGGGAGTCAACTCTACTTCAAATATCATCATCACCTGCACGTGTACTCGAACAGTAACGATCGGGGCTTCGGTGATCGAAAAATATCGAGCATAAATCTCAGTGCTGATGGGGACCAGCAGTTGCATCACCACTACAAAGGTATCTAGTTTGTGCTCACAAACCCGCCCGCCCAGCATGGCGATTTTATTACATTAATCGGCTGCTACATGAATTTAAAGAAAAAAAAATAACTTTCAATAAAAATTAAAGTCTAATAATAAGTAAAAATTAAAGAACTGAAATAACAAAATAAAAACGTACTAAAAAGAAAAATAAATGGATCATCACCACCACCTCTTAAATATAAAAATATCACCAAAATATTTTTATAAATGATACACATAAAAGGGAGATCGTAAATATAATGTCCTATAAACTGATTTAGGTAGGCGAGTGTAGAGAAACGTAGACCCTCTTTACTGGAAACGAGGTATTCTATCGTAGGCCGCAGGGATGACATCGCATCTGCATTTTGATTTTTAATCGAACATAACCCTTCCATTCTATTAAAAAAATGACACCAGGGGCTACTGAGAACATCTTGAAAGAAAACCCCATGATTTTTGACCCGAACCAAGATTTGAAGCTAGGTCCTCATGATCAGCAGTCGCTTCTACGAATCACTAGACAAAAAAGATAGTCTTAAAAGTTGAATTGAGAAATTCATATTTTTTTGAAGTCAGCTAAAAAGTAGTAGAAGAAATGTCTTGAAATATCATATTCTGGGATTCGGATTTTTTTTTATAGGATAGGGTGACAAACGAGCACACAGTCCACCCGATGGTAAGTGGTTGCTGCGGCCCATAGACATCTACATCTATACTTGATTAAAAATCGAAATGCAGATACGTTGTCACCCGTAAGGACTAAGATGGAATGCCTCGTTTCCAGTAAAAGGGTCTCCGGTTCCCTACACTCACCATACGAAACACAGCAGCATTAAGCTACTATTTTACGCTGGTATTCTATAAGGATTTAAAATAGTCGCATAATTATCTCCCATATCTACGCAGTACATTTTTTTTGAACATTGAATTTAACTTTACGGACTGCGTAACGCGGTGGACAAATTGCTCCCTCTGCTGCTTGCTGTAATAAGAGGATGTCTGTGCACAGCAATGGGATGCGCGTAGGCTGTGTAACTTATACGTTTATAAAAGTATCAAGTACTATTGTGCGACAAAATATTATTTAATTTCGACGTTTACTTATTTTTATTTTTATTATTTTTATTTTTTTAGTTATGTCCTCTTTACTTCAATTTTTGTTAAACGTATTATATCGTTCATTTTGCTTATCTATTCGTTCTTGTGTTGTGTGTGTTCCGGTATAAATTGCTGTTTTGGTAGTTCAACAGGCACCCTATTGCGAGTTACGGCCTAGTAAAACCCACTTGGATGCTACATAATGGCCTGTCAAATGACATTTAGTGTTCGATCCCCTGAAGAATAAAAATATTTAATAGTTGAAGTAATACGATGAAGATAAATAAAATCGATTATAGTTTTAGTTTTAATCACATTCCAGAGTTGTAAAGCTGTGATAGCGAAGGAGTTTGAGAGGTAATTTGCAGTACCAGATTGCTATAATGATGTAACAGTTGCAATCTTGACAAGAACCCATGTATTGAAACATACATATCAAATACCTTAGACAATCGACCGTTAAGAATTCCGAAAAGCGTGCAAATAATTTTAAGGTACCTTTGCTGTGGGATATTTAAACCATTTGAGAGTGGTAGATTTTTAATTTTCAAGGTTAAAAAAACCAAATATTATTAATCACTGATACCATGTAATCGCAGCAGTTATGTGAAAAATGCCCTTTAAAATGTGCGAGAAAGGCGATTACTGCAATATGCGTCGTTTCTGTAAATAGATATTGTTGTGGAGGCTGGTCCAATCGGGTTTAATTTACATTTATTTCCTTTTATTAACCAGAAACTAATGTTAATAATCGTCAGCAGGACTTATAAGCTTAGAGACGGGTACGGGCATATTATAAATTAGTCCAGAAAAATGGACTTAATAAAAAATGAAGCCGCGAGTGTAGTTAGTAAAATAAGTTATTGTTTATTACCGCTAGTGGAAGTAATTGAATTAAGAATTATACATTAAGAAATATATGAAAGACCTTTAATTAGAGATCTGATTGGTATTTATAATAAAGGCCCGGTATTACTTTAGATAAAATAAATCAACAAACCCAGTCAACTAGCTTAAGAGATATTTTGTTGCATAGTTTAAAAAGAAAACCTTTTTGAAGGTTGTTGAAAAGAGGATACTTGTAGAGTTTATTAAACAATTTTTACGGACTAAGAAATCTACTTTTACAACGATATTATATTTAAATAACAGAGATTGACAAAAACATTTTCATTTCTTACGCAACATGTTGTAATTCGTTTTATTAGTACCTAACTCACTCTCACGACTCAGTTTCAGAAACTCCGAAGAAGAGGGGGATTTCACGCAGATAAACTTAGAAAGTGAAACATTACCTCACAGCAAAAATTTATCCAAATTGTATGAGCCATTTCCGAGAAACCGTTTGAATATAATGGATACATATAAATATCAACAATTCATCTTGGCTGAGTAAAGCTTGGGAGATGATTATGATTAAAAATGATAATCTTGTAGAAATGCTCATTTAAATATCGTTTATCGAAATACCTCAATATTTAATGAGAACGAACGAACGAACAAACGATTATGAAATTTTCATATCTATACTGCACTAGTATTGACGTTCGTGTTCTATAAAGTAAAGTGTGTTCGATGTATGTATTTAACTTTAGTTCGATTATAACAGAAAAATAACCCATTTATATTATTTACACCAATATTCTTTTGTTAATTACTTTGCCAGTGCGTTTCCTAATATTTTATTATTACGTTTTCTCGAACGATTTCCTTCTTCCTTTATTGGCACGTTTTCCGAAATGCATTTCAAAACACAAAAGCAGCATATTGTTGTGTGAATAAGTCAACTAGTCAGGAACGAGAGCGAGGGGAGCTCTGCAGAGAATGACATCACACTCTTAACCGACAGCGCCATCCGAAGAACTAAGTTTCTAGAAAATCTATACTCGCAAACTCGTCCCTTTGCGCGCATTTACCTGAAGGTTCCGGATGTTTCTTTGCTAATTTAAATAAATAGGCGCTGCAAGATGCGATCGGGGCACAGTGTTGATTTGACGAAACAAGCGAAGCTTCGGAGCGGAATTAAGTGAATTAGTGTGTTTAATTATTAGTGTTTTAACTTTAATTTGTGTAAAGTAAATTAAAGTGTTAATTTAGGTAATTTTATCGGCAATTTTTATTGTCACGAACCTCAAGCTCGTAACAATTGTTGTCAGAAGTGGGATAAAATAATGCCGATTTTACCTAAGGAGGAAACGGAGGGTGTCCGTACCCGAAGTCAACGCCAGCAGGAGACGGACCAGAGGAGATTTGGTGGTGCAACGCCGCAGATGTCTGAGGGCCAGCCGCCGGCCACGGAAGCCGGTCCGTCAGCAGCTTCTACGTCTGTGGCACCTGACTTAGGTGCTCTGATGGTGATGCTGCAGGAGCAAGCTCGCCGACAGGAGGAGCAGGCTCGCCGACAGGAGGAACAGGTCCGTCGGTTGGAAGAGCAGCTGCGGGGCGGACAAGAGGAACAGGCCCGTCGGTTGGAAGAGCAGATGCTCCTCATGAAGGACCTTCACGCTACCTTCGGGAAGGAGATAAAGGAGGTGAAGGATAGGGTTGCTCAGCATGACAACCGCCTGTCGGAAGCTGAAACCCAAATCGCGAAAGCTGAAAACCGAATCGAGAAAACTGAAACCCGAATCGACCAAGTAAACAATCGGGTTGACAACGTAATGGCTGACATGAAGAAATCACTGGACGAACTCAAACTCGGAGATGGAGCTACAGCTCCCGTAGTAGCTACAACACCTTCGCTACGTGGGTTCAAGGTGCCACCGTTCGACGGTACCTCTTCCTGGTCAGCCTACAAAATCCAGTTCGAGGCTGTTATGAAGGCGAACGGCTGGAACAAAAGTCAGGCCATGACTGCTCTCACACTAGGCCTGCGCGACCAGGCCTTAACAGTTCTGGAAGCTCTCGGTGAGGAAGTGACCTATGAGCAACTCCTTGAGGCATTGGAGGCGAGATATGGCGACGCTCACCTGGAACACGTCTTTCGTGCGCAGCTTAAAGATCGTGTGCAGCGCATCAACGAAAACCTGCAGCAGTGGGCTCTAGAAGTGGAGAAGCTGGTGCGAAAAGCATACCGGTCTGTACCTGCGCTCATTGAAGGGAACCTGGTGCAGACATTCATCGACGGCATCCGTGACCTGGAAGTCAGAGCTGCTGTGAGGCTCGGGCACCACGAGACGCTTAAGGACGCCTTGGCCCATGCACTGGAAGTGGAAGCCGTGCGGCAGGATCATCGTTCCCATCGCGTCAGGGAGGTTGCAGCAGCTACAGTTCGCGACCGCAACAAAGGATACAGCCCAAGGTGCTATGGCTGTGGGGAAAAGGGCCATCTTCGATCCAGCTGCCCTAAGCGAACCCTAGAAAGGGAAGGTGAACGATCCCAGGAGGGTAGTGCGGCCAACAGCACTGCCCAGCAGCAGCAGGGAAACCATGATTGAGGGAATGGTGAAGGATGGTGTTATTGAACCTTCATCTAGTCCATGGTGTTCACCCGTGGTGCTGGTAAAGAAGAAGGATGGCAGCATGCGGTTTTGTGTTGACTACCGCCGTCTGAACGACGTTACAAAGAAGGACAGCTATCCATTGCCAAGAATTGATGACACGTTGGACATGCTTACAGGAATAAAATGGTTTAGCACGCTGGATCTAAAAAGTGGCTACTGGCAAGTTGAAATTGACCCTAAGGACAAGGAGAAAACTGCGTTCTCGACGGGAAAAGGTCTGTGGCAATTCAAAGTAATGCCGTTTAGGTTGTGCAATGCTCCAGCAACGTTTGAAAGGCTGATGGAACTTGTACTTACCGGGCTAATTGGCGATGCCTGTCTGGTCTACTTGGATGAAATCATCATCGTGGGCCGTACGTTTGAGGAACACCTTCAAAACCTGGAACGCGTGCTTATGAAGATTCAGAGTGCCAACCTCAAGTTGAGCCCGAAGAAATGTTCACTATTCCAACGGCAAGTTAACTTTTTGGGGTTTGTAGTATCGGAAGAAGGTATCCGCACAGATCCAGAGAAAATCGCCGCTGTCAAGGATTGGCCGGTTCCAAAAGACAAGACGCAGGTTAGAGCATTTTTGGGTTTGTGCTCCTATTACCGGCGATTCGTGAAGAACTTTGCAGATATAGCCAAACCTCTGCACAAGCTAACCGAGGAGAAGCGACATTTCTGCTGGGATGAAAGTTGCAATATCGCATTCCAGGAGCTCAAGGACCGTCTGTGCAAAACACCTATTTTGGGATACCCTGATGCAAGCAAAGAATTTATAGTTGACACAGACGCAAATGATATAGGACTTGGTGGTGTGCTGTCTCAACGGAATGGTGACCAAGAGGTCGTGATAGCGTACTTCAGCAAGTCGTTGTCAAAACCGGAAAGAAACTATTGTGTCACAAGACGCGAATTGCTCGCTGTGGTAAAGTCGTTGCAGCATTTTAGCAAATATCTTCTGGGGCGAAAGTTTCACTTACGAACTGACCATGCTGCACTAAAATGGCTATTGCAGTTTAAAAACACAGAAGGACAAGTTGCGAGGTGGATCGAACTACTGCAGGAATACGACTTTGAGATCGAACATCGCAGCGGGAAATCTCATGGCAACGCAGATGCATTGTCAAGAAGACCTTGTCCTGAGGATTGCAAACATTGTACTAGGCAAGAGAGTAAGGAAGTGGTATCCGTGAGGATGCTCAGGGCAGACCACCTCAGAAACGAGTGGAAGGACAGCTTACTACATGCACAGCAGGAAGATCCGGACATCAAGCCGATTCTGGAATGGATAAAGGCCAGTGCTCCCAAGCCCAAGTGGAGTGACGTCTCAGCGATGAGTTCGACCACTAAAAGCTATTGGGCCCAGTGGGACAGCTTGCTGCTTCAGGATGGAGTTCTGTGTCGTAAATGGGAAAACGTTCGGGGAGACAGCTGTCATTTGCAAATGGTTGTCCCTAAAGCTAAAGTACCGGATGTTCTACAGCTGTACCATAATGATTGTTCAGGAGGCCATCTGGGAGTTAAACGAACTCTACTGAAGATCCGAGAACGGTTTTACTGGGTCCACTGTCGAAACGATGTCGAGGACTGGTGTCGCAAATGTACAAGTTGTGCGGCTGTAAAGGGACCTCAGACTCGTAGTAGAGGTGCATTGAAGTTGTACAATGTTGGTGCTCCATGGGAGAGAATAGCCATTGACGTGGCGGGGCCGTTTCCGGAGAGTGAAAGCGGTAACAAGTATTTCATGGTTGTGATGGATTACTTCACTAAGTGGCCAGAAGTCTTCGCCATTCCAAATCAAGAAGCTTCAACAGTTGCAGATAAACTAGTTCATGAAGTCTTCTGTCGTTTTGGAGTACCTTTAGAGATTCACAGCGATCAAGGAAGGAATTTTGAGTCTCAAATATTCCAGGAAACTTGCCGAGTTATGGGTACTCATAAAACAAGAACGACTTCTTATCACCCGCAATCTGATGGAATGGTGGAACGATTTAATCAGACATTGGAGAGGTACCTAGCAAAAGTTGTAGACAATCGGCAACGAGATTGGGACAAGCACATACAACCGTTTTTGTTGTCATATCGAAGTTCTGTTCACGAAAGTACGGCAGTGACACCAGCTTTCGCAAACTTTGGAAGAGAATTACGGCTGCCTGCGGACCTGATCACCGGGATACCACCTGATGCCCCACGCAGTATAACCGATTATGCAAATGACTTGCGGAACAAAATGAATGACATTTATGAGCACGTCAGACAATCGGGCCAGCAAATGTCTGAGAAAATGAAAACCCGGTACGACCGCAAAATGAACAATAAAGGGTTCAACGAAAGTTCATTAGTGTGGTTGCACAATCCAGTCCGCAGCAAAGGGAAATCTCCTAAGCTTCAAGCTAAATGGGACGGCCCGTACCGGATTGTAACCAAGATCAACGATGTGACCTACCGGATACAGAAAGGCGCAAGAGGGACTCCTAAGATCGTCCATGTGGATCGCTTGGCGCGTTATTATGGGACCGATAATGCTCGGGACGAGCATGTCTTAGGAGGGGGCAGTGTTGTGTGAATAAGTCAACTAGCGCCATCTAGTGTCAGGAACGAGAGCGAGGGGAGCTCTGCAGAGAATGACATCACACTCTCAACCGACAGCGCCATCCGAAGAACTAAGTTTCTGGAAAATCTATACTCGCAAACTCGTCCCTTTGCGCGCATTTACCTGAAGATTCGGGATGTTTCTTTGCTAATTTAAATAAATAGGCGCTGCAAGATGCGATCGGGGCACAGTGTTGATTTGACGAAACAAGCGAAGCTTCGGAGCGGAATTAAGTGAATTAGTGTGTTCAATTATTAGTGTTTTAACTTTAATTTGTGTAAAGTAAATTAAAGTGTTAATTTAGGTAATTTTATCGGCAATTTTTATTGTCACGAACCTCAAGCTCGTAACAATATTATATATTTTGTATCCATGGTATGATTGTTAAATTGTTGGCTATATATATATATATATATATATATATATATATATATATATATATATATATATATATATATATATATATATATATATATATATAGATACTTCAGAGATAAAGACTTATTTAAATACCACTTGCACTTTAAAATGTGATAGCTAATCAGAAGAGAACAGACAAAAGTTTTGTACCTGCACCCTAATTACATTACTTACGTTTTAGGTAGTCGTGTTATACGAGTAAACCAAGCAGCATGCGGCTTGAGCTGATATAGAAAAGTGTGGTTTTGTTACACAACATACTGGTAGTGATTTATAATTTTCAGGAGGAAGTACCGTGTTTTGTGGCAATCCTTGGGGGAGGACAATGTTTAGCGTTACACTTGTGATACGCTGTAATAAAGAGTATGTTATTGAAGCTGCCCGACATAATTTCCGCAAAAATTATGAAAATGAAAAACGAGTGCTTTATACACGTTTTAAAAATCTTGTTTTATTTATAAAACAAACGGATAAATATTAGCTTTCACAAAATTAAAATCCGTTATTGGCCGCAATCATAAAATGGCAGATTTTCATCTGCGGAAAAATTTATCGACAAACAGAACTTAAACTAAGCGGCTTATCTGCATTTTTGTATAAGGGGCAACATTATTCACGCTTGCTATTTTATAGATTAAAAGCGACAAACAAATACACAGTAAGTGGATGCTGCGGCATCTCCATTTATCCTCAATTATGAATCAAATTGCATATGCGTTGTAACTCCTGAGGGCCATGATGAAATGCCTCGTTTCCAGTAAAAGAGGGCGTCCGGATCTCTACACTCACCATATGAAACACTACATTATGAAACTGCTATTTTACGCTGGTATTCTGTGAGAGCGTGGTCCTTCTCCGATTGAGCCGACCCATTTGTGCTTCACCATAATATAGCCTAAGGTCCCGAGTTCGAATCCCGAATCCGACCAAAAAGCATTTATTGAGCTTTTCTGTCAAGAAGTTTTAAGTAGAACCCATGGTGAAGAAGTTGGCGGTGCATCATTCCAGTTCTTCGTCACGCACGCACAAGAATGTGTAGCTGTTGTCCTGATCTCTTTCCGGTCTTGTCGGATTACCGTCCTATCGGATTTTAAGTTTTTTTTACAGGAGAGGGGGCAAACGAGCATACGGCTCACCTGATGGGAAGTGATTAAAGCTGCCCATGAACAACTGCAACACCAGGGGAATTACAGACGCTTTGCCAGCATTTTAAAAAGGAGTAGGCTCTTTTCTTGAAGATCTAAGTCGTACCGGTCCGAAAAAATCTCTGGTGGTAGTCGACTCCACGAGGAAGTTGTGCGAGGATAAAACTTCTTTTTAATCGCACAGTTGTGGTCCGCGAGACATCCAGATGGTATGCTCGGTATCGCGAGTTTTGTCGCGATGTGCGATAGTAAATTTGTGTGACTGGAATTAGTCTGAACAATTCCTCAGTTTCAAGCTCAGATTTGGACGCCTCTGCGCTGGATGCGATCAAATAGAATGAGCCGACACTGGGGAGCCCGAGCACGGAGATAGGAATAGTATCCATGTGTGGCTGAACCTGGGCCTTGTAAAGTTGCAGGCGGTGTGCTGGTAAAAACCCTATCCCACTCCGCTGAGCTCGCTAAGCTTTTTAGAGGCCAATTTGGCCTTCTCTTCTGAGTTGAGTTAGGTACGTCACTCGATGTGTTGACGCTGAGGACTCCGACACTGGCTAAGGCAACAAAAAGAGTGACTAAAAATGAGGAGATACGACGAAAGGTTCCTTTTTAGCAGTAAAAGCGCAAACTTGTGTGTTTTGGGGATTAAACTGGACTGAATTTAGTCACCCCAGTCCGAGACTTTGTTCAATAAAGTCTCGACTTCAGAAACAAGTTTGTCCCGGTACTCGGCGATGTTTTCCCGAGAAATATTGGAACGGCTGGTGTATAAATCGTCACCAGTGCTGTCGTCCGCATAGCAATGAATGTTACCAGTTTGGAACATATAATTGATATGCAGAAGAAACAGCGTTGGTAATAGTACGGAGTTATGTGGAACAACAGTGTCAATAACAAAAGTGTTCATGGTCTTGTAATAGGATCATGTACCGTCTACTATGACCTTGATGCTCTGATCTGCAAGAAAACTGGCGATCCAAATGCACAATTTCTCAAAAAGCCCATAGAAAGGAAGCTTCGTCAGAAGCGGTTTGTGCCAGACCCGATCGAAGCCTCCATGATACGGGAGAAAATCCTAGTGAGGGAGTAACATTTAAAAAAAGGAGGCTCTCGCCATGTCCAAACTAATGACCAACGCTTCCCCCTTGGACTCTACTGATTCCGCCCATCTTTGAGTTAGGTAGACCAGAAGATCACCAGCTGAGCGACCCCGACTGGAACCGTACTGGCGGTCACTAATCGGCTGGTGATCCTCAAGGATCCTTTTGGAGAACAAGTACGAGTACGTGATAGCGTTAGGCATGTAGTTATGCGGATCTGAGCGGTCGCCTTTGCAAAGGTTCAGGTGCACTAAAGCTCTCTCAAGTCTTCCATGATACGTGAAAGACACGTTAAAACCGGTGCCAACTCCAGAACATACGTCTTCAGCACAGTAGGAGGAACGCCATTAGGCCCACTCGACTTGTTTACGTCTAGGGAGAGGAATGCTCTGCGCACCGAGTACTGGGTAAACAGTACGTCCTGCATGGAGCACTCACACCACGAGATCATCGGTGGTGTATTCCTCCGTCATCAAGAGTCGAGTTGGATGCAAAGAGAGAGTCCAGCAGATTGGGTTTACACTTTGTGGCATGGGCCATTGAGTCGCCTTCTCTTTGTAGAGATGGAAGAGATGGATAACAGAAGATCCCGTGGACATTGCACGGTTTCCCGAAGGAAGGCGAACTAACTTCTCGCCAATAATGTCACTGTATTCACTTCTGTTGATGTGCAACTTGCCTTGGCAATTACTTTTTTGAAGGACTTGCAGGTGGAATTACGCTTCTTTTTAAGAGCGCTGGTGCTTACATACCAAGACTTAAATGCGTCTGTCCAGGCCCGGTAGCACTTCTGCTTATAGCATTATGCTATTTTAAAGGATCGATCACACGATGACCAGGATCTGCCTCCGATGGACACCACAGAGGATGGAATAAAAAGTTCCATACCGTGAAGTACCACATAAGTGACAGAATTATCGGGATCGTTGGCGAGAAACAAACGCACCCCCAAAGGTAGGACACAAAAAAAAGCTATATTCTTCCCAATCGGCCGACCTATAGTGCCAAACACGGTGACAGCCTGCAGAATGCAACCGCGACGTGCCTAGAGGGGAATTCGCGTAGTTGAAGTATGCCAAATCAAAGTCATAAACAGATATATCCGCATGATCAGTTGAACGGAAACCAAATTATTCAGCATGGTGCTACCTGCAGCCATTTGAACGTGATTGATGAGTTCTCTGATGGCAGGGGCGTCTTTGTTTTATTGTTCCGTTTGCACCAAGCATGTTTAGTCTCGAGTGGAGTTCCCCCCCCCCCCCCCCCCAAGAACCTGAGCACCCACGCTCAGGCAGAATAGGGTAGCTTGGGCGTGGATGTTCAGTGAGGGATTCTCCCTCACCAGGATTGCGCACACACCAGACGAAATGCAGAAGCAGAGCCTCTACTTCACGTTGGTCATCTGGGAGTTCGTAGTACCACCCCGGTTCAAGCCGGCCCATACGTGCAACGGCAAAAGCTACCGCGAATCTCTACCACTGTTATGACCGCTGAGTGAGAGAATGAGGAGTGTACGTCCGCTACTTGCATTGCAATTCAGATTTGAAATGAGCACTTGTATACCTTAGATTAAATGATGCGATTTATATTATACTTTCGTGCCTTCATTGACGATTAAGTATTGAACAGAAAATTGTTATTATAAAAAATATGGTTACAATTTAAAAAATTTAGAAAGGTTCCTACTTTAATTATTACAAATTGATAAAATAAATTATTTGAGCTGCGACTTCTCCTTTATTCATTACAGTGCTGAATGTTTAGATTAGTGCGGCTGGTTAGACTTAAAACTTACAATAGAGCCAAATTGCGGCATTCGTACAGTCAACATAAAAGACAAAGCATAGTAACTGCATGACTTTTCCGTTTCACAACTCACACACAATGGGCTGAATAAACAATAATGAAACAGTCATTTTAAATTCTATTCGTGGGTTTGCTAAAATAAAAATTTGTACGATATAATATATAGAGGTAAAAGTTCTTCCGCTTCAAATATAAATTAAATTCTTCGTTTATAATACGCTAATCATTATCATTATAGTCCACCACAATTTCACTGCTGAATATAGACTGCCCGACTACATTTTTTTAATGTAATAATTTTGATTTAGATAAATTTTACATATAAATTTCAACTACTATATTTATTAGTATAATTGGCTAACACGTGTTAATCTATATATACATATAGCCAAAATTGACGAGACAGTATTACAGACTATCGAAATATCTGGCTTGGTGTTAAGCTCAAAAGTTGTTACTAGGGACATTTTAAATTTCGCGGAATGGGTTGTAGTGAATGGAAATAAAAATCCAAATTTGTATCTCCTTTTCAATATATTCACCTGCTAGGTACCCTAATACATTTTTCAATTAACTTATGTATATCCTCAAAAAAAAAATGAATTGTCTTTGTCTTAAAATATGCCGAAACTGCTTCCTTCACATTTTCATCACTTAAAAACTTTTTCCCACGAAGTTCCTTTTTAAGTTTGGAAATAGATAACAATCACTGGGGGCCAGGTCAGGACTATAAGGTGGGTATGTCAAAATTTCAAAAGCCCATCTTCTGCAGGGCAGCCATTGCAACATGGCACTTGTGAACAGGTGCATTGTCGTGCAGAAGAAGGATCCCTTTGGTAAATTTTTCCCTCTTTTTCTTCTTTATGGCTTCCTTTAATTATTTTAGGATTAAAGCGTAGTAACTCCTGATTATGGAGACACCTTTATTTTTAAAATTAATCGATAGGATTCCTTCTGAGTCCAAAAAGAAAAGATTTACCCAGCCGATTGTGCCACCTTACATTTTTTGGGTGGTGGTGTGCTTTTTTTGTGCCACTGCATAGAGTCCTGTTTGGACTAAGGTTCATAATGGCAAACCCAAATTTCGTCGCCATATTTGTTTGAGCCAATATTCCAACTTTGTCTTCCATACAGAGGTCCAAAAAGGCACGAAAACACTGCCCGCGCTGTTGCTTTTGAGGCGGTGTGAGCATTCTAGGCACCCATCTTGCGCTGGCTTTAGTCATGTTGAGATGGTCATGAAGAATTTTTAAAATGGTTATATCTGATAGTGCAACCATTTCAAGGAGCTGTTTTGTCTTTAGATCCTTTTAATATTAATTTTTCGACTATTTGAATAATTTACGAAGTGGTCACCTCGATCGGACTTCCTGACCGTGGGTCGTCTTTAAGTGACTCTCTGCCTTGTTTAAAAATGGTGTGCTACTCGTACTAATAAATCATAGTTTTACTTGGACAAAAGTCTCCGTAAACGGATGACATCTCTTCCAGTATAGTCTGAACTGGTTTTTTGCGCTTGGTAAGGAATTTTGTAACGGCTTTGAGCTCGATTTTTTTCATATTTGATAATTTCTTCCCGATTGACTTGTTTGGTTGACGATATCTCAAAGATTAATGATCTAATTACAATAATATCCGGTACTTATACTAATAATGAGTTGCTCAGTTAGCACGTAATTCAACGACGTCCCCACTTATTACCAACTTACCCATTCGGCGAACTTAAAAACGCACCCTATTAGCATGCTGTTAACTTTTACATTACTTAACATTGCTGTTGGTAACATAATTATGTTTTAAATTTTTATCTGTCTGTCTGTCCAGGCTATTTTTCAAAGTGGCTAAACCGGTTGTGATGCTACTTCACAAATATATATAGAGAAATCAAGGCTATATTTTAACTGAAAACTAGGAAGGTTTTATTTTTGAAAACGCAAGACTTATAAATTAAATGGCTTTCGGTGATGATCAAAAATAATATATACAAACCGATATTTAAACGGTGAATTTCACCATCATCCTTCACAGTTAGCTGCCGTGGGCAAATCTTGATTACATAGAGCACGAAGGATCTGTGACAGCAAACACCTAGTCGCCGAGCTTCAGCACTTCAAGCGGGTTCTGCACGACAACAAGCTTCAGGTCCCGTGCCTATATCACAGTGACCGAGTGAAGCCAGATACAGTGGAGCGTGTGCCTGCTGTACTACCATATATCAGAGGTGTTACAGACAAGATTGGCATGTTTCTATTAGAACATTGCACAAGCCGCGTAAGGAGATAAGTCAGTTCTTACCATCCGTCAAGTGTCGTATTCTTCTACAAGATGCAGGAGTATACAAGCTTGATTGTAAGCGTGGTGTTTCATGTATATGGCAATCAAAAATATCAATTAGGACCCGCGTAAAAGAATAAATAGCTAACATGAAACATCAGTTTTCTGGGAAGTCTGCAGTTTGTGATAATATGCTGGACTTTCCCAGCCATTTCACCACTCAACTCACAACTCACACTCGCGAAAGAACATCGATTCCTACCAAGGATGATGTAACGTGAGGCTATTGAAATTAAAACACATCGTTAGTTCAACAGAGAAGGAGGCTGGGTACTACCACCTGCTTGGGATCCTGTAATTAATAAAATTAAAACTAAACTCGAACTGCAAGAATTCAATACATAGTAAGTTTATTCTGCGTAGATCGGACCATAAATAATAATTAAAAATCTGAAGGTACTCCAGGTTAACATTGACATCGGAACGTTTGTCATCTCAGTCTCACGCGACCGTGGGTGCTTAAAAACACCCGAAACGTCGGGAACTAAAAATCAAGTAAATTAAACGCCATAAAATCCGTAAACGTAGTTTTAATCAATGTTAGTGTTCGCGTGAATATAAAAATCATCATGCTTTTGTTGTAAGGTATGAGTATTAAAGGATAAGGTAATAACAGCTTTTTTATGCGATGATTTTTCCATTTTGCTCCACATCCAGTTTTTTAACCTCTCTCAAAGATTCTTGATTGACTCTTTGCGTCAGATTCTCGGCGACTTTGGACTCGTTTTCGCTCAATCGCTTCTTTAATGTGAGCTATACTGAAGTTGAGTAAGTCTCACTAAGATTTGTAATTACCTGATATATCACTTTTTTTTGGATTTTGCTGAGACGGATCTTGCAACGTTTACCTCTGACCACGATGACCATCTCGGTAACTTGTAGATTGCACGAGGTGAAGCGACCGTAGATATAAACTCTTGGAGACTCACTGGTCACGTGTAAAAGTGTTAAAATGACGACAATGTAAGATGGACGAAAGTGATTAGTAGTTAATGTTGATTTATATCTGATAAATAAAATACGATACATAAAAAAAAAACTGTCAAAAAAGATCAACATAATAAGACTCTCGACATATTTATATTTCACAAGTCCACTGCTGTACATAAACCTCCCTCAAGGAATGCCACAAAACACGGTCCTGAGCCACCTGCATCTTTCGACTTTCCAGACCAGGTCACCACCCCATCCAGTGGGGGACCTACACTTCGCCAGCCGTTACGAGGCCGCCACTCAAGAACCTTCTTTCCCCATCGGTGATCGGTTCTTCGAGATACATGGCCAGCCCATTGCCAGTTTAGCTTACTAATCCATTGACCTATGTCGATCACTCTGGTTCCACTGTGGATATCCTCATTCCAAAGTTTATCACGCAGAGAAACTTGGAGCATAGCCCTCTCCATAGCTTGCTGAGCGACCTTGAGCTTCCTTATACGGCCAGCAGTGAAGAACCATAGATCATACAGATAGGTCATCACTGGCAACACGCACTGGTTGTACAATCTAGTTTGAGGTATGCCTGACGAGAAAATGTGTCGTAATCTCCCAAAAGCTGCCCAGTGGAGTTTAATCCGTCAATTTGACTGCTTATCCCAGGTAAACATACGCGTCAACAACTTCAAGCTTAGTGCTCGGGTCGTTAGGGTAGTTTTGTGCCTTAAGGTCGTCCGAAATGTGTGTGTTGTTGAGTTCCTTAGGGAGTTCTCGAACAACCACGCGAAGATTACGCTCCTCTGGTAGGGCGTAGGTATGTAATGAAATATCTTGGACTCGCAGGTGACTAGTCACGCTGGGCAATTCCTCGGTCGAATTAACGAACATGCCTATGCCCTGTCCGGCGTTTTGCACCTTTGTGCAGTATATTTTTTCAGTGTTCAACCAGTTTGACAGGTTGTTCCACTTTGTCTTGACCTGAATGATGATGGGTGGTGGCGGCTTTTCCCTACGTTTACCAGGAGACCTGCCTGCTTGGGAGATTGAACACGCACAGAGTGGGCTGATATTTTGGCCGGAGTGGCGGCGGGAGACGGGGGGGGGGAGGGTGCGAGTTTGTCTCAGCTGCCTTTTTCGGAGAAGCGCACTTCCACTTTTTGCCCTGGAATAGAGTGAAATCCTCGTCTTTGGGCTTGGGCGGGGCCTGCACCTCAATCCCATTTCAGAACCTGAGGCGGAGCCTGAGTCGGCATCCAAGTTGCCTAGAGAGAAGCCGCGGGTTGACATCGCGGAGTATGTGGGTAAAACTACGTCGTTTTTAGACGCGGACAGGGCCGGTGAGAGCGGAACAGAGGAAGGGGATAGGGTTACCCTCACGATGAATCGGCGTGTCCTTGCGTTGTATGAGGTACTCTGACCATATGTCGGGGAATGCTTTGCGCAAAAAATCCGCGAGATCGTCGTTTTTTTTTAACTGCGAGCAGCTATGCAGGTCTAGGGAAAGAGACCAGTATCACTGCGACCTAGAACATCTATTGTGAACGCTGCTATGGCTATAGTTCACTGCTAAGCCCTATGTTTTCAATGAATAGAAGGAGTTGCTTAGCCGTGAGCAATTGCACTCCTTCTGGGCGGAGTACATAGTTTCTCAGATGGGTGTTACGTTTACGCATTAAGGGTCCGCAATCAGTTAGGATATGTAGAGGCGTTTCTTTCGTTATGGACAGAACCGACACATCCTTGAGTTGCTTAGTCCCAGGATGGACATGTGCTTTTTAAGACAACAGTGTCCAGTTAGGGCTCTTGCCAGAATGCGCAATTTATTTTTACTTAATCCCATGGCTTCTGAAGCGAATTTAAGATCAAAAGCCTGGATTAAGGTTTTAGAATGTTTTAAGCCTGGTGTGTCAGACCAGATCTTAAGTGATTTATATATATATATATATATATATATATATATATATATATATATATATATATATATATATATATAGGCTTTATATATAGATAGGCTTCTTGAGATTCCAGAAAATGGCTCAGGTCCAAATTGTTTGCACTTTGAGACTTCCCGTGCGAGTTTGTCGGCAAATTCGTTGCCCACGATACCCTCGTGACCCGGAACCTATCCTAAAACGACCCTGTTGTTACATCCCAGGGCGTTTCAACGGTTCATGCAGTCTCCAACTAGCTTCGAGTTCACTAAGTTTGACCTCAGCGCTAGCAGTGCTGGAAAATTTTTTTCCTGCTTGGATGATAGAGGTGTATCTATCCAAATTCATGCTAAGTTTGAATTTGGGGCGTTCCCCGTAAATTCCAAAGCCTACGTCGAGGCCCATTTTAGACCCTTCGGTATACCATATGAGGCTACCGACCTCACAGATAACCTGGCCATTCAGCCAGTTTTCTCTGGATGGTAATTCCACTACATACTTTTTATCGAAAGTGCGTAGTGGACGCATGATATCTGAGATCATGCATAAGACCAGTGATTCCTTAATTGAGTCGAGTACGGATCTCAATCTGTAGGAAAGCAAGCTCAGACTGCCCTGGGCGTTAATCCTATACAAACTAGCTCTCGCCTCTTTGCCTAGATATAGATCAAGGGGCGTTAGGCATAAAAGTGCAATAAGAACCGCTCCAGGCGATGATCGCATAGCTTCAGTTGCCATTAAGCAGGCAGTCCTTTGTAGACTATTTAGTCTGTCCGCAGTTGTCTTTTGGTTAGCCTTGTTCACCACACAATAGAGGCGTAGGTGAGAATCGTCCTCACTATGTTGCTGTACAGCTATAGGACGATACCGGGTCGCAAGCCCCAGTTGTTCCCGACCAAACGACTGTACGTACCTAAAACATTTTTTGCCTGATGGCATACGTTGCTAGGGTGAGAGTTCCATGCTAGTTTTTGGTCGATTGTTACGCCCAAGTACTTAACTTCCGTGTAAAATAGTACTTCTTTACCATTAAGTTTTGGTTAGACTAACTTGTCCAACCGTCTTTTGGTAAAGGGTATTATAACAGTTTTATCAGCATTAACTGATAAACTGTTATCCCTACACCAGTTCATTATAGTGTTTAGGGCTCTTTGTATTATTGACGATAAAGTACTTTGGCAAAAGCCCATCGCAATGATCACAAGGTCATCAGCATAACCCAGTGTGTCAATGCGTAGGTCTGCCATTTTGTATAATAGTTGGTCAAGCGCAAGAATCCAAAGAAGGGGTGACAAAACATCTCCTAGTGGGCAGCCTCTTGGAGTTGCAACCTCAATCGATGTTTGAAACAGCGCTATTCGCGACTTCACCCATCTGATGGTTGTGGGGTCAACATTTTTAGATGTCAGGCCCCCAATCAGCAGTGATGTGGGGCTATTGTCGAAGGCGCCCTCAATATCTAGAAAGGCACAAAGAGCTATTTCTTTATCCGAGAGAATCGATAGAGAAGAGATCGTCGTTTGGAAACGACGCCATTATATCTATGCTATTAGAACTAGCACGGGTATATACCAAGCGCCTTATGACGGGGGAGGTGTGTGTTTAACTAAACACCTATACACCTAGCGTGATGGTACGCTAGAGTGTGTACCTAGCTTGTTGCCTAATGCAACAAGCAACACAGAAATTAAGTTAAAATAGATGACTGCCCCAGAGACAGCAGGTGTGTTACACTCTACTTACGGTTTGCCGAAAACCAGGAAGCCAGGGAGGAGAGTTACGCAAAAACACCTAAAAACCACAAGCGTCCAATAGATTTCACTTGTGAGGTTGCTGTCCCCAGGGACAACGCGCTTCGCGCACCACACTGTGAGCACTAATACGGTCACCAAACACACAGAACAAAGCAGTAGCCGGGTATAAGGTGTACTACTTAATATGGTTGCGCACATGAACTAAATTAATAAATTTCAAAGAGATAAATATAAATAAATTTCAAAGAGAAAATATACCTAAATTGTAAGTAAAAAATAAAACGTAAATGAATAAAAATAAAAATAACTCAGCTCAACTCACTAGCGTGCTCGTATACATATTATATTAATACTAGAAGAAGAAAAACCGAAATACTAATTGTAATACAAAATTAAGAAAGTAAGAACGGAACGGTATTTCAAACAGCGTATAAGTAAACATTACAAATAATCTATAAAAAGGAGGTAAGTAGTAAAATTTTAATAAGTTCGTTTTATTTGCGTTCATTGCAATTAGACTCGCCAGAGAGTAGCACGTTCCTTTATAACATTGTTTGTGCATCGTTTGTGACGTTTAAGCGTTCCGTCTAAGTTAGTTCTCTTCACTTTTATGTAATAATAATTTGTTTACAGTCAACTCTGTATGTACAATTCAATATTTTATAGAAAACAATACTACTATATTCAATTAGTTATGCGTCCGCGTGATTTCTTCGGGGCGTTAACAGTTATTGATGTCCTATTAGCGGACTGTGATGCGTTATCTTTATTAGTGTAGCTAGAAGGATATTTCACGACGAGTAGTTCCAATTCAGCCAACGTTTCAATTATTGTCAGGTTTTATCGGGGAGGATTATAACAATTTTTCCTTCAGAAGACCAGCAGTGCTTAATTTCAAAGTGCTAACGTGCTGTAGTAAATATGTGATGCCTGGTTTTCGTTAAAAACTCTGAGATGGTGACACCGTAGCCTTTTAAATTGGCTTTCTTATCCCAAATAAATCGTCCCTGCTCAGTATCAAATACCGAACTGAAACTGGTCGTGTCTTACTTTCAGATGATCCAAGCCGATGGCAAACTTTATCACAATCCTTTTTTTATATCTGTCAGCTTTGTTTAGATATTAATATAAAATAACTTTACGAAGATTTTATTTTGCTCTTCGGTAGTGCCATGAAACAATAGAACTTTATTTCGCATCACCGTTTCATGTCTATGAAGGCCGAGGCATAGTAAATTTATTTGTCTTTTTGTAAGTTTGCCAAACAAATGATTTAAACTCAGAGAACTCACGAGACTATGAAGTAATTATATTAGGATTTGATGAACTGCTCTCGGTATTGACTTTTAGCAGCTTCTCTTCATATTCCCGCATTCGAATGTCGGGGTCATTTTGGCCAATATGGCGCATCTGTCGAGCACTTTCCGAAGTACTAAGTAAGTATATAACAAGTATACTAAGTATATATATATATATATATATATATATATATATATATATATATATATATATATATATATATATATATATATATATACTAAGTATATTAAAAATCATATATCAATGGAAACGTTATTAAATAAGCTATCAGATTATGCACAACAGATATATATGTTAGATATGTGTATTTTATACATATCATATATATGTTACAAATAGTTTGCTATCACTCGACGCCATATTATGGCGTTTGCGTTTGACAGATGCGCATATTATTTGAGACGCCAGAATATGGCGTTTGTACAGACGAGGGGCTAAGATTATTAGCCAGCTGGACATCCATATTAGGTGGTATAAAAAATATATTCAAATCTTCTAGGAAAAGTTGTGATTAGTGAGCATAGATTAGTGTAATAACCAATTAATTCATTTATAACACTTAACACACACCGTTAAATTTTTAATAAATATAAATAGGCGCACACCAAAACTCACGGATTCATTATTTTCTTTACAATTCTCTATTCAAACCTCACATTGATTATCGGGTAGAAATATGGGGCTCATTCGCAAAGAATAACTTAAACCCAATACAAAGAGCTTAAAATAAAGTTTTAAAGATTCTATTCAACTATAACTATCAGATACATCTCATAAAATATATAATAATACTAATGTGTTAAACATAAATCAATCGTAAGTTTATAATACATGCATTCTGATTCGTAAAATAATAAATAAAGATATCCACACTTATTTAAATTTCACTAAAAAGAGATAAATTCAAAAAATACAACAAAGGAACGCAAATGATCTCATTCTATGTGAACCAAAAACAAGTTATGGTAAACGAAACCTAATATTTGATAGGGCTAAATTATATAATATCCTTCGTAAAGACAATACGTAATCGCAGTCAAATGTTAGCTTCAAAAATTACTAAAATATCATATTATGTAATCTATAAAATAACGGTCTTACTACGAAATTGAAAATAACAATAATAATGAAGAAGTATGTTAAAAATTTCAAAAAAGGCGCAAATAAGGTATACAAACTTTTTCATTATTTATCACTAATTCGAATTAGAATAAAATATTAATAAATATGTATCTGAAGCCACTTCTTATAATATGGTCAGTGTAGTTTAACTTACTATATGTGACTGTTTTTATCTGTATTTGTAATGTGGGGGTACATTCCTCTGCGTTTCCCCAGATATTGTTATAACTTATAATTTTTTTATGTTCTCATTATGAGTGAATATTGTATATTTAATGATAATGAAGTTTCTAAACCATTTATTGAAATACGTTCCACCCTCAAAATAAAAAATGACATAACCTCAATAAAAGCTATTCTCTGTAAAATCACAACCATTTTATTGTGAGATATTTTCCAAATGTTGCACATGACAGTGTGTGATACTGAAAAAATTAACCGACCGCATTAGAACATAATTATTATATAAAAATAGTGAAAATAGTTTTATGTAAGTGTGAAATTTCCTATAGCGTATCACATACCGAAATTATTAACTTCGCTAGGACATCAACAAGTTAATTAGTTCTTATCTGTAAGAGTCTGCTCCTCATTCTCCCAAATAAATTTTACGTAAGAAGATAAGAGCTACGAGTAATTTCAGTGAATGACAGCTTAATGTCGTCGGAACAGAAAAAATAACGAAGTCATATATAGTCGTTGGATCGTAAACACGTTATGCTGTCTCAGATAAGAGGACCTTACAAAGAAATAGGATTGCACGCTGTAGATAACATCTTACTCATTTGGCCTTCTCACAATTTGTTTTCAACTGTATGGACGTAATGTAAATAGTTGTTATTTGTACAGATTGTTGTTTTTACAGATCTATGTGGATGAAAAATAGGATTGTTGGCTTTCTTTTGTTTTTGTATCCATGATGTTAAGAAAATCTACAACTTTTAATTTGATATTTCTAACCGTTTTTTATTACTATCTTTCATTAAGTACGTTGACGAACCGTTGCGTTGGCCAAAGAAAAAATACTAAAATTAATAAATTCTCACGTAGCAGTATATTATTATAAATGTATAAAAAGATTAAATGTGACAAAAAGTGTTGGCTTAACGGTCACTTACACTTGGTTTCTATTTGGTTTTAGATGAATTAAGCATGTTTGTAATAACTGAGTTTTCTTTAAACTATGGTATACTGACTTTTGTTGAGCTTGTAATAAGTGACTTTTGTTTTAACTATAGAATAGAGACTTTTTATAGATTCTATAATGCCAAACTTCTTTATAGAAAATTAGTCTATAAATATACGCTTTTGTGGCATGCGTCCGTCTAATCTCGAGCGGTCGCATCCTACCGCACCCACCCACAGCACTTTAAACCATTAAAACTTATATTTGTAGACCTTTTTCTTCAAAGAAGTTTGACATTATAGAATCAATACGAAATTCTTTATTTTATAGTCTAAACAAAAGCCAGTTACTCTATAAATTTTCATTTTTAATCTACCGTAAAATTGTGCCGTTTTCGTATGGTCGGTAAATGTCGTAAATTGACAGCAGAATAAAAATAAAATACATAGAGTGAATTACTCTTGTATAGACCACAGGTTAAAGAATTTCGTGTAGATTCTATAATGCCAAACTTCTCTATAGAAAAGTAGTCTATAAATATAAGTGTACTATAAATGTAAATGTTATAAAGTGCTCTGAGTGGCTGCAGTCGCATGCGACCGCTGGGGATTTGACGGACGCATGTAACTGAATGGGAATTTAAAATGGATTGAGGGGTTAAAACAACAAAAAATTCACATTCTGTGATAGTTTTTTCACTCCGGTTGTCATAAATCTTTACTTTTTCCAACTTTTTTATGTGAATCCTCGTCCTCTAGCTTGCGTAAAAATAGGACTTATTTTCTAAAAAAATCATAATCAAAAATTGCCTAGATTTAACCGACTTTATTGAAAAAATTATACTACGCGAGTTTAATAAGTAACGTCAAAAGTAGGTGTATTTAGTTAGGATTCCAGAATAGTATAACACTCGGTAAATTATAGTGTTTCTATTTTCTCGTAAAAACTCAGTTATAACAAGTGTTTCTTCCTTGGTTAAAAATTATTCTAATGTACCCAAGGTTTTCCAAAGGGTCATAAATTGTAGCTTGAAGTGAAGGAGTCATTCAAAAAAATTATAAAAGAGACAGGTATTGACGCTAAATTGACTGAGACGGAGAGAATCACCTTATCAAGTGCGAGTGAGACAGGTATGGACGCAAAAGTGGCTGAGACGGAGAGAATCGCCTTACCAAGTGCGAGCGAGACAGAGAGTGCGCTAGGTATTCGCTTATGAACCAATACAATTTTTTATTACAATTACCTACAATAGATGTTCGAATTGCCTTCTTTCAGCGGCAATACAAGCCCGACACCTCTTTTAAAGAGATTGAGATATTAGTCAAGCGAATCGCCCATTGTCTATGAATTCAGATGCTTCAGCTATTCTTTGTCGTAGTTCAGTTAAACTTTCAATGGGCTTCAGATACATTTTTTCTTTGACTTATCCCCAGTAAAAAGAGTCTAATGGATCCAAGTTCGGTGAACGGACTGGCCACGAGATTATAACAGACTATCCGACCCATCTCCCGGAAAACTCGCTGTCGAGATATTCTCGAACAGGCGAGCATAGTGCGCTGGGCACCCATCTTGCTGGAATCACATTTCTCTGTAAATGTTTAGTGGCATGTCTTCTAGCAAACTCGGTAGATGGTTTTGTGGAAAATTCAAGTAGAAAAAAATTACTCGATTTAGGTAGTCCCCTGGTTGTAATGTCTGTACTCACTGTAAGTGGTACGAGTGTAATTCGTGTTTTGTAGGATACGGTAGGCTGTACTTTTGGGCACTCTGGTGGTTAGTTATAATAATAATATTCCACAACTATCACACAACGCCATCTAGTCCCAAACTAAGCAGAGCTTGTGTTATGGGTACTAGACAACTGATAAACATACTTATATATTTCTAAATACATAAATATTATAGATAAATTACATCCAGACACAGAACAAATGATCAATAGCCGTTACTGAAATACTGGGATCTTCTTCGACAGCTTCTAGTACCTGGTTTTTCATCGGGTTGGCAGCTCTTCCTCCATCATGCTCTTGATTTCGAAGGCGGCCCTCTGAAACAGTAAGCGATGCACATTCGTAAACACTCGATGATCGGGGTAATAGGCAGCGTTTGGGTACCATTCACGGTAAATTCTGGCAGCATCACTGACATTACACCCGCATTTTCCATAAATGAGGTGCATATTAGCGTATTCGCGATTGGTATACGCAGAAGTTATGGCGCTACATATGCAGTCACACGATAGTCCAGAGGAAAGCAAAGGTCTTCGTCAAGAGAAACAGTCTGAATCCAAATCACCAGCAATCATAAGTTTATAAACGAAGTCAAAAGTAGTCAGTACGAAACCAACACAAACGACTACGAAAACAGTTAACGAAGGAGCGTAACGTACTGATTTGTGATCTGTAAGTACAATAGCAAATACCCGGCGTCACTCTCTGTCTCGCTCGCACTTGGTAAGGTGATTCTCTCCGTCTCAGTCACTTTTGCGTCCACACCTGTCTCGCTCGCGCTTAATAAGGTGTCTCTCTCCGTCTTAGTCACGTTTTGGGGCAACCCGTATTAACTTTGGCCTCTCAAAACATTTATGAAAATGTAACATACGCACACAAAAATTAAAGTGGTTTACAGAAATAAGTAATATTCATTCCGTAAATACAATGAACAGACACAAGCTAAAAGTACCAGTAACTCGACTCCACCGAGTCAGTAATTTATTTTTCGGGCGATGTACATACGCTTTTACAACAAAATCCCAGAAAATGTACAAAATTTGACCTGTACAAAGTTTGAACATTTTATTAAACTAAGTTTGTATAAAAGGGTTACTATAATATTATGAAATTTATGGATGACGAAGAAAGGTGATCGCTACCAAGCTTATTCTAATTTGTTTTGTGTTGCTAATTGTAACATACTTGATTTCTTGGGGGGCCTCTTTTGAGGGTTTTTTGCTGGTTCTTTTCAGGACAGAGGTTATTTCCCGAACTAGGGGATTTACCGCAAAAAAGTAACTTCCAATAAATATTATTTATAATCTATGTTGATAAAAAGGTTTCTATTTCTGTTTTCACATTTAATCAATCTATATTTTTTTAAATATTATACATAAAAACATAACGAAACCAAAAAAAATTATATTATAAAAATAAGGTAAAATAGGTGGTCTTCTCGCTCTAAAAGGCAACAAATAGGATATTTCGTTTATAATTAAGTAGGCGTTAAGCTAGCCACTTATCATATTTTTCACAATGTTCTGTCTATACCCATATTTATTGGCTACACGTGGTCCAAATAGTTGCGCATTAAACTCTGCTTACCCCCTATTCTATAACGAGCTTGCCGCTGGACTGTGTGATCGTTTATAAGTCGAATACAAATACTTACTTCTATGGACTGGTGAAGAACAGGTGAAAAGTAGCTCACTTTCATATTTAATAGGCATTGTTATTATAGTATTGTTGCGCGCCTGAGTTGACGTCATGTACCCGGCACTAGCGCCATCTGGTCTCGGTGACGAGAGCGAGGGAAGCTTTCCAGAAAATGACATCACTAATCTTTCAACCGACAGCGCCATCTAGTATCGAAATGAAGAACTAAGATTCTAAAAGCCCGACACTCGAACCTTCGGCGCCTGTCGATTGGCGCGCGTATTTACTTGAATATTCTGGATGTTTCGGTGGTAATGTGAATTTAAAGGCGCTGCAGTATGCGATCAAGGAAGTATTGAATTTGGTGAGACAAGCGAAGCGAAGCGAAGCTTCGCAGCGAAATAAAGTGAATCAGTGTGATTAATTATTAGTGTTTTGAGTTTAATTAGTGTAAAGTGAATTAAAGTGTTAATTTTGGTAATTCTGTCGGCAATTTTTATTGTCACGAACCCTTAGATCGTAACAGTACCTACATTTTATGCCATGAAATGGACAAATGCGCTGCTGTTAGCACGCTAGTCAAGGCAGTTTTAACAAAAGGATTTTAATGAGCTAAATAGTGATAGGTAAAAATCTTCTTTATCACAAATTACTTCTTCTACTTCTTGTGACAGAAGCTATTGTGTGTAAATTATTAGTTATAAGCTGCTTTGGATAGTGACCGAGAGGTAATGAACCATTATTGAAATTTTCGACTAATGACTTTAAAATTGGGCGTACCACGTTCTTGAATCTTTCTCTAAACAATCAAGATATCTTGTAATTTATTTTAACGTCATAATTAATTTTCTTAATCAACAATTAAAGAAGGGCCTAACCAAAAAAGAGGCTTTACTCGCGATAGTTGCCTCAAAAAATACGCAAAACGTTAGACAATTGCGACAAGCGCAATCAATAGTATTTAATTACTAGTGCCGTGATATGCCTCTTCCTTATGCTTCACTTGTATGTGTCGTTGATTTATCTGTTTTCCCAAAATTATTTACTTTTATATAAATATTTCATTATCATCATCAAAGCTTTTTACTCCACTAACTAAACATATGCCTCTTTATTTATTTTTATATGTAATTTTTAAATTAAATATTTAGAAATAAAGAGAGAAAGAAAGACGCAGCAAAAAAAGTGAAAAGAAGTTATATGCAAAAAAGATAAATAAAACTAAATTAAAAGTAATTTAACCCCTCAGCCCCACCCACCCACTGCACATTAAACCTTAAGACTATTATTTAGAGACTACTTTTCTTTACCGCCCGGGATTCGGTGGCTGAGGGGTTAAATTACTTTTAATTTAGTTTTATTTATCTTTTTTGCATATAACTTCTTTTCACTTTTTTTGCTGCGTCTTTCTTTCTCTCTTTATTTCTAAATATTTATATATAAACATTATAAATTAAAAAAATAACATTTAAAATATCCTTTGCTGCTGCCTGAATATGCGAAACGGACCGGACTCAGTGATAACACTGGTTTTCAGTCCTGCCCTTACCTGGAGGCAACTCTGGCAGTTGAGAACACGCTCGCGCTTTATGTCCGAAAATTTAGTGTTCTATGCTTAATTCAGTATATGGGAGTGTTTTAGGTGTGTAGATGGCTTTCATTATATGATGTAAAAGCGCGGTATAAAAGTATGTTATCCCATTTCGTCCAATAAAGGTCGTAAGAGGCGATTAGATATACCAGATTGGTCATATGGCTTCTGATACAACGATGTAAAATATTTTTTTGCATCAGATTAAAAATATACAGACTGGTGATGGCTAACTCCTTCAAATCATCAATCCGCCCAGAATCCGGAATCCGGATTGGTGATCGTTGCGCACCTCGCTGAGTGTGACAATTGAAGCAAATCCGGCAGTAAACGTTTACAAATGCATTGTTATAAAACGCGATTAGTTTTATTCAGAGATGAGGTTTGAACAAATATGAAGGAATATTTTTCTTTAATTCAAATTAATTAATAAGAATTTGAGATAAAAACAAAAGTTCATAAAAAATTGAACTCTACCTCTAACTAACCCATAGGGAGAAAAAATGGAGGGCTGGTGGCTCGGAAAACTAATTGTGCTTATCATTTATGTATATGATTTATTTCATAATATAAAAAGATACGTAAACACTCGCGCTTGTCATCCGGAGGGGAAGGCAGAGACTACGGACTTCTTTTTGGCACGATCTTGACTCAACTCTCTTGCTCGTCGTGGCGGCCGCTCTACACTTTACTTACTGAAATAAAACTGCTCCTTGAGAACCTTTCTTCCTGATTGGTTATCGATCCTTTGTGTTACGTAGCCAACTCATTGGCACGTCAACTTCGATCCGTTGGGCTTTAGCAGTTACTCTGTGTTCTACTGTTTAATTATAAATAAAATAAAATAGATTTATTTCAGACATTTGTCCATATTGTTAGTACCAAAAAAAAAAAAGATTTTAAAAAACTATGATAGTAACCTTTCAAGGAAAGGGTTAATTCAAGTTTGAATATCTGCTTGTACTACGGGACACCCCTGTGACATGTGTGAGTGTACATCCAATGCCCCAGTATCGGGTAGTCAGGCTTTTCACTGACAACTCTGAGAGTGGTGTTCGCACTTCCCCGCACTGTGTGCAGGAGGGTCGCAATAGGCTTGTGCAGTATGGTTTGAAGCCCATCAGTGCGCGCTAGTGCGGACATCCCTGACGCACTTCAGTAACCTAAAAGCCCCAACAACATCCTCAGACCATTGGTATATTGTACTCGAATAGCGTTCCTAGCCCCCACGTGTAGTTGACCCATAGATTGTACGTATAAAGTGTTCGAAAGTACGCATTATACTTTCACATCAGAACTGCTACGTCCAAATCTGCGAGCCAACATGTTGCAGCGGACAGCCATCGCTGTCCTTTCCCTTTCAATATCCTTGTCATCCGACAAGTCCTTCACGAGACCGAGATACTTAAAGGATAGCACCCTTACATTTCCGGTACCGTTAAGTTTTAAAGGCAGAAGTACACACATCACCTTAGGGTCTTAGCTTGAAAAACCACCAACTTGCTCTTCCTAATATTATTCAAGAGGCCGTGAGATTTCGCATACTCCTCGCAAATCGAAATCAACCTTCTTAGAGCAGCAACTGATGGAGCTGTTTATACATTGACTATCAATACAACAACCGAAACTGGCGTTGCTAAACCCAACAGTAATCTCGTCTACAAACAAGTAAAAAGTGTCGGGTAGATCAAGCCACCATACTTCACCCCACATTCCAACCTGTACTCATCAGAATGCTGATCTTACCACTTGACTTAGTTTGTCTGGTAGCCATACCAATATTTGAGAATATTTATGATCCCACCAGGCCTGACTGTTATATTTTTTTCCATAGGATGTCATACCTAACAAAGACAAACGCCCTAGATAAGTCAAGAATAGCGACGTAAACTGGTGTCTTCCTACCCATATAATACCTGCAAGTATGTTTGAGAGCCAGAATGGCGCACTCAGCCGACATTTTTAGCCTTAACCAAATTGAGCGTCGCGTCATGGAGAACCAGGTGGCGCTTGAGTTCTCTCTCAAACAGACCGTCAAATACTTTTTCTGTGATGGTAGTTAATGAAATCGGCCCATAGTTAGTCTTATCGGACATATCTCCAACTTTATTCCCAGCAATAGGAACGACGATTTAACAGTGGTAGAGCCACGCGGCAGCTTTGCTGTCGCACGTATGGGCCGACTCAAACCGGGGTGCTACCACGACCTCACAGAATACCGGCGTGAAGTGGAAGCTCTGCTTCCGCGTTTTGTCTGGTGAGTGCAGGTGGCCGGAGGCCCAAATCCCCCCCCCCCCCCATCAACATGGTAGCCGAATTCAATGATAGACTACCCCAGGAGGGTACCAGCACCCCTGGAGAATCCCTCGCTGAGCATCCACGACCATGTTTCTCCACTTCTGAGCGTAGGTGCTCAGGCTGCCCCGCGTATTCTGGGGGGAGCAAAATTCCGCGCAAGACTAAAACTGCTCGGGGCAAACGGAGCAACAAGACCAAGGCAACCCCTGCCACGCTGTCCGTGAATTTCTGCGATATCAGGGGACTTCACTCTAACTTAAACGCCGTCCACTACCATCTCGAGACGGAGAGGCCGGCTCTGCTTTTTCTGACCGAGACGCAGGTGTCCTCTCCGGCTGATGTCTCGTATCTCTCCTACCTGGGGTACAAACTGGAACACTCCTTTGTGCCTCGGGCTGGAGTTTGCGTTTACGTCAGAGAGGACATCTGTTCTCGACGCCTCGGCAGACTTGAAGGTTCGGACCTGTCCATCCTTTGGCTACGCGTAGACAGCGACGACCATCCGCGCGTCTACGGGTGCCTCTACAGGTCCCATAGCGATGATGCCGAAACATATCGACTCTTCGACCACGTCCAAATGGCTGCAGATTCGTTGCTACAGCAGATCCCCTCCGCAGAGATCGTGATCCTCGGCGACTTTAACGCCCATCACGCCGAATGGCTCGGTTCACGTTTAACCAATCATGCGGGGAGATCAGTTCATGATTTTGCCTTGGCATATGGTCTGACACAACTGGTTACTTCCTACCGGCCTACGCGGATTCCAGATGTTGAGGATCATGCACCTTCCCTGTAGGAACTTCTGCTGACCTCTCACCCGGACGGATATCAGATTTCCGTCGACGCCCCTTTAGGCTTCTCGGACCATTGTCTTGTCCGGAGTGTGGTGCTACTCACGCTGAAATCGCGGTTGCATTCTGCAGGCTGCCGCCGTGTTTGGCACTATAGGTCAGCCGATTGGGATGGGATGTGGTCTTTCTTTGCATCCTACCCTTGGGGGCGGGTTTGCTTCTCGCCGGACGATCCCAACGTTGTTGTGAATTCTGTCGCTGATGTGGTGCTTCAGGGTATGGAACTTTTATTCCTTCCTCTGTGGTGCCCATTGGAGGCAAATCTCAGCCATGGTTTGGTCGCTCAGGTAAAATAGCATCATGCTATAAGCAGGAGTGCTACCAAGCCTGGGCTGACGCATCAGCGTCCAGAGATGTAAACACCAGCGCTCTAAAAAAGAAGTATAATTCCGCCTCTAGGTCCTTCAAAAGAGTCATTGCCAAGCCAAAGTCAGAGCACATAGGCAGAATTGGCGAGAAACTAGTTTGTCTTCCTTCTGGAACCCGTGCATTCTGGTCTCTTGCCAAGGCTGTCCAGGGGAATTTCTGTCAGCCATCTCTTCCATCTCTGCACAGGGAGGACGACTCACTGGCCCACACCGCAAAGGAGAAAGCCGATGTTCTAGGCTGTTTCTTTGCATCTAACTCGACTCTCGATGACGGGAGGAGTACGCCGCCGACCATCCCGCGGTGTGAGTGCTCCATGCCGGAAGTGCAGTTCACACAGCGCTCGGTTCGCAAAGCACTCCTCTCCCTGGACATCCACAAGTCGAGTGGGCCTGACGGAATCCCCCCAATTGTGCTGAGGATGTGTGCTCCAGAGTTGGCACCGGTTTTAACGCGTCTTTTCCGGTACTCCTACTCCCTAGGCGTAGTCCCAAAATCATGGAAGACGGCTTTCGTCCACCCGATCTCTAAAAAAGGCGAACGCTCAGACCCGTCCAACTATCGGCCTATCGCCATCACCTCCTTGTTCTCCAAAACAATGGAGTCCATTGTAAACTGCCAGCTTATGAGGTACCTTGAGGATCACCAGCTGATTAGTGACCGCCAATACGGTTTACGCCGTGGTCGGTCAGCTGGTGATCTTCTGGTCTACCTAACTCACAGATGGGCGGAGGCAGTAGAGTCCAAGGGGGAGGTATTGGCCGTTTGTTTGGACATTGCGAAGGCCTTCGATCAGGTTTGGCACAAAGCGCTTCTTTCGAAGCTCCCTTCCTATGGGCTTCCCGAGAAATTGTACGATTGGATCACCAGTTTTCTTGCAGATCGGAGCATCAAGGTCGTTGTAGACGGTGCAAGCTCCGATTGCAAGCCTATTAATTCTGGTGTTCCACAGGGCTGCGTGCTATCGCCAACGCTGTTTCTTCTGCATATCAATGATATGTTGCAGTACCGTAACAGTACCCGTACCGTGCAGTAACAGTACCCGTAACATTCATTGCTATGCAGATGACAGCACTGGTGATGCTCTTTACACCGGCCGAGCCAATATTTCTCGGGAAAACGTCTCTGCGTGCCGGGACAAACTTGTGTCTGAAGTCGAGTGTCTGCTGGACAGAGTCTCGGATTAGGGGCGACTAAATCTAGTCCAGTTTAACCCCCAGAAAACACAAGTTTGCGCGTTAACCGCTAAAAAGAACCCCTTTGTCGTATCCCCTCAGTTTCAAGGCACTCCCCTTGTTGCCTCAGCCAGTATCGGAATCCTCGGCGTCGACATATCGAGTGACGTGCAGTTTCGTGGTCACTTGGAAGGGAAGGCCAAATTGGCTTGGCGTGCTCAGCAGAGCGGGACAGTATTTCATGCTGGCACACCGCCTGCAACTTTACAAGGCGCAGGTTCGGCCGCACATGGAATACTGTTCCCATCTCTGGGCTGGGGCTCCCCAGTACCAGCTCCTTCCACTTGACCGCATCCAGCGCAGAGCGGCTCGAATCGTCAACGATCGAGTGCTTTCCGATTGGCTCGATTAACTGGCACTGCGAAGAGATGTTGCATCCCTTTGTATTTTCTTTCGCATATACCATGGAGAGTGTTCTGAGGAATTGTTCGGATTAATCCCAGCCGCCAAATTTCGTGAACGCACTACGCGGCAAGCGTCCCGATACCATCCACACCATCTGGATGCTTGGCGGTCCACCACTGTACGTTTCAAAAGGAGTTTTCTTCCGCGTACAACCTCTCTGTGGAATAATTTACCACCGGCAATTTTTCCGGACCGATACGACCTGGGGACCTTCAAAAAAAGAGCTTACTCCTTTCTAAAGGGCCGGCAACGCATCTGCAATTCCCCTGGTGTTGCATTTGATCATAGGCGGCGGTAGTCACTTAACATCAGGTGAGCCACATGCTCGTTTGCCCCCTCTTCTATAAAAAAAAACGACCGATGTTATCAACTCTGCAGGCAGGTATGAGTGTCTGACGCAGAAAGTAAATAGCAAACCTAGTAGCCTCGGTATTTGCGGCCCATACATGAAATAATCAATGCTGAGGCCGTCAGGACCCGGTGACTTGCCTCTTGTCATACCTTTAATTAATTATTTAACCTATTTAGCTGTCACACATTTTGGTACATTGGATACGACGACCGCAACAATAACATTCATGTGTAAAATTACTAATGTATAGTTTTTTTTGGCATATATATATATATATATATATATATATATATATATATATATATATATATATATATATATATATGTCATATGTGCCGTATATACTACATCATTATATACCGTACATTATTATATAGAATCATTGCAATTTTGAACTTCTAATTATTTTGATATCTACAATTTTCTAATATTTTTCGTTTGACCAATATTCGTAATTTACGCTTCTTTACTATAGCAATAGTTACCAATTAAAAGATTCTGGACCATAATACTTATTTTATTCCGGCCGTATTGAAAGGAATAATTCAATACTATCAAGACCGGAATAACTATGTTTGCCACAAAGTCAATAACTTAATTACTTGTCTTTAGTAGGAGTCTCTCTCTATATTCTACCAACTTTTAAGACGAAAGGTAAAATAGACAAGTAGTTCCATTAAATGATGTTAAATGTAGTAATCGTATTAATTTTGAAATAACGGTATAATACAGACAGGGTGATGACAAGCAAGTCATATTAAAATTTATGTAAACTTAAATATTAAAAAAGGTTTAAAAAGAAGCGTGTTATCTTAGTTTTTCCTTATGTTACTTAACATCAGTAATAAAAGTCATTCCCAAGTTAAGCTTCTACAAGATGCCTGTCGAGTCTGTGTCTGTCATGATACATGTGAATGTCTGATGTCATGATGTTGGCTAATTTGGTGTTAAGATGACCCTTTTTACTGGAAACGAGGCATTCCATCTTAATCCTCACGGGTGACAACGCATCTGCATTTTGATTCGTAATCGAGGATAGATGTGGATGTCTATGGGCCACAGCAACCACTTACCATCAGGTGGACTATGTGCTCGTTTGTCACCCTATCCTATAAAAAAAAAGATACGCGTAAGGTAAAAGTTACACACTCAATACATTAAGTCAATAAAATATTACATTCCGATTTACACGAAATATAATTATACTATATAATAAATTACAATACATGAATATACTGAAAATGCTTAAAAATATATATTATTTAAAAAATATTTTAAATTACATCTGTATTTGTATAATCTCTGTCTGACGTCATACGGCGATGCACTTCTGTACTCCAGTGTAAGGAATAAAAGAGACATTTCCCATAAGATATGAAAAGTATAAAAACATTACCATGGTGTGAAGATGATAAAGTTAAAATGCTTTACAAAGTCATTACTTCAGCACATATATCCCATCAAATGGGATGAGAATAAAGCACCGGCGTAAAAAAGGTTATCTGATACATTTTATTGAGGTATCTGACGTTAGGTAGATAAAAATTCTTTCTTGCACAAGTATCCTTCTACCTTCAAAAAAGAGCTAACTACTTCTTTAGATTCCGACAATTTTGTCTTTTTGTCTGTGATGAATTTTGTCATCGGCGGCGGTCGTTACCATCAGGTTTCGTTCACCGCATACTTTTAAGAAACTGAAAAGACCAAGTCTAACAGAGGAGTGTTCTAATAGTGCTAAGAAATATTTTTAAATCGGTTGAGTAATTATTATGCTAGCTAATAATTAAATTGAAAATTTAAATTAAAAATTCATTAATTAATATGTTTCAACATGAAATAAGCAGTGCCTTTGTACAAAACATCTTTATATTTTTCATTGTTATTTTGTGTGTACATAAATTTATAAGGTAGTAAATAAAAACCGTTAGTTTAATTTTTAAATTTTTATATAATAAAAGTCCACTACTCCGTATCATCCTGCGAGTATCGTTAAGGCGACAGAAGGGTACAAATCAGGGACAACTACTAAAAATAAAATGAACTACGGTTGCCAACCTACTTGCCAAACGTACCAACTATGGTAAATATCCCCCTTGTGAGGCAATCTATAGGGGAAGCTTATGTTCAGCAGTGGACTTTAATAGGAGGTGACGGTAACGGTACATCAGTCTAATAATTTTCCGTAGTCTGAAGAACTACCTGCTTCTCACAGGCTTGTTAAATAAAAGCTTGTAACCGTATATTGTGGGTAAATTAATATTGTGTGTTACAGTGTACCTTATTAAACTAATAAATTCATTGTAAAACCAGCTAGCGTTTATTTTATCACGGTAATAATGCTGTGATTTATTAGCACTATTCATATAAAATGAATATAATATGTGGTCATAATGTGGCATAACGTGGCATGCAAAATTTATGGCCAAAAAATAAACAAGTAAAATCAGTGACCACAACATTCCCGAGTTAAATGTTTATAAATCAAAGATTTATTCTATCATGGTAGTGATGATGATAATGACTGTGATTACTAAGGTCCATGCCACGACAGATGACAATTAAACATTGTTTTATTTTATTAATTTTGTATTGAGGAATGAGGTGGAATGCTCAATCAGAAATAGATAAGGGAGTCGCACCTACTCAACCGGACTTCTGTGTAGAAAAAATAAGGATAATGCGGCTATAATGGATGATTTTTTGTTTTATTCAAAACTCAAACAAGGAATTGCTCTTGTACTTATTGTGGCGGTATTTTGCATACAAATCTCTTGTTTTGTTGTATATTTTTAAGCCAAAAAGATACTTGTTCATCACGAAAACAGAACTCTAACTCTTACCTAGTTGTCTGAATCAAGCTTAGATCCGAAAGCCGGTAAAAGATTAACGCTTCTTAACCATTACGTTACTAAAACATTTACGTTTAAATCGTTGTAAGTTAAGTAATAATAAAGTAAATAGTAAATAAGTAAATCAGAATCATCGCACATCAGGGAGCTAGTTATAATCGCGGCAGGAGCATAGGTCAGTGCTTATCAATTTTATTAACCCCTCGGGTACATAAAATATTACCTGTTTTTGACATTTAATGTTGCAGTGGAAAATTGTGTTTTAACAGTAAACATCTTTACAAATTTAATTTTCAATAAGTAATTTTATGTATTAACGCAGTCACATAAAGAGTTTTAAAAATACTTATTAATGAACAAATATTTGAACACTGCACATTGAACAAAACCAATCTTACGGATTTTGTCAAGCTGAATTTTTAGATCATCAAAGTATAGAATTTTCTTCTCGAAAACTTCGGAGCTTAAAACGTAAACGCAATTAAATCAGTAAAAATTTTATTCAATATTTTCATACATTCATTCAGTACAGCCTATCAAAGTCAACTGCTGTACGCAGGTCTCCCCTAAGATTGCGATAAAGCATAGGTTGGCCACCGCAGTAATTGTATAGTTAGTTTAGTTTTGTTTACGACGGGCTGTTTTCCGCAACTCCACGTCTAAGCGCGTATTTTGCGTGTGGGAATAATGTAATTATTCGAGCCTCCCCGAGGAAGTTCAACAGACCTTTGATGTTGCAAGAAACTTCGGGGAGCGATCCCGGAGTGCCGAGATATTTAGCCCTGTATGAAGTGACCTCTAGACATGTCAGCAACACGTGAGCCACCGTTTTATCCTCCACAATGCGTGCCCTGCACAGGGCGCTGTCTGTAACACCTATGGTAAACAAATGTTTGATAAAAGAGCGATGTCCTGTGATAACACGTGTTACTATCCTGATCTGTGGCTTGTTCAGTCTCAATAGAACCTTGGTTAGGCGACTGATTATTTCAGGTAGGGTCTCCCTAGCTTGTCTACAGTCTGCAAAATTTTTCCAAAGTTGAGCGTGTAAATTATTGAAGTTTCCACGCATCAGCGGACGAACCTAGCCAAAGGGGATTGGTATTATTGGTTCCGGCCCTACAGTAGTCAGAGCTGATCCCCTTCTCACCAGTTCAACTGCTGCATCGTTGCCTCTAGATCCACCGTGTCCCTTAATCCATTGCAGTCAGATTGTTGTGCTTAAATACCTCATTTAATCGTTGATGGCATTCATATATTAGTCCCGAGTTTGGCAGTTTGGTTTGGTTTACTGTCGGTCAGTATTCTGACTGAGAAGTCTTTTACCGTCCTAAGATCTATTGCTATAGCCGCTTGGATGATACCCATACATTCAGCCTGGAAGACTGCGTTATGAGTACCCAACGGTGTGCATATGTGGATATTAAGGTCTTAGAGAAAGTTCCAGATCCTACACCTTCATTTGTCTTAGAACCAACCGTGAAATTTCTAAGCTCTTTTGCGCTCAATCCCTCCGGCTGGTCAGTTTCATTTAATTGTATCTTATACTTCTTATCGAATACAAATTGTTTTGGGGTCCTATCATACTTGGCTTGTAAGATAGGAATTTTTGAGTAAATTTTATCTCTAATATTATATAGTGTAGGTCTTGATCTTGTCATAAATGTAGATGAAGCGGGGTTAGCCCCAGAATAGCCTCTAAAGCCGCTGCTGGTGTAGTTCTTATGCATTGGTACGTGTGACTGCCCGTGGCAGCCATACATGCCAGCCATATATTCTATATTAAAAAAAACATGCCAACTTCTGGTAACGCTGAAGCTTTTTATAGTGGTGGTTTCATTAGTTTTGATCCAACATACCAGAGAGCCGTATGTGATCATGGGCCGAATTAAAATTTTGTGCAGCCACAGTATAATTTTTGGCGTCAAACCGCATCGTTTGCCAATCATGTTTCTGCATCACCAGAAAGTTATACTAGCTTTTGTTGATTTTGTTCTTTGTGTTTGTTCCAGTTAAGTTTTCTGTCCAAGGTAAGAGCTAAGTATTTTACCTCAGAGGATAGCTGGAGTTTTGTGCTGCAAAGACTTGGGAGAAGAAGTTATTCAGCATTCGTTTTTGTGTGAACATTACTAGAACCGTTTTGCCTGGATTAACGGTTAGGTCATTTTCCCTGCACCATCTCTCCACTATACGGAGAGCCGCTTGGGTCAGGTCGCACACCATGCTTGCTGTCTTTCCAGAGACCTGTATTGTGAAATCATCTGCATAAACTACTGTGTAGAAATGATTAGTATTTAATTTGCTGATGAGTTCATTAATTACCATATTACAAGGGGTTGATTTAAAGTTTTTGCTGCTAACTTAATGTAAAAATGGCGTTAAATCAATTTTCTCAAAACCTGTTGGAGTAACAAAATAGCAATTTTGGCAAGCAATTATGATATGTATTGCGGTGCGCAGCACAGCCAGTAATAAACTAGCCTCGCTACTAAACGGTTATTTCCTTTGTTCAATACATCTCACTGGCGACGAGTTTTGTACATACCTACGCGTAAAAAAAATTATGTCGTATTTAGGTAATTTGCCTGTTTTCCATCACAAAACAAGTGAATGATCAATATTTTATGGGAAATTAACACAGTTCCTAAGGATAAATAATGTGACAAAAGAAGAAATTAAGAGTGGGTATCCTGCTTACTCATCTCACCGATGAAACCTACCGCTTAGTACGTAACTTAGCGTACCCTAACACGGTGGAATCGTTAACTTACAACGAGCTAGTTCAAATACTCAACAGCCATTTCAAACCTAAGCAGTGCTCCTTCGTAGATAAGGCCAACTTTTTTGGAGCGACTGGAAGACCAGTAGAATCATTGGCAGACTGGGCGGCGCGATTAAGAGGACTAGCAAGCTATTGCGAATTCGGCGACGCCCTGGAAACGAATCTGAGAGATCGTTTTGTCCTAGGCTTGGGCTCTGGCCCAGAATACGACAAGCTGTTCGAGCAGAACCCGACAACACTTACACTAACTAAGGCGATTGAAATAGGGGAACAAGCTGCTTGCGCAAGAGAGGTAAAGGTGATGCTGAATACGTGCGATTTTGGGCTCATCAAGGAAGAGCCTGTGTATTGTGCAAAATTTCACCATTTCGCTCGGGGAAGCAGAGGTGACGGTAGTGCCAATAGCAGTGTCGGCGCTAGGACATCGCGACGCCAAACTGGCTCCTGTTCAGTTTGTGGTATGAAAAATCATTACAGTGATAAATGCCGGTAAAAGCTATAAGTGTCAAAAGTGGGGTATAAAAGGGCATTTAAAGAAAGTTTGTGCTAAAAATAAAAATAAGTCGTGTGCTTATCACATTCAATCAGAACAGGAATGCGGCGCTAATGAGATCAAGGACACAGGTTGCGTAGAATGCCAGAATTTTAACTTAAGGTACGTTGATGATAAACCAATTGAAATAAATTTAATTTTGGGCAATCACAACTTAACAATGAAACTAGATTCAGGCTTGAGCAGCTGTGTAATTTCCGAAAAATTGTATGCTGAAAAGTTTTCCGATTATCATTTAAATAACAGCAATATAAAAATGTGTCTGTATAATGGGCATAAAATCTCTCCACTTGGATATTTCTGGGTTGAAGCTTGTTATAATAAAGTTAAACACAAAATAAAAATTTATGTTGTTTAAAATGGGGGCCCTCCCCTGATAGGAAGAGATTTTATGTCCGCGTTTAATTTAATTATAACAACTAACATAATATCTATGTGTATTGATAAGAATGTAAACAATGTATTGCAAAAGTTCCCTAATTTGTGGCAGGATAAGTTAGGTTCATTCAATAAATTTAAAGTATATTTACGTTTAAAGGAAAATGCAAAACCTAAGTTTTTCAAGCCACGAACCCCCTTTGCCCTTAGGGATAAAGTCGAAGAAGAGTTGGACCGTTTAGTAACCTTAGGTATTTTAGTTCCAATTGACCAATCAGAGTATGCCACGCCTATTGTACCTGTTTTGAAAGAAAACAATAAAATAAAAATAGCAGGAGATTTCTCGGTCACGCTGAATAAAGATCTTTTGATTGAAAGATACCCCTTACCTCGAATCGAAGAGGTATTTGCTAAAATTGGGGGTGGCGAACGATACTGTAAAATTGATCTTAAGAATGCTTATAATTAATTTGTTTTATATTTATGACCCCTTCCGAAGAAATCTAATCCTGTCAACCTCAATAATTTCCGTCCCATTTCGATTTTAACTTTCCTTTCTAAAGTCCTTGAAAAACTTATTTGCCAACAGCTGACCCTTTCCTTAATAAGCACAATTTGTTGAAATCTTTACAATCCGGTTTCCGTCCTTGTCATAGTACGGCTACAGTGTTAATTAAAGTTACTGATGACATAAGGTGGGATATGGATAATAAACAACTCACAGTCAAGACCTTACTAAATTTCAGTAATGCGTTCAATACCGTTGACTTCGATATACTGTTGAGTCAGTTGTATTCCCTTAAAATATCTCCATCAGTAATTGACTAGTTTCAAAGTTATCTCTGTGGCCGTCGGCAGTGTATTCATGTTGATGAAACTCACTCATCTTGGTGTGATATTACTGCAGGCGTGCCGCAGTAATATCACACCAAGATGAGTGAGTGAGCAGAGTGAGTGAGCAGCAGTTTTCCGTTTTCATTAATTCAATTACTAATAAAATTTCTTCTCTCTACCACATGTATGCGGATGATGTCCAGATTTACACCCAGTCAACTCTAGAGAATTTTCCGAATGCAATCGCTACATTTAAACAATGACTTAAATACGATTCATGAGTGGAGTCAATCATATGGCCTAAATGTCAATCCTAAAAAGTCACAGGCTTCATTATTCATCATTTTTGGTGTTCAGAGCTTTATCTCAAAATTGACTGGTTCTCCATACCACCTATTGTGTTCGATGGAGTTGTAATCCCTTATTTTAAAAATGTCAAAATCTTGGTATTCACCTTGATAGTTCCTTAAATTGGAAACACCAACTGAATGAGGTAAGTGAGAAAACCTTTGTCGCTCTTAGTTCACTGCGTCGCCTTCGATCATTTCATCCCATTCCTACAAAAATTATGCTCGCACAGTCTCTTCTTTTTCCGATTCTTGACTATGCTATGATTAGCTTGCCTCATTATGTAGACATAACGAAAGACCAGCTAACTAAGCTTGAGATACTTCAAAATACTAGTATTCGATTCATATTTGGATTGCGCAAATTTGGCCACATTTCCCAATTTCGCTCACGTCTCAAGTGGTTACCTAACTAATTTCGCCGGAATATGCATATTCTTTCTATTCTGTACAGTGTATTATTTCACCCTTCTACTCCTCCTTATCTATAGTCCATTCGTGTTAAGAAAATAGTGAGTCATCAGTGCAACTACAGGGTAAAGATGTATTAACAGTGGAGTAAAAATTCTTTTTTTTTCAAACATTTTATTAAGTTTAATGGAAACCAATTTTCTTAAAATTACTTAAATCACTAATCATTATCGCTAGATTCTCCAGTTACATTAATTATGGAAGAATTTTGTTCTGCAAGTTACATGATGTCATCCAAATTCCACATGGTATTTTCTTCGCGTATCACGTGGTCGCAGCACTTCTTCCAACGATTAGCATCTATTAATGCTATTGCGTCATCTAATAATTTTTATGTCACTCATTTTGAACGTGGAGTTATTGGCACCAACATAATTTTTTTATTTGGGCCCAAACCAATTCAATTGAATTAAGTTTGCAATGGTAAGGCGGTAGGCGAAGAATTGTAATGCCATTACTTTTGGCAGTCTCATCTATTAAATATTTATTATATTGTGGGGCGATTTCGGCAACTTTCATTAATAATTCTTTTTTTAAATAAGTCATGTCCATGGATTTGCCTTTGCTTTGCAGCCCATCTATTATTTGCTGCTTGTTCCAGCTGATTGTTGGTATTTTTTCGACTCCACACAGTCGCATTTATAACACACAGTTTAAAGTACTTATAAACATTGTAAATTACGCGTCTCTCTCCGCTATGGATTATTGATCCACTTTTATTCTTTCGAATAGGTAAGGTATTCATTTTCAAAATTTAATGTTGAACGAGTAATACGCAAAATACACAATCGTTTTGTTCGAAGGCCTGACTTCAACTAGTCACTGTGAACTCGACCTTCTAAATTCTTGCATTTTAATTGGCTGGGGGGCGTGGCCAGGCCGGCGGAAAAGGATGACTCACTATTTTCTTAACGCGACCGGACTATAAGGGAGAAGTTAAGTTTTGTTGGGCTTCCAGGGGAACCTCTACGCTCTTCAAGAAAACTCATTTTAAGGGTACTAACTCAAAATACATTCTTTAATAAATGTTTTACTGTCCAGTCTATTAAGCTCTGGAATGCCCTACCTTTGCATATACGTGAAGCACAAACTAATATAGTCTTTAAGCGACTCCTTAAAGAGCATTAGTTGTCTCAATCGTTCGAACATCATTAGGATAAATTATGTGATTATGTAGTTTTTGTATTTATTTGTTTATGTTATTGCTTGAGAAATATATTTGAGGATATAAATGTGTGTGTGTGTGTGTGTGTGTGTGTGTGTGTGTGTGTGTGTGTGTGTGTGTGTGTGTGTGTGTGTGTGTGTGTTTGTGTGTGTGTGTGTGCGTGCGTGCGTGTGTTTGTTTGTATGTGTGTGTGTAGTGTGTGTGTGTGTGTGTGTGTGTGTGTGTGTGTGTGTGTGTGTGTATGTATATGTGTATGGGGTGTGGTCGATATGTGTACTCCGTAAAGTGGTTCGATATTACTCGCAACCACCTAACCACAATACCCACACTAAGTATTCTTACGAGTATATTTCTAACTAACGAATACTAATGAAGGATAGGAATAATAAAAAATAATGTATTAGTTATTTATATGTTATTTTATTGCATATATTGATATTATATTAGGTATATTTATATTGCACCATCTACCTATTATTTACAGTTTTATTCCTTTACACCTTTGGTTGCCTGAAAGAGATCGCTATGTGGCGATAAGGCTGCCAAATTGTACATGTATTCTGCTCTTTGTTATGTTATTTGTAAATTTGTTTGTGGTGTACAATAAAGTATATTCATTCATTCATTCATCGTCATCGTCATATTCGTCATCATCGTCGTCATCGTCATCATCATTATCATTGTCATCGTCATGATCATTGTCATCATCATCTTCATCGTCATCGTCATCGTCATCGTCATCGTCATCGTTCACGTCATCGTCATCGTCATCGTCATCATTATCGTCATCGTCATCAACATCGTCATTGTCATCAGCATCATCATCGTCATCATCATCGTCCTCATCACCATCATCGTCATCATCACCGTCATCGTCATCATCATCGTCGTCGTCATCGTCATCATCATCGTCACCATCATCGTCATCATCACCGTCATCGACATTGTCATCGTCATCTCCATCTTCATCATCATCGTTATCGTCATCGGAATCATCATCATCATCATCATCATCGTCGTCGTCATTACCGTCATCGTCATCATCATCGTCGTCGTCATCGTCATCGTCATCATCATCGTCGTCGTCATCGTCATCGTCATCATCATCATCACCGTCATTTTCATCTTCATCGACATTTTCATCATTATCGTCATCATCATCATCGTCGTCATCATCATCGTCATCGTCCTCGTCATTGTCATCGTCATCGTCATCGTCTTCTTCATCGTCATTATCATCGTGGATATACCCATTAAGCCTTGGATCACTCTGGATTTGTTGAAATGCGTGCGAAACAGAGATAGATTATATAAAAAATCGAAAAAAGACCCATCAAATCAGATTCTTAGAATTACTTATAAAAGATACCACAACTTCTGCACCAACCTCCTGGGAAATGCAAAAAGTAATTATGAGAAGTGGAAGGTCATTCAAACTGTTACAAATTTATGTAAACAGCAATCAACGACGTCCGATCTCCTAGACCACAACTAAATTAATACTCAAAAATCTGTTGAAGATATAAACACATATTTTTCAATTATAGGAAAATCACTGACAGACAAATTAGAAAGCGGCTCGATTATATTACCAGCGTCCGTTACTTAATCCAAATCCTTTGTTCTGTTAAAACTGACGAGAGTGAAGTTTAACGCTTGATTATGTCTTTGGGTAACAATCGAACAGCTGGTTGGGATGGTATTTTTTCAGAATTCTTAAAGAAGCACAAAAATGTTATCATTTCACCTCTGACATATATTTGAAATCTGAGTCTCCAGACAGGTATTTTCCCTTATTTGTTCAAAAGGCAATTGTTCACCCTATTTTTAAATCCAGCGATTGAAATCGCGTCGAAAACTACAGACCTATATCAGCTTTTTCTACGATGTCGAAGACCCTCGAGCAAATATGTAACACAAGACTTGTTAGTTACTTAGAGCATAATAAACTGCTCTCTAAAAACCAATTTGGGTTTCTAAAAAATTTGTGTACATCTAATGTTGTCCACAGCCTTATTGATTTTGTATTCAGGAAACTAGACATACGTCAAAAATGTATTGTATTGTTTCTTGACCTTGCAAAGGCGTTTGATAATGTTTCGATACCTACCCTAATTTCAAAACTTCAATCTTTAGGAGTAAGAGGAATTCAGTTATCTTTATTCCAAGGTTATTTAAGTAATAGAACTCAATGTGTTAGGATTGGTCCTTATACTAGTTCTGACGTGCAAATTACATACGGCGTACCACAGGGAAGTATTCTCGGCCCAAGTTTGTTTTTAGTATATATAATTGATTTGTGTAACATCAATCTTTTAAGCGAGATGATCTTTTCCTACGCAGATAATGCTGCACGTGTTTCACTCAAATACTTGGGCTGAAACCTATTCCCTTGCTCAAAAAGGGTTTGATATTGTAAAAAAATGGTTAAACGCGCATTTAATTACGTTGAACATAAATAAATCAAAATTAATGGACTTCTCTATTCGAAACACAAAAAATTCAATAAAAAACTTATTACAAATCTTTGTTAAGCCTCTATTTTATATAAGAAATAGTACAACCAATAATGACCTACACTATATAAAAAAGACATCTATAAAATATCTTGGAATAATGAATGATAATAACCTCACATTTAAAGCTTACATTGAACACCTGTCAAACAGAGTCCGTAAGCTTATTTACATTTTTAAACAATTACGTCAACTTGCAAATTCAGAAATTATGAAGATGGTTTATATGGCATTGTGTCAATCAATTTTATCTTATTGTATATTCACGTGGGGTACTGCGGCTAAAAGTAATTTTATACCACTTGAACAGGCACAGAGAGCTGTTTTAAAAGTATGTTGTTTTAAACTGCGTATGTTTCCTACAGACCAACTTTACGACTATTGCCAATTACTAACATTTATACAATTATTCATTTTAACCACCACTCTCAAACAACATGCCTCAACAAAATATATCCCTGAATGGACACGACGTAACCAACTAGTTGCAAAGTCTAATAGTTACATATTGTTCCGCAACCGTTTCTAAGTAAACACCGTAACCGTTTGCTCCGCGTGACTTACTCTAAAAACAGTGTAAAATCTTAGTGGCTACTGTCAAAACTGATATCTACTGGAAGCTAGTGTACAGGCTTCTCTAGTGTCGCAATCTGTTTTCTAATCCCTTCTATGATTAGGGAACTGTGACAAAAATTCTTTTCAAAATAATTGCAACCGTGACCTACATCAACAAGTGTATGCTCAGTTCGTCCATAATAGTATGCTACAAAGGTGAATGACCGTCCGCAGCCGAAGTAAACCGTAGTCACCCGAAGAGGCGACGAATCGACACGTAACGTCGTAAGCGCAGTCACTTAAATCGCTACGGGGACTGCCACGGACTACGAAACTTCTTCGCCCTGCCTACTCATTTACGACTCGTAGCACATCTTAGTTTCTCTGCAGTGCGTTGCTTGCCTTTGCGCAATTTTGGAAATAAAGTCACTTGAGCATAATATTAAAACAGCTCATTAAAATAAAATGAATTGTTTGGCCTGTCATAAATTTACCCGACCCGAGGAATAGCTAAATTGCTCTGCATGCAAGGGATGCTATCACTACAAATGTTACAACATATCCTCCGCTTATTACAAAGAAAATTTTCCAGCCTTAAAAAGGAATTGGAAATGCCATTCCTGTAATCGGATCTCGCGACGCAAGGAGGATTATCCACTGCGGCCTCCGACGGGGGAGTGAATGACAGCCAAGTAGATAATAATTCTACTACGAACCCCACCCTTCCCGCTGCGGCAATAACATACGACCAGTTTGGCGTGCTGCTTGATTGTAAGTTAGCCAAGTTAAGTATTGATATAAGAGACGACATCACCCACATTCGCGAATGTCTCGACACCTTGAACACCAAACTAGCCGACTATGATCGGCAATTAAGTTACTTGAGGCCGATGAAAAAGAAAATAATGTCCTTAAGGCTACATTTGCCGATCTGAAGTCTCGTCTAAATAGCCAAGCTCAGATTGCCTTAGGGAATGAGCTGGAAATATCGGGTCTAGAAGAAACACCAAATGAAAACCCAACTCACTTGGTATTAACTGTCGCCGCTAAACTAGGCATTGAGCTTCAGGACATGGACTTGAATTATGCGCACCGAGCTGGTCCCAAAAACCAAAATATTGTTACGAGCTCGAGGTTCGTGACAATAAAAATGGCCGATAGAATTACCAAAATTAACACTTTAATTCACTTTACACTAATTAAAACTTAAAAGGCATTAATAATTAATCACACTGATTCACTTTATTTCGCTCCGAAGCTTCGCTTGTCTCGCCAAATTCAATACTGCCCCGATACGCGATCGGTTGCAGCAATTTGAATACACATTTTTTGCCTTTAAATACACATTTCACCGAAACATCCAGAATATACGCGCGCCAACCGACCAGGCGCCGAAAGTTCAAGTGTAGGGCTTCTAGAAAGTTTAGTTCTTCAATTCGATACTAGATGGCGCTGTCGGTTGAAAGATTAGTCATGTCATTTTCTGGAAAGCTCTCCTCGCTCTGTTACCCGACACTAGACGTCAACTTAGGCGCGCAACAATATAAATACTAACGTGAGTAGGAACCGTAAACTTCTTCGTTCCTTGGTGGTTGCTTTCATCCGTCGAGCTAAACGTGAGGAAATCCTTAAACACGTGAAAGCTAGAAAAAACCTAAAGAGTAAAGACATTTTGAATCATGGGCCTGAAAATTTGATCTACGTAAATGAGCATCTTACTGGCGAAAATCGACGGTTATTTCGTACTGTGAGAGCTGTCACCGTCGAACATGGCTAAAGGTTTTGCTGGCTGCGGCACGGACGCTCTCGAACGGTGCTCCAAAAAACTCTGGGGTACTATTAAATTAACTGGCAAAGACACTAGCTCAAGTTCTCTTCTGACTGTCATCAACTCGAGGCCCTCTGTAAAGGAGTCTCTCAATGTATGCAACTCCTACTTTGACTCTGTAGGTAATAAGCTGGCAAACTCTATTATGATGAAATTAAATGATACTCAAGAGTCCCTTGCCGAAAAAGTTCATATTCCTGATCAACCCGTTGGTTCATTTTTCATGAATCCTACAGACGAACAGGAAGTTTTGGGTCATCCGGTCTTGGTGATTCAGGTAGTGCCACGGGCATGAACGGTATCAGTAACAAAATTTTAAAATCAGTAGCCCACACAATCGCGGAGCCTCTGGCAGCGATATTTAACTTAAGTGTCTCGTCAGGAGTCTTCCCAAGCCAGTGGAAAGTTGCGGCAGTTATCCCCATATACCAAAATGGAGCTAAGGCCGATCTTTGTAATTATTGACCCATATCACTGCTGGGTGGTTATTCTAAGCTCCTGGAACGTGTTGTCCATAAGCGGCTGACTATCTATCTTGAAAAGAATAGCATACTCTCGGACCGTCAGTTTGGTTTTTGTCAGCGAAAATTGACTGATGATGCAGTAACTCTTCTCACAGATATGGTTGTAACCCATCTCGATCAGGGTTGATTCTGTGTCGGTGTTTTTCCGATCTGGCTAAAGCATTCGACACGGTATCTATTCCCATCCTGTTTAAACAACTAAGTGCTTTTGGGATTCGTGGTCTAGCTTTAAACTAGTTTTCCAGCTATTTGTTGGATATTTTTTGATTGATTGTATCTTAGATCTGTAGATTTTGGCGTTCCTCAAGGTAGCATCTTGGGGCCGACTCTTTTTATTTCGTACGTTAATGATATTATGTCAATTTAACTTGAAAATAGTTAGGTTGTATGTTATGCTGACGATACAGCCATAATATTCTATGGCAAATCTTGGTACGACGCCTACTTTTCAGCCATCTCCAGGTTGCATAAATTACAAAAATGGTTAAATAACAACATCTTAACACTAAACAACTCCAAAACGCAGTTAATTTGTTTTCATAAAACTATAGCGTCTGGACCGCCACCCTAAATTTTCAATAGCCTTAAAGTACACAATAACAATTGTAGTTTTCGCTCCGTGAGTTCTCCAAATTGTAACTGTGACCGGATAAATAGGGTCGGCTCCCTTAAATATTTGGGCATTATAATTAAATTTAAGATTTTCATCTATTATAATAGATGAAAATCTTAAATTCAAAAGTCATATATCGGCGACATCAGCCAGGGTCCGTAAGCTGATACACACAATGAGACTATTGAGAGATTCTACTAATGGCAGCATTTTAAAGTCCGTCTACCTTGCACTACGTCAGTCCATAATTAGCTATAGTATACTGGCGTGCTGGAAAGGGCCCAGAGGGCAGTTTTGAAGGTAGCTATGGGTAAACCAAGGCGCTATCATACGTCAGATCTCTTTAGAGAAGCTCAGGTCTTAAGTATCCGTAGATTGTATCTTCGCTTTCTCTCTCTCTCTCTCTCTCTCACACACACACACACACACACACACACACACACACACACACAAGTACACGCGCACTCCTTATAAGTAGAATCTGTTTGTTATGTCTGTAATTCTTCTTAAATTTTTAAGTTTTGCTTTGCTGCGCATAATTTTTTTACGTAATTTCGACAAATAGCCACTTTGATCTATTGTAAAATCTTTTGTTGACCCCCACGAGGCAGGCCATGCCTTGTGTGGGAGTTACAGAACTTATTGTATTTTGGCTAAGTTTTTTCTGGTAAATAAATAAATGTATTATTATTTATAGTTAAAACTGCATTTAGTCACAGATTCTTCATATTCCTCTAAATAATTAATTGCATAAAACCTTATTCCCTCTTTTCTCGTAATCAATATGAGTGCAAAAACATTATTCTGTTGTGGTGAGTAATAAATGTTATTTATTTTGACGTGACAACGTCTTATAAATTGGTTTGCCGGGTGACACTTCAAGAAACTGCGTTACGCTCCGCTCACGTTATGCGCTCACAATGAGAGCGAGTGAGAGGCACGCGTCCCTTCCACTCGGGCATGGTTAGCCCGCCTAAGAGCGAGAGAGACAGACATAAAAAGTGTTATTTCATCCTTCTTCCTACTATACGAATGAATATTCACATTAAAATTATTTTACCACTCAAAGTCGTTGTCACGTAAAACTTTCGCCCGTATACCGACTTTACAGGCAACCAATTTTTTTATTATAATTATTATAAACAAAATTAAAACTGGTTTTTCGAAAATCGCACTTTATTTCTGTCCATAAAATAATAAGAAAAAAACAAGAGGTAATATCACTGACCTAAATATATACTAATACGCTTGTGTTTTATATAACGTCGTCAAATATTGCATTCCGTGAGCAACGCTGCATTGAAGCAGCTATATTAAACTTTGACTGGTATTCATGCGCTCGCAGTTTGAGATATCACAGTTTGGTCTAAATGTATCCGCATGTAATATCACACGTTTATTTATAAATCTGTGATGATTTCAGGCATGTTTAACTTTATATATAAGGTAGTGTAGAATCTGTCCATAAATTCGTTCATCCATACGGCTTATAAAAGTCCATTGTTGAACATATGTCTACACTACCCCATAGATTGTCTCATAGGGAGATTTTGCCATACTTGTCACGCTTGGAAGGCAGTTTTGCAGCAGTTTTTATAAATGAAATTCTGCGTTAGACCTCACATTTGAACTTTTAATGTGATATTATATTCGTTAAATAATATATAATTAAAAATTAAAATATTTGGATTTCAGATGACTCTTTAAAATCCTTGTTCAGCCTCAATGTTGTCGACATAAAACTTGTGTCTATACCATTGGTGTTTCTTATGTTTTGAACTCTTTGATTATTTTCTATTTGTTGATACAAACGAGCACACAGTCCACTTCATAGTAAGTGGATGTTGTGGCTCACAGACGTTGATGATAGATTTGTTGTCATCCCTGAAGACTAATGTGAAATGGCTCGTTTCCAATTGAAAGGTCTCCGGTTCAGCAGACGAAACACAGCAGCATTGCGCTTATTTTACGCTAGTATGAGAGCGTGGTCCCGGTTCCCTGGTCGAGTTGACCCATTCGTTCTACAAGCTGCATGTTGGCTCTACTACGTAAAAGCATCTTCTTAATAACAAATAGAAAATTAAAAATAAACTGCGGTTGCCAACCCGCCAACTAAGCGCGGTTGCTATAGCAATTATCCTCTTATGATGCTGTGGCGGCGCTGTCGTCGCGCCGCAAGCGAAACACACCGAAGCTTAAATCACGCTATCAACATTCCGAATCATAAAGAGCATAGAACATCTCCGAACTATCACAAGAAGTGTCGGCCGCTCCCCGGGCAGAACACCTTGCCCGGCGGGAGATCTCCCCTTTTCCTTCCTCGGCCACAATGCTTATGTGTAAAGCAGTGGAGTTTGATAGGTTGTAATAAGTAAATAAATACATTTGACGTTTTTGATTTTGTGATATATTTATATACGATTGGGATTCCATAAACGTAATCAGTCATTCTCCTCTATCAAAGTATAAGTCCACGTGGTTCTATTTGTAAGATAAAAACTAGTTGCACTGCTGACTCGACGTCCTACAAAAACGCGAAATTATCAAATTTTTAGCTGCAAAAAAGATCTCACGTCAAATTTACAAAACGATGGCGTTACTTTTCACATATAAACAATTTTAATCATATTTATAGTATTTACTTCTTTTTAAACTTAAAAATTATAATAATAACGGTCGTGTTGTTTCGGATTTGTTACCAACACAGGCTGTTTGCCTCATAAAACTTGCAGTCGGTTGAATGACTGATCCGAGTCTGTATCCGATTGGTCACTCTCACCTGTGTGAGAGATTGTTATGTGTGAGTTTTTTGTAATGACAGATGTTCGTTTTTGTGTTCACAGATTACTCCCCGCAAAAAATGACAGACAGTTCTGTATCAATAAAAAAAATTCTATGGCTACGGGGGGGACTCCCGTACGTCCGTACAGTGACCATGGGCGCTGTAAAGCACCCGAAACGTCGGGATAATAATAAAAAATAAATTAAAGTAATTAAACGCGATAAAATCCGTAAATAATAGTTTTATTCAATGTGTAGTGTTCGCGTAAATTTAAGAAATCATTATGAATTTTACAATTAAAAAATTGTACATACCCTATAGCGATATTTTTGCGTCGCTTGTATTTTGTGTATTATGTTTTTGAATAAATTTCTATAATAATCCAATGATGGGAAGTATTGGAAGGAATTGAAATTGTTGATGTTAAACAAAAAGTAAATACTTTAATGATATATGACGTCCGACAACACACATTGGAGCAATGCGGTGGACAATGCCTTTCCCGAAAATCCCTTTCAGTAATAAGAGGAGGCTTGTTCTCAGCTAGGGAACGTATGTAGGCTGTAATTTTATCTTTTGATAGGCATAGTAGAACCATACACTTTTAATAAATAAAATAAATTCCCTGTTGGAAAAAGAAGAAATGAGACTGAATACTAGTTCTGCTCAAACCAATATAATGCTTAAGCTACTTCAAATTTACTTTGAGGTGTACCATTATACCATTTATAAACATATACATTTACATAGCTTCATACCAGTAATTTAAAAGGGGGTAGGCAGAGTCCAAAGCGTAGCAAACTACGTTTAACTAAAAATTTAGGTTTGGACGGAAAATTGTAATAGAAATTATAGGTTGCTCGTTCGTCGCCTACACAATCACAAACCCATAAGTCCCTTTTTACGACAAGGTAGACAGACAAGTATAACATTAGGCATATTTTTAAAATTTTATAATCAGTCTTTAAACTCCTAGACTAACATTAGGCCAAAAACCAGTGACTAGAATATGCAATAATTTTAGTATAAATATACTTTGATTGATTACTTAACGAAGTAAATATTTAATCAAATTAGTGTTGCGCGCTGATGTTGATGTCAGGTACCTAGCACTAGCGCCATTTAGTGTCTGGGAACAGAGCGAGGAGGGCTTCCTAGAAAATGCCAATCTTGAACTTTCAAACAACAATGCCAACTAGTATCGAACATAAGAATTAAGCTTTCTAGAAGGGTCCACTCTCGAAGTTTCTGAACTTAGTCGGTCAGGACCGGTAGTTGCTGGAATATTCTGGATGTTTCGGTGGAAAAGGCATATTTAAAGCCCTTGCAAGCCGCGATCGGGGCAGTATTGAATTTGGCGAGACAAGCGAAGCTTCTGAGCGTGATAAAGTTAATTAGTGTGATTAATTATTAGTGTTTTAAGTTTTAATTGGTGTTCGGTAATAAAAGTGTAAATTTTGGTAATTCGATCGCAGTTTTCATTGTCACAAACCTCAAGCTCGTAACATTAGCGAATGGCGCGTTGTAATATAAGCTTATTAGTTATGCAAATGAAGAATCTGTTATTCGTAAATCGCAAATATTTTAACAATTATACTCGTGCGTACTCTACACAAACAAAGTTTGATCCTATTTTGAATATAAACCAATTTAAGTCAATGAAATTTTGTAGACGCGATTAAGAATACTTAATATAAAATGAACTTGTTTTAGGTGTATCAGGTGTCCGATAGAATTTATAATTTCAAAGTCAAAGTCTTTGTGAAAGTCAAGGTTCCATTCTATTATTTCAAGTTTAATAACTCGATTTTGGCGCTAGGAGACACTTCTCCTTATTAAATCATTTCCAGGGTCATTTTGTAACCTATCAGTTAATAATGAAATGCAATATAGGCCAATCTGTGTGAATATGCTAGCTGCGGAAAGTGGACTTTTAGTGAAATGATGAGGTAGTGATGGTTAATAGGCATTTTAACATTATGCATAACCTTGTTGGGGTCCACAATGGAATAATTTGTTGGCGTGTTCTTATTTCCTTCAAATGTACAATTATTACAAATAAATATTGTAGTTGATAAATGAACTGACTCGTTACTATAAAAATTTCCTGACCCTTAAAGAAAATAACTATTTCATAATATATAGGATAAAATATTTATAATATATAGAATACTGCCATAAAAATTACTTTTGATCTATCGTTTTAAATTTTCGCGTGAAAACGCTAGCCGCCATGCTATTCAAGTCGTGACGTCACTGTCTTAGGATTTTGCCAAATTTGCAAGAGAATAAGATATTTTTTTAATGTTTAATAATGAATTACCACCTATATCATTGTTGTGTTGTGCCTGAACGCAAGAATACGAGCATCAGAACAGCGTGAAATTTATGGATTTAAGTGCCAACTGATTAAAATATAAGAAATACTTGGTTAAATCTAAGAAAGGTAGAAGATACCCGAATACACTATCCACAAAAACTAGAATATTCTCATGTGAAAATAATTTTGATGTAAGTATGACTTTTACATAACTATCGTTTATACAAAACAAAACATCATGAGGTGAAGGATATCGCAAGTCAAATTTTGTAATTACGTTAACTAAGATATTATAACTATTGATTGCTAATGATTGTAATTGAACCGATGATTTCTAAAACAACATAATTTACATTTTTGCCCTAACCGAGTTTAAAGCGATTTTGGATTTAGTTTTTGGCCATTAATATGTTGTGCATTAGAACAACACAATTGCTTTGCTTCTTCTCTATAAATTGAAGTACTGAAAATACCGCTTAGTGTTAAAACGACATAATTGACAGACATTTCTCTTGAGTCATGTGTTAAAACAACACAAATGCATACAATTGTGTTGTTTTTTCACTCAACCCTGGCAACACAGCCGAACGGCGCCGAAAGAAATGTCAGCTGCCAAGAAATATATATAATGTAAATACACACACACACACACACACACACACACACACACACATATATATATATATATATAATGAATTAGATTTAACCAAGTATTTCTTATATATATATATATATATATATATATATATATATATATATATATATATATATATATATATATATATATATATATATATATATATGTTGCTATATCTGTAAATATCAACCCGAGTAGGTAAAGTGTGTAAATACGATTCTTAACCCCTAAGCGGTTCAATTATATTTAGAAACTACTTTTCTATAAGAAGTTTAGCATTATAGAATCAATATGGAATTTTTTATTCTCTAGTGCAATAAAAAATAGTTATGCTATGGATAATCATTTATAATCTACGTTCATTTCGTACGCCATTTTCGCGTGAATGTTATTGTGTTGACTTTTAGATTTTTCTAGTGTTTTATTAGTGTTTTAGTATAGTGTTTTATTATAAAATTGTAATGGAAGTTTTTGTGTGAATATAATTTATACTTTTACATAAATAATTTCGAGTAATATATATTGAAATAATTGTAACTAATCGAACATAAACATTATAACAAAAACGACAGGTTAAAATAAAATCTCACAATGGAACTAAGTTGTGACAATCGTATAGTCTAACGGAATGGAAGAGCGTTAGTAAGTTCTTGACTCTTCCGCTTTATTACTCTCACGTAATAGAACGAATACTAATCACGTACAATAATAAAACACGGGAGAAAGTACGGAGATATTTAAGATTATATATTATGACAAATTATGCTCTCTAAAATAGAACAGTTCTCTTAATTTTTTAGTATACCTGTTTCAATTTAGTTGTATCCATGCATCACCACTTAGCATCAGGTGGAATTATAGCCAAGCACTGGCTTCGAGCAGTAAAAAGAAAGATTGTGCTCTATATTGTGCCACTGCTCTTTACTATGTTTATTTAAGTGTAAAGTGCATATACTTAATATTAGGTCTGAGAATAATCAAGCACTGGCTTAGAGCAGTAAAAAAATTGTGCTCTGTATTTTACCACTGCTCTTTATTATGTTCATGTAAGTGTAAAGTGCATATACTTAATATTGGGTCTGAGAGTAATCAAGCACTGGCTTAGAGCAGTAAAAAGAAAGATTGTGCTCTATATTGTGCCACTGCCCTTTACTATGTTCATGTAAGTGTAAAGTGCATAATATACTTGATATTAGGTCTGAGAATAATCAAGCACTGGCTTTGAGCAGTAAAAATAAAGATTGTGCTCTATATTGTGCCACTGCTCTTTTATGTTCATGTAAGTGTAAAGTGCATATACTTAATATTGGGTCTGCGAGTAATCAAGCACTAGCTTAGAGCAGTAAAAAGAAAGATTGTGCTCTATATTGTGCCACTGCCCTTTACTATGTTCATGTAAGTGTAAAGTGCGTATACTTAATAGTAGGTCTGAGAATAATCAAGCACTGGCTTAAAATACTAGACTAGTATTAATGCCGTGCCTAAGTATAACAACGTATGTGATGGTTCGTATTCATTACGAGTGACGACTGGTTATTATTTTTAAACAAATAAGGGTGAAAAAAGACCACAAGTTTCCCCTGATAGTAAGTGCTTACGGTGGCCCTTAGACATCTACATTTATCTCTTATACAAGAAATGCAATGCATTGTCACCCCTGTCTCGCCACCAAGGTTAAAATACTATCATACACCAATGTTCTGCAAGAGCGTTGTGATGCTTCGAATGAGTACTATATTGAAACTAAATATTGGGTCCTTACAAATGAAATTAGCGTTTTGTCGTACTGAATACTTTGATCTGAAATATCTCCTCTTTGGTTAAGAATTATAAATTCAAATTTATAAATTTATTTAGCTGGTACACTTGAGTTTTAAAAACAGTCATTCATTAGTTTTTCCTTATTATTTTTTTCTTTGGCATCGCTTATTACTGCACAATGGAAAACATGAAATAACGGTATATTTACAAGTACGAGATCTAACGTGGCACCAGTGCTGCAGAAACAGCTCGAAGGATTAATGATGTGTACAGCGCTGTTGTCGCAAAAGACAGCACGGAACGTTTTTGGTTTAAACGTTTTCGTTCTGGAAATTTCGACCTTCAGAACCAACCCCGTGGACGGCCGGAGACCAAAGTAGAAAATGAAGAATTAAAGGCTATTGTGGAAGCGGTTCGGTATTGAGAAGAGGTTTTGCATTTCTTTGAGTATTATATCTCATCTAGCACGGGAATTGTTTAGAGGAATTATTCGGACTAATTCCAGCCACTCAATTTCACCATCCCACATCGCGAAAGAATTTGAGATACTATCCATACCATCTGAACGATTGGCGATCTACTACTGTGCGATTTACATCCTTGTACAACTTCCTTGAGCAATCGACTACCACCAGCAATTTTCCTAGACCGAAACGAAATGGGGACATTCAAGAAAACAGTGGCTACAACAATTAAATATAATGTTCAGTCGATTCATGTATGTAACTATCCTTTCTACCTGTTGCTGTCAAGATTATTAGTTCCTTTACTAATAGAAGCTACCTTTTATAATAGAAGTAGGGGCTAATATTGATGATGGTAAGTGATTACCGCCACCCTGAACAACTGAAACACCACAGAATTGCATGAAATGAATTGAATGAATTGCATTTACATTGCTTGCCTTTTGTAAAAAGTAGGTTTTTTCTTAAGGGTTCATTAGTTATATCGGTCCGGAAAGTTAACTGGTGGTAGCGGATTCCACAAAAAAATAAAACGTGCAAGAAATCTTCTGGTGAATAGCACAGCATTTAGATGGTATCGCAAATTTTGTAGCAACGTGTGTCGGTAAAGTTTAGCAGATAGACAGGTAGACAGACAGTCAAAATTGTAGAAATTATTATTTAAATTTTATACTTAGACACTTCAATTTTATTGAAATGTTTACATGTTTCAAATATATTGTTATTTTAATCATGGCTCAGACTTTTTATATTTACTTATATAGTTAATAGTTAATATATATTTACTTATATAATTAATAGTTATATTATATATGTTTATTTTACTACTATATAAGATATAAGTTGATATAAGTTATTTATTATAAAGATTAAACAAATAAATATAAATACTAATAATAAGTGAAAGAGAGCAAACAACAGCAATATCCACTAAAACTACTGATGACCATTGTTTATGGACCACAGCATACAACCCCCATCTGGTGAATTTGTGCTCGTTTGTTATATTTCCATCTATTACAGCCCTATAACGTTTGCCGCTGAACATAGGGCTCCACCATGGTTTGCCTTATTGTAGGGACTTTGCAATAGTTACCACGCTCGGCAGACGGATTAGCTACCGAAGCATTTTATTATTCTGAGTTGTTATCGGGAACGTGTTACTGCCCATATTTTCAGTTTCTCATTGTCGGCTCTTACAACACCAATTATTAGTTAGTGCGTCTATTAGTAGAGTGTGCCATGTACGCGTCAGATTGACCATTCATAAATGTCGGCATATTTTTTTACTCTCCAACTTATGTTTGTTTGCTGACATATACTTAATTTCCTACCACGATTTTATATGCAATAAAATGTGCTTTTACTAAAACGGTTGCCAACAAATGTATCTGAGTTTGTATACGACATAATATTTATAGGTTGCTTTAGATGTCGTAATGGGTGGCGAATCGGAAAATAAAATGCAATCCACAAAATGGTTGTTTGCTTTGAAGTAGTGCCAGGAAACTTTAAAACTTGACAATGTAAAAGAAAAGAAAAATAACTGCAAAAGAAAACAACAAACCCAGCCTCATTGTAATTATTCAATGTTTGTTCATTTTTTAATTTTTATTATAAAAGTTAACAACATAACAATTTTGTCCCAACAAATATCAAGAATACTACGCCATGTACCACTTACTCGCTTGTTGTGTTGTTGTTGTTGTTGTTGTTGTGATGTTTAATCGCCATGTACCAGTCATTATTTGTGGCCCGTAACACTATCTTACTTTAAATTGAATCTCTAAATCCCTGTCTAGAACAAAAACGTCACTATTTCCAAAGTATTATCTGAGAGGAAAGTTTTTATATCTAAAATGAGTCTTCATTATATCTGCATCTGTTGTGGTAGCTTTGTATGGGCCAAAGCAGTCTACAATGTAGCCATCAGTTGTATCTCAGTAAAAATGGTTTAAAGAAGTTTTTGTACTTATGTAAGGAATACGTGTCCTTTTGGAACATATAATTGGAACTTTTGTTAGTATAAATATATCCCCCATCACATATTATTTTTTTCATTACTTTTATTATAAATTGCATTTGGAATCACTTAATTGTGTTGCAATAATTGTTCACGGGATATGTGTTGAATTCCCAGATTTTTCTAGGCACTAAATCTTCTACCAATATTTACCAAACCTTATTCATTAATCTTTTTAATGTTCGTCTTTGAACCATTAATAACTGAGATAACCGGTCATCTGGGTCACCAATTCTCATCTTCGCTAGAAAGCTAAACCTAAAATGTCTCTATTTTTTTCTATAAGATGCAGCGTTTCATATAATAAAAGTTCAAATTGCTGTTTATTAATTCCGAGCTAATGATGAAACCAATTTTACTCAATTCTTTCAACACTTTCCATAGGTACTCGAGAAATCGAGAAATGCGTTAAAAGCATTTATAAAAGAAAGAGCATGTTCCACATGTTCAGCCGTAAATATTCTCAAACTATGTATGAATTGAACGAATAAAAGTGACAGCAGCCTAATAGCAGGGTGCGGACCGCGAACACAAAAAGGTCATGGGTTCGAATCCACCATTCGACTACTGGCGTTAACCACTCGTAACACAAGCAATTTAAGCTTACCACGATTGGTTAAGGGGAATATTAGTAATGTTTATGGCATTGCTAATATTCTTTAATTTAAAAAAATAAGAATAAGAATAAGAATATCCCCATCTATGTTCTACAAAAATACAAGCACTTATAGGCAAGTAATATTTGTGTTTGCTAAGACTTGTTGCTTTTAGAGGGTCAGAAATTCTATGCAAATCTCTGTTCTGGTAGCCAGTAAAAACACAAAGTGCTGCAGAGTTTGCCGCTCGTCTATACTACGGCAAACTAATCACTCTAGGTACTTAGCTTGCTGGTCGGTATTGAGATTCTTGGTGTTGAGGCTCTGGCTACCGCTCCGGCTCCGGATCTATCTTGCTGCTTAAGATTTTGTAGCATTTTATGTGTTGAAACTCTTTTGAGTCTCAGCCAACAGGCATGACAAACATGGTCTGTTGAATTTTTTCGAAAACACCATACATCCTTGTCTTAATATAAATGTTTTCGCTTATTATTATATAATCCGAGTAAATAAAAACATTTTTACAAAACAATATAAAATTGCAGTGATATATTCACTATAACATTGATAACAATACAAAACAAAAAGAAATAGTACATAATAAGTAAATCATAATTACCCGGCGTGAGGCAATTCTATTTTTCAGCTCTACATGTATTGCTTATTGCAACTGAGATGAATTCTCTCTCAAAATAAGGTCACGTTTACGGTTCCTCAGAGAACTTCCACAAAGTATGCAAACATACTTGTGGCCAAGGGAAGATGAGGCATCAATTTCATTAGGTAATTCGAAGTCGACATGCTATATTGCTACTTGCTATATTGCTACTTGGAGATTCCTGACAGGCATTACATACGTAATCTTCTTCTGTGATCTAAAATAAGACTAAAAGTTGCATAACGATGCATGATTGTGTGTGGTGTTTTATGTTAGTGTAATAAAATGAGTTGGTATGTAAATACGTTCTATTATTGAATAATTCCACTCGCAGATCTTAGAAATTACTCTGGTATCAAGCTCAAAAACAAGATGGCGGCGAATTGTATCAATGCATATGTTACAATTAACACAACATAGCAATGGCACGCCTAGTTGTGCAAACAACTACACAACAAAGACTTGTTGTGTAGTCTGCATGATGTCTCTAACAAATATCCAAGATGAAAAATCAGTGTCCCGAAATCAGTCCCTAGTTACCAGTCCGTAAAACAATATCGAGGTCAAAGCAACAGAAGGAAATCCAAAATAGTACAGTACGTATCACAATCCACAACAACGAGTGAAGCGAATAAGATGAAGCGGATGATCGCCGGGTGTGAAATGCCCATCAATGGCGCGGATCGATGAACACAGATTAAGCGATGACGAATGACGTTCCGTTGTACGTAATTGAACATAACGTTTAGCTTACTATGACCTTCATAGTTACTTGTATGACAAGAATATAATGTGTAATAAATAAGCATAGTAGTATATTTGATGTCTACATACTAATTGAGTTGAATTAAAATTAACAAATATTCAGAAAAACGTGAATAATTATCTTTCTTTCTTTGAATATCAAGTCTTTTCATACACGTTATTTATCGTCATTAGGTTTGTTCTGAAACTCTTATTTGAAACAATTTCGAAACAGTTACGGAAAAAAATGGATATCTTTCTTTTTTGTGGTTACTTAGATAGCTATTTCTTGTGTTTTTAGACTTTAAGAAATAAGGATATTTTTCATAAATGATGATGAAAAACGATGACGTCCTAATATGCCATATTATATTAGGACGTCATCGTTTCGTCGTCTGGTAAGATTTCGCCAACCTTCTTTGTGCATACAGTGTTAAAACATGAAGTTCATCGAAATTCTTCTGACTAAACTTGGCCGTACGGAATTAGAATCCGCCACCCGGGGATTTTGAGGCCCCCATGTCTACAGGGAGGCTCCGCATACCACTACTAGCGACTCCTCCGCAAGAGACGCCGAGCGGTGGGTGCATGTTTTTGATTCTAAGTGTCATGAGATTGGGGGATTGGACATTTAACCCCCTGACTACCCCCTAACTACCTGACTGAGCTTGTAGACATCGCCATTGACGTGTGATACGTTTCTTAGCCGCCGTCTTAATTTAGCATTCTGTACTGATGCCAACTATTCCATTCAAACCTTGAAAGACTAATTCGTTCTACCTAAGTTCTGATTGGCTTTTATAACAGAATGTGTACGATATAGTTTAACGTCATATCAAGAATAGTTTTACGTCATATCAGGGACAGAATACAGGTCCTATCTCTGGGCTGGAGCTCCCAGTGCCAGCTCCTTCCATTTGATCGCATCCTACAAAGACCGGTTCGAATCATCGGCGACCAAGCTCTTTCTGATCGGCTTGACTCACTGGTACCGCGTTGAGTAGAAGTGTTACATTTCTTTGAGTATTATATCTCATCTATTACGGGAATTTTTCAGAGGAATTATCCGGACTAATTCCAGTCACTCAATTTCATCATCACATATCGTGAAAGAATTTGAGATACTATCCATACCATCTGGATAATTGGCGGTCTACTACTGTGCGATTTACACTCTCGCACAACTTCCTTGTGTAATCGATTACCGATACGACTTGGGGATATCCATGAAAACAGTGGTTACAACAATTACATATAATGTACAGTCGATATATGTCTGTAACTATCCTTTCTACCTGTTGGTGTCAAGGTTATTACTTATTACTCATGAGTCTCTATCGCTGCCCCTCTTAAAGTACGTATAATGCTGTCATACATTTTATTGATTATTAATTTATGTTCTAAAATAGAAGAGTGGTGATTAGCACAGGACATAAACTCTTCAGTAAAATCTATATATCTAAGCTTTTCACAACAAATTTTAAAATATTTTTTTTATTTGGCTTTGATTTCTTACACCCCATACAGCTTTATCAGATTTAAGTTTACATTCTTGTACTTTATAACTTATTTTTCCCATATCAATAGTTATTTCAAGTGGAAAATGGTCAGACCAAAAAACATCATAAGGTACCCTAATATTTACAACAGATTTCATGGCTGACTTAGTTGTAATGCAATGATCCAGCCAGCGATGAGAATCATTTATATCACTTATATACGTAAACGTATCGTATTTTTTTAAATAGTCATCGTTCACTACATCTCATATTTGTTCAAAACAAAAATTACTTATTTCATTAAAAAACAATTCGCCAGGATGCACATTAAAATCTCCTAATATAAATACAGAATCTATATTATTACATTCTATTATAGCATTTATTTCACTGAGACGGCTTGTAAATTCTATTAAATTGTCCCACGAGTCGCAGGGCATATATACGGTGATGAATAACGTAGTCCTGTCGTCCACAACAGTTTTAATCGCGGCCAAACGCAATGAGTTACACTGCACAATTGACACTGATGTAAACAAAGATTTACGCCACATAACGGCAACACCACCGTACGGTCGACCTCTAAACAATCCGTCACCGGTGTTAACCCTAGACTTACTGCAACAGTCAAATTCTGGATGGATTCCCGCAATGAAGGCTGCATCATACGGTAACATCCATGTCTCCTGCAATGCTATGATATCCGCAAATTTACATAGCTCTCGTATGCCCTCGACTGATCTTGTGACTGATTTACAATTGAAGGATATAATTTTCAAGTATTTCATTGGTGATACAAAATAATTACTGTGGTTTTTACCTGCTGTACAGTTTCTGAAGTTATATATATTTGCGAAATGATATTCCCTCAGACTATAGACTACTATCAAGAAATATATCAATTTTATATCTTGGCACAAAAACCTTAAAAGCATTATATTCACGCTTATACTTCATTTTAATCCCCTCCAAAAAATACTTTAACTTTTGTTCTCTTAAATATATAGTTTATTATATCATCCGATGATGTTTCTTTGTCAACATTATTGATAAATAATGGGATCTTTATGTCGGCTGCTTTAAAATTATCTGTAGTCTCTGTACTTGATTTTCCTTTCATCCCTATAAACCTATTATTCAATCTTCTTCTTTGCACAAGTGTCCATTCCTCGTCTGGTTTCAACATCTTCCGTTTACTTTCTTTAAAAGTAACAACATAAGAAAGCTTGTTTACATTAGTAGATGTCAAAGTGATCGGTTCCCTAGCGGGCTCATTAACATACGTCACTAGGTTTGAAACCGCAGTGCGAAGGCTGCTACCTGCTGTGTCGGCGTTGCTGCTGGCGGGCAGCAGGTGATGCGCAATAGTAGGAGTATGCGAAACTGCAGTATTAGCCTCCACGTGTCCGCTTTGCTCTTGAGGTGGAGTAAGTGTGATTTGTTGTTAAGGTACCCGACTCAGCTGACTATTAATATCGCACAAATCTAACTTGACGCTATTTTCGGGGGATAATGTAATGTGTGGTAAGCCAATGGTACCACTATCACAGTGTGAATCTAATAAATAGGCATCCCATTTCGTGTTAATATTGGTGTATTCAAAATTATTAATAATAGATGTATTTCTCATATCTGCAACCTCTCGTTTCAGTTCATTATACTGCTTTATATCGATGTAATTTGATTGACATTAATTTTTAACAAATCACTTTCTAAAATTGATAGCTTTTTCAGTAAGTTTGTCACGTCGATATGATCGAAGGAAATCGGTGGTAACTTATAAAGTTCACGAGCCATTAAAACTGGAACCTTTTCTGGTCATCTATGTCACGCTTTGATTTGCCAGCTCCTTTTCTTGTCGTATTTTTCTGGGTCTTACTTGCACCGGAGTCGAACAAAAACGTTTTCGCATATAATAATTCATCCTCAGAGAACGAGCTTCGGCATATAGCAGATAAGCTCTCCTCGTCCATATCATCTGCTTTGTTTTGAATAAAAGCTAAAACTTCATTAATAACGATGTTACAGTTCAAGCACTTCACAGTTTTACTTGTCATCATTACAACAAACACATTTATTAATCAAAAATATTTTACAAAATCTGCATATTTAAAATGTTAGTAAATCGACTAAATTAACTCACAATTATATTTTTATATTAGTTTGATATATTGATGATATATATTTTATATAAAATTTTAGGACTTTTACTTTGACAGCATTTGACGTTTATTTTTTTTATCCAACATTAGCATTCCTGAGTCGTACAACTATGATAGGGAAGGTTTTTGAAAAGGAATTTACAGTACCAGATTGTCATGAGACCAAAAATTACTATCATGAGAAGGACCCAGGTATTGAAACTTGCGTTTCAAATACCTTAGGCCAATGGATCCATAAGGAAAACATCACTTTAAAGAAACAAACAGCTGAACAACAAAATACCATTAAAATTAAAAAAAAAATGTAGCGAAAAACCAAGTAGTGCAAAAAAAAGTTCAACTATAAAAAACAAAGCTGTTAGGTTAAAAATCTTAATATTATTGAGAGAAAGAAACTGGATATGACTTTCACTGATCTTGAGACAAAAACTTGTGAAGGAAACATAACTGAATTAGCTACTTGCAATACCATAAGTAACCTATCATCACAAGTGCACAAACTTGATTTTAAAAAGTGCGATCAATACACAACAGATGGCGCTTTATTAAATCTGCATAAAGAAAAAAGTAAACAGTAATAAGCAACTTGCTAAATCCATTGAAAACAAGCCAAAATTCCAATTAATTATATTCGTAGGACAACAATTCACAGGGTTGGCTAAACTACTTATAAAATCGAGAAATAATACTCCGTACAAAAATTTACCAGATCTTTTCAACTACAAAACCCTATACAACTACGGAGGAAATTCTTGAACCTATTTATAAACTGGACGATTCGAAAGATAATTATCTAGTTATATGTAAATACTCAATAAAAATATAAATCATATAGTTCCATACTTAAAAAGTGCATATATAAATCGAGACAGACACAAAGTAAGAAATATATTGACAATAATAAAAATAAATGTAAAGCCACATATAATATTATGTGGCTTTACATTTATTTATTTATATATATATATATATATATATATATATATATATATATATATATATATATATATATATATATATATATATATATATATTAATGCGGTAATTAATGAAAATATTGACGACCAAAATATGAAAACACAAATTGTAAGAATAATAAAAAAATAATCGGATATATGACGACCCAAAGAAAATAAGTGACATATTTATTCACTTTTATATAAACAAGACAAATAACAATAACTTAAAATATAATGTTGACGAAATAAACAAAACTATCACGACTAATAATATACATACAATATTCCTTAAACCACTGGTGCTATGGAAATATTTCGGATAATTAAAAGTCTTAATAAAACGAACGCAGTAGGATTTGATAACATAACAACCACTGCAATTAAATTATCCGCACGATACATATGTCAACCGCTATGTTATTTAATTAATATGTCATTTGAAGAAGGTACCTTCCCAAATATATTGAAAAAATTTAGCCACTTTTTAAGAAAGGCGAAAAATACGAAATGAATAATTATAGACCAGTGACGCGAATACCCACATTGTCAAAAATATTCGAGAAGATTATGCTGAGAAGGCTTCAAGAATTTACGACAAGTCATCGTTCACTTAAAGAGGAGCAATTTGAATTTAAACAGAATAGTACAACCTCGTTAGCATGTTTTAATTTGATTAAAATAGTCACACAGGCTATAAATGATGGCCTTCCAGTTGCGGCAATTTCCTGGACATGAGCAAGGCGTTTGATTTCGTGTACCATAAATTGCTCTTACACAAATCAGAAAAATATGGGATAGGAGGTAATGCTAACGACTGGTTGAGAATCTATTTATGTGAGAGGCAACAATGTGTGAAAATATCTAAAGTCAATAAAGGCAAAAAAGTGTTATACAGAAGCGACAATCAGATATGACTTTGGCGTGCCACAGGGCAGTGTATTGGGACCATTCTTATTCCTTATGTATATTAATGATCTCCCTTATATCACTCGCCATAACACAATCTTGTTTGCTGATGACACAATCCTTATCGTGAAATGCGAAAATGCAGATACATACGAAATAGAGATAAATAAAGCACTCAAAAACATAAAAGACTGGCTTTATTGTAATAATTTACGGATTAATATGGAAAAGACTAAAATGATCCAATTTCAGACATATCAGAGAAAACTATTTAATGTGTTAAATATATTCCGGCTGGCTGGTAGAAAATGCCATACGGCATTAAGTCCGGCGTTTGTACCTTTAGTACAATAAAGTGTAAATAAATAAAAATAAAATAAAATATAATGATAAGATCATCGAACAAGTAGCAAGTATTAAATTTCTGGGTATAATGTTGGATCAAAATAGCGACTTCAAAACACATGTCGATTACGTTTGTGACAAACTCGACAGATTTGTCTACGCAATAAACAGATTACGAGTCACGGTATCAACTGATGCTGCTCTATGTGCATATCACGGATATGTTTCGTCGGTACTATCATATTATGGTCTTTTATTGTGGGGCAATTCAGTAGATGTAATAAAAGTATTTAGGTTACAAAAAATGTGTGCATGCAATCTATGGAGCATGGTATACGGATAGCTGTAAGCCCTTGTTTAAAAAGTACGAGATCTTGACATTAACATGATTGTACATTAAAGAAATATCCATATTTGTAAAACAACATCCTGAACACTTTGAAAGGCATATAGATGTAACTGAACGAAATGTAGCTCCTAGAAATAAACATAAATTATATTTACCGCAATGCAGGCTCAAATTGTATGAAAGGAACCCTTCCGTAAATGCTATAAAGGTGTATAACAAAATACCCAATGACTTTAAAGAATTACCTTTAACCATGTTTAAAAAAGTTGATACAATGGTTAAAAGAAAAATGTTTTTACGACCTAAATGAATTTATGTCTTTTTGTGGAAAATAAATCCGAAGTCAGTAATATTGATATATATCTAATAATTAATTAATTACAAAAAAAAAACTGAAAGTATGGACATTAACAATTAAGAACAATCATTGTGACATTTTAATTGAATTCCCATTTGTTTTTAATTTTTTTTGCATGTATAATTACAAACCCATATAAAGTGGTAGAATGTAAATGGGACATTATACATAATTTAAGATCATACTTTATTGTACACATACATTCTGGCAAATAAATGAATTTGAATTTGAATTAAGAACTCTGAAAAGCGTGCAAAGAACTCGAAGGTACCTTCGCTATGAGGTATTCAACCATTTGAGATCAGTAGATTTTTAATTTTTAAAAATAAAAAACAAATTTAATTAATCAATACTATCATGTGATTGAAGCAGTAAATTGACAAATGTCCTTTAGAATGTCCGAGGAGTGCGATGACTGCATTATGCATCATCGTTCTACGTTACCTAAGAGATAGTGTGTTGCATAGTTTAAAAAGAAAACCTTTTTGAAGGTTGTTAAAAAGAGGATACTTGCAGAGTTTCTTTCACAATTTATTTTACGGACAGAGAAATCTGCTTCAATATCGATATTATATTTTAGTAATGTTGTTTGACAAACAAAACTTTTATTTATTATACCGAATTTTGTTATTCGAGTTTTTAATATCTTGCTTGATGAATTAGCTTGCTCTAGGTTAGAAAAAAAGGAGGTATCTATGTAGATAAACTTGGAAAGTGTAACATTACCTAAATGCGAAAATTCCAAATTACTACAGGCGTTTCCGAGAAACCATTTGCATATAATATGTAGACATAAATATCAACAATAAATTTCGGCTGGGCAACGTTTGGGAGACTATTATGATAAAAAATGATGATCTTGTGGAATTGATTATTCAAATATTATGGTATTTCGGTTCATAACTATACTGCACTATTATTGACGTACGTACTCGATAAAGTAAAATGTGCTCGATGTGTATATTTAAGCCATACTACTATACGCAGTTAATGCATCTGCAGTACAGTTAAACAGAAAAACAACCCATTGCAATATTCTCTTTTACTTTGCTAGTACGTTTCTTAATCTTTTAATATGACGTTTTCACCAACGATTTCTTTCTTCATTTATTGACACGCTTTTCGGACTCCGTTTCAAAACTCACTACGGCATGATTGCCATACAATGTAGCCTTTGATACTTCAGAGATAAAGATGAATGTAAAGATAACTCGAACTTTAACATCAAATAAACATCAAACGAACATTCAAAAAATTTTATACCTGCCTGACAACATTACTTTCCTTTTTAGGTAATCGGGTTATAAACCAAGTAGCATTCGGTTTAGCAATGATGTTTATGTTTAGTTTAGACTTAAATTTGAAAAGTTGGGCTTTGTTTTATAAAATATTGGTAGAGTATTTTAATTTTCATGGAGGAAGAAAGGTTCTCGAGTGGAAGCCTCGTATCGGTAAGCGAAGTGTAGGGCGGCGCTAAGTGTGTTTGCAGTGGACTTGTGATGTGCTTTAATTATGATTATGTGATATGAGTTGCCTCATATAATTCCCCTATAAAATATAAAAATGTGTGAGGTAGTAAAAACGAAAGCTTTGTTTTAACGCAAGTTTTAGAAAATTCCTGCCTAATCTATATAATAAACAGATAAATGGTAAGCTTTCACAAAATTAAAATCCATTATTGCTGACTGAAAGCCTCACTTAAAACCGCAATCATGAAATGGCAGATTTTCATCTACGGGAAATTTTATCGATAAAGCTTATAATAAGCGGTTTTTCTGCATTTTTATATCAGGCTCAAAGTTTTCATGCCTATGTGGTACAAAATCAAATTTTAACTACTGTTTTCCGAAATTATCAACTTTTCACGAAGCAAATCTAAAGACCGAACTTTCTTCACAATCACAATTTACGAAACAGAAATCGTTTTCTATTTCATCCAAGAAGCGCCATTATTGCGCCCTATGACTAATAATCATTTTATATAATCTTATTATCATTATATTATAATAAGGGAATTTTCGCTATAGCTTTACCCGTTTGCACGCAAAATACATTAGGTTATTTATATTTGCTCTGTTTTATTCCGCGGGAGTTGTAAGGAGTGTCATATTAAAAGCACAGAGTTACAACGGGTCCTTACCAGTCATTTATAAATACATCGATACTATTTATAAATATTTTAATAAAATAGGGTATGCAGATAGTACGCACTTTCATTTGGCACGATATATACACACACATGCTCGTCCACTAAAGGTATTCTTAATTCGGGTCATTTTCAATATATTGCCAATTTGTTCTTTAAACTTCCGTTTAAGGTGTGCCTTACCAACTAAGTCGTTCACTCATGCAGCATACATTTGCTTTGTCACACTTTCCTCCTTTATTCTTTTTACATATCCCAATTACGGAATTATACATACATATAAACATAAATATTTAAGCCTGTTAATCATTAGGCACTATGGAATTTTATTAAATACGATCCCTAAACAAATCTTATACCACCACGTCCATAAACCTAAGCATACATGTTCGTCAATTAAGGGTGCTCTCAATGTGGTCCATCTTCAATATTTTGTCAATTTGGACGATCAACGTCTAGGGCAATACTTGCCGACTCTGCTATTTATTTCTGCAACGTAATTTTTTACCCTTCAACGAAATTTAAGTACCAATGTCGGCTCAGCGCTAAACCCTAACCAGACCATACACACTCAATCAATGAAATGTGATGTATTATTGCGATGGTGCAGTAACTACGTGTCAAAAGTCGTTTACGAAATTTTAAACAGGAATATTTCTCTTGATAATGCACCTCAATCGGGAAGCCCGTCCGATGATGCAGAATGTTCGTTATACGAGTATCTATATCTTAACTGCCTACATTTTAGAGATTCGATGGGATGTTTTGAATCACCTAGAATGGACACATGGAAAGCACATTTGCTGGATATTCCTCATTGGATAACTCCCATTTTCAGACCCAACAAAATATTTTACGGCATAAATAATAACGTGTGCAAAATCACGTGACGTACGAGTTAGTCTTAAGTGAAAAATCTTCCCAGATGTTTAATAAATTAATTAATGAAACCACTTACGTCAATGTTTTGAACAACGTACAAAATATTGATTAAAACTACTTTTACGGATTTTATCGCGTTTAATTTTAATTTTAATTATTATTATTTTTAATTCTCGACGTTTTGGGTGACTAAGTGGTGTGTAGTGTTCGCGTAAATATAAGAAATCATAACCTACACAATATATTGATACTCACGGAAGATTATTTATTTTAAATATATGCTTTGCATTTAAACAAAAAAAAAACAAACGAATATGTTGGCTTTATGTGTCTATACATTATGTTTGAATTTACTTTCTTTCTTTTCACAAGCTACTAAGACATAAATAATATGTAAGTTTTGAGAGTAGGAGATAACATAATCCAGCCTTCATGCCTTCATTACTGATAAAGTTTTCCAAAGAAAGAAATATATAATGGTTTCAATTTTAAAAGTATAGAAAAGTAAAGAAACTGACACAGTTAAACTGTTTTATTCAGCATATATTATAAGTAATACTTATTGAAAGTCACTTTTCTTAATTTACCACTGGTTCGGAAAAAACCTATGTCCTGCGAAGAACCAGCCAGAAACCCAGCAGGACTTTAAAAAAAAACAGCTAACGATCATGTATGTTACAATTCACAACACAAACATAGACAGCTTGGTAGCGATTACCTTTCCCAGGAGAATCAAAAATTGTACAAACTTAGTTTAATAAAGTCATTGAACTTTGTGCAGGTCAAATTTTGTATATTTTCTAGGATTTTGTTATATTATATGATACGGAAGTTTAAAGGAGTATATATAACTCCAAAAATGTATTAACGACACGGTGGAGTCAAGTAACTGGTGGTTTTTAATAATTACAAGTTGATAAAATGAATTATTTGGACCGTGACTTTTCCTTTATTCAAAACTTACAGTACCGAATGCTTAGATAAGTACGGCTAGTTACACTACAACCTAACAATAGAGCTAAATTGCGGCATTCGTATTCGTACAGTCAACATAAAAGACAAAGAATAGTAACTGCATGTCTTTTCCGTTTTACGACTCACACTCAATGGGTTGAATAAACAATAATGAAATGTTGGAAGCAAGTGTCATTTTTAATTAGTAGATTTGCACAAATGAAAAATTGTACGACATAATATACAGCAGCGAAAGTTGTTGTGATTCAAACTAAAAAAAAAGTTTATTTTTCATCATCACTATAGCCTACCACAAGTCCACTGCTGGTTACAGGACGCCCGAACATAATATTGCCACAAAGCATTACGCCAAACTACTTACTTGACTACAGCTTTTAGCGAAATATGCATCATCTTTTTGCTGAGCTGGAGCCATCTTTAACCGTCACAGAGCAAAACCTGGCAGATCGAGTCCGGTATATCTTGCGCTCAAATATATTTGATGTCGCCGAACTCGGACGGCTACGACGTGAGGCTGTTCCCTCAACGAATGAAAATGCTACGGCTGAGGATGCGGCGCCACAAACTGTAGAGCAACCCGCAAACGTGGATGCCGCCGTGAACACCCCAGTTGTGGTTGATTCAAACGATGATGGAACAGTCGCCCAGGAACTGGAATTAGAGCACATGAGGATTACATTGGAATAGGCAATTGTGGAAATGCGGAGTACGCCTCTCGAAAATCGACCGAGGCTTCCCCGCATAGCCCTAAGCAAGAGGAATCGGGCCGTCGTGAGGGCTCTGAACCCAATGCTGGTGACCTATTGGGAAGCCAGCCGGGACCTTTGTGAGACGGACTCAATTCTTTTTGACACCGCGCTGGCAGTCTGCCGTATCATAGGCGCCAAGGTTTCCACGGCTGGACGCGCTACTGGCCAAAGTAGCACTATCCCAGTATGGAGAAGAAGAATTGAGGAACGTATCGCAAAGGCTAGAGCTCTCATCGGCAGACTGATATGCTTCAGATCTGGCAATAACAGGCTAAGAATTGTGCGCGCCGTCAGGATGGCGTTTGCTGGTACAAATGTCAGTTTGTCCCAGCGGGATATAACGCAAAAACTGACGGAGCGCATAGATGATCTGAAGCAGAGAATCGCTGCTTGGGGAAAGCGGATTCGGCGATATACCGAGAGGTCGACACGGGTCAACCAGAATCGTCTCTTCCAGAGTGGTCAGAAGAGGCTCTATAACTCTTTAGAGCGACCAATGGTAAGTGGAACGGGCCCAGAACCGAATCATGCCGACACTGTAGCATTCTGGTGCGGCCCGTGGTCAGAGCCCGTAAACCTCAGCGAGGGCCCTTGGACGGAAGTTGTGGCGAGTCAGTGTACAAGTATATCAACCGTGAACCCCGTCATTATAACACCGGATGACGTAGCTGAGACGGTCCGTAGGGCTCCGAACTGGAAAAGTCCAGGACTCGACGGGCTGCATCACTACTGGTGAAGAGGTTCGTGGTGTGTCACACTGTGCTCGCCCGACAGTTTCAAGAGTCTTTCAATCAGAAGTCGCTCCCGAGCCTCTTCACTACTGGGATCACCCATTTGGTTGCTAAAGACCAGGGTACCACAGACCCGAGCAAGTACCGCCCAATCACATGTATACCGACCATATACAAGACATCCATTTTCCATGATCATCATCCATTTTGAGCGCGAGAATCACTCGTCACCTGGACTCAAATCAGGTGACGTCGCGCACTCAAAATGGATGTCGGGGTGGTGGTCGTGGAACCAAGGAACCACTCCTCATCGACGCGGTCATTGGAAAAGTGGTGAAATGCAACCGTCGGAACTTCCCCGCCGCCTGGATAGACTACAGAAAAGCATTCGACTCGGTGCCCCATACATGGCTAAAGAGAGTCCTCGAGCTGTACAAGATAGACTGTACAGTTAGATACTTCTTCGAGCAATGTATGGGGCAGTGGAGTACGATCCTTTGTCATCTGGGCGAGCGGATGATGGCTGCGGAGAACCACATAAAGATAAGAAGAGGTATCTTCTAGGGCGATTGTCTGAGTCCAATCTGATTCTGCCCCTCTCTGAACCTTCTCAGTACCTTATTGAAGGGCTCCGGGATTTCAGCTACGGAAAGGAGGAACAACAGTGACCCACCTTTTCTATATGGATGACCGCAAGTTATTCGCCTCCAGTCGATCCCATCTTATGGAATTGTTAAACATCGCTTGTGAAATTAGCAATTCCATTGGAATGGAGCTGGGGACGGATAAGTGTGCGGTCCTCCACGTTGAAAGGGAAAGGGTTGCTAACTCTGAGGGCATAGACTTTTCTACGCCCGTTAACTTAAGAACCCTTTCCGAGGCTGAAACGTACCAATACCTGGGTATGTCACAGAACATCGGTATCGATGGGGCTGGTATGAAACAGTCACTTTGCGGCATGTTTTATGCACGCTTGACCAAAGTGCTTAACAGCCTCTTGTCTGGTAAGAATAAGGCACATGCATATAACGGCTGGGTCATGCCTGACCTCATGTATTCCTTTGGCATACTCAGGTGGACTCAGACTGAACTTAACGCCCTGGATAGAAAAGTCCGCACTACCATGACGTCCCATAGGATGCATCATCCGAGATCATCGGTAATGAGGCTGTACTTGCCGCGAAAGCATGGTGGGCGTGGCTTCCTGAGCGCGCTCTCCATACATAATCGCGAAGTGTGCAGCCTCCGTGATTACTTCCTGGCGAGATCGGATGATCCATTCTATAATGACGTCATTTCTTGTGATAAAAGGCTTACCCCTCTATCCTTAGCCAACGAGCAATGGCAAGACCCGGCAGTGCAGAGCGTTTCCGACGGGAGACTGTATGGAAGGAGAAGGAGCTCCACGGGAGGTTCTACAAGGCTCTACATGAGCCTTTCGTAGACACAGTAGCCTCCCTCCACTGGCTACGCTTTGGTGACCTCTTCGGGGAAACCGAGGGTTTTGTCTGTGCAATACAAGATCAGGTTATTAAGACCAACAACTATCGGAGATACATCCTAAAGGATGGCACCGTCGAGATCTATCGAGCTAGTAGCCAGAATTCTTCACCAGGAGTTTGCTCTGAAATACGGTCTCGTGGATCGGAAATTGCCGTATTACAAGTACTACAACATTTTATTCGGCCAGTGTTGGCGGCTCATAGTCCTGGTGAGACCAGCATTCTGTTAGCACAATCAAATCTATATTTATATCAAATTGGCTTAGGTATACTGCAAACATCTTCAAGTTGCAATTTACACTGCGTATGTTGATGGAAAAAATACATATGGACCTATTGTATTGTTCTGGACAAGCAGCGGACAATGTCTTTAAGCATTTCGACGGATTATCAGATCTATAACAATTTATTATTCCAGTTTGGTCTAGTACTTGCAGAATATTATCTTTTAATAAAGTAACCGCTATAGACATATATTATTACAGAATATTACTTTAACGTTCCTTCTTATAAGTATTAGGATTTCATAAGATCTAATTGCTTTTTTAGTTAGTATGCGAATATATACATTTATAAAATAGGACCTATGTATGTAAACGCAACAATAAATTATTGAAGATTATCATCAAAAACAAGTACAACTCATAATAAAAATTCTCTATTACAATTAATTTACTAAAACTAATACCAAAGAAAAGTGTATTGTTTATATTTATAAGTATTGCACGTTGTGTTAATGATGACTTAATGATGACTCTAAAACTTGTAATTTATTTGTTTGATCGAAGACAAACTTGGAAATCATACTACGCACCTCTTCCATAAAACATTGTAATTCATTTTCCCATTTTCTCTTCATGCGACCAACGCTCACATTAATGTTGCTTTCTGCTTTTTGTAGGTCAGATACACTTCCACCTACGCTCTCTGAATCAGTCACCGATGCAGGTACGTTTTGTGGTGAGGTGCGTTTTAAAGGCATTTTATTAAAATATTATTAAAAAACAATAGGTCAATATGAATGTGCGTATAGCAAAATACCAGGAGAACACGAACCAGCACTTTAAGTGAGTATGTAGCTGTGAAGTTACACCAATTGGTAATGTAGTAGGATCACTACTACGTATCTCCCACGGAGACGTAGCGTAGGGTGACCAAAGCATGCACAGCTGATTCACCGTACGTCGCACCGCCCCGGTAGTCAGTGCATAGGCGGCGATGGGCGGTGATTCGCGGCGACGAGTAGGTGTTAGGGCTGCAAGAGTGTGTCACTGCAGCGGAGGACTAGGAGCGGCCGGTCACTGATAGCTCTTCAATTTCCTGTACTCCTATTTTTATGTCGCGAATTTTGGCAGATTACTTTAATTAATCTTTATTTACAATAATAGTAATACGGTAATACTTTTTTCTGAACACCTCAGAGGTCCGGGGGGAGAGGCTTGGTGAGCGCGAACTGCGCAGAGCTGATATCATCGCATCGTAATGTTGTTACTTATCGCTAATCAGCGATATTTAGGACTTTGGATGATTTTTCTGTCTCTTTACCTTTTAATGCGCGGCTGTTATTTGACAGTTAATATTTTATATTGATATATATGAATAGAATAAAATAGAATACAATCATTTTATTCAATATAGATTACATGTAGTACTTATTGCAAGTCGTTTTTTACTTTTGCCACTGGTTCGGAAAAGACCTGTCTTGACCTGACCAGCAAGAAACAGAGTGGTACTTTAGTTTTGAAAGCACTACTTACAATATGATATTTTAAACAAGTGTTATGAAAACATTTAGGAACACACTTCCAGGGGTTATTATCAATCATGTACTCTTCAGTAGTATAATACCCCTTAAAAAACAATTTTTGCTTAATAAATATTTTAAACCTTTTGATAGATAAAGTCTGCACATTTTCTGGGAATTTGTTGTATAAACGTATACATTGCCCTATGAAGGAATTACTGACTCTTTAGAGTCAAGTAAGTGATATAAATAAGTCGTGCTTGTTCCTAGTATTTACAGAATGTACTTTTTGTAATTGTGTACATAGATCAATCTTTTAAAAAAATGGTTTGGTTTCATTACATTCCAATAGAGAATCGCAAATGAGTAAGCAATTCATTACGTTTCTTTCAGTGAGCTCGTGTGTTACATATATATCGAGGTTTTTTGTATAACCAGACATTTTCAAATAGGTCAAAACCATTTTGTAGTCAATTCTCAACTTTTCGGCTATGTCGTTACTACTAATATGCCGATCTTGCTCAATTTTTTTCAAAAAAAAAATGGCGTCGATTTATCTTATGAGTGGGACCAGAGCGAGCTGCATTTTTGACATCAAAATTCCTGGACTAAAAACGCTTGAACCAACTTTGCGGTACTCTTACTGACACTGTATCAGTTCCATAAACGTAACAATTTTTCTGCGGCTTGAGTCTCATTTTTCCCATTTTTGTAATAAAACTTCACGATGTATCGAATTTCTTCGTTAGATTCACGTTAGATTTTTCTTCAATTTTATACAAATAAAATACGAATAAACCTTTCCCCGATCCATTATAATATTATGATTCATACATATCACGATCAATTTTTATCTAAAAATATTTTGCTTTAATTTTGAATCCAAATATACAATATGTGACCAACATAACATTAAGTTAACTCTCAAAACCCGCACATCTAATTTACTCGCGTCGGATTACGCGTAAAGATATTAACGGAGAGTTTCCGAATGAATACCATTTTTACGTCGCTAGAATATGAAATAGTGATGATATACAGAAACATTTCACGATAAACGAACTGTGTATTTCATATAGAAATTGTCGGGATCACTAAAAAAACTATCGTACAATAAATACTTTTTTAGAGATAACTCCGATGATTATAATGAAAATACAATAAAACATTATTCGTAGATTGATATATTAGTACTACCAGTTTTTGAAATCACGGAATAACGCAACCGCGCAATAAGGGCAATATGCTTTTTTATATAATATGTATACAGGTACTTTATCCTTAACATCATTACATCCCGTCAAGACTGCGTTTCCTCCAGAGATGTGCTAACAAGCTAAGCGGTGTGAGGATTTATAGCGAACCCATTTCATAAAAATGCTGGATGTTCGAGGAGGTTTATCGACTGGTAGTCACTTAGCACGCTTAGTCACACCACCTCGCACACATCCCTCGCATACATTACATACATCCCTTACACGTTTCCTTCGTTCGCCGCTCGCTTCACTAAGCTTTATTCCACCAGACCAACGCTGAGTGAGACTAGGAAAGTAAAGTTATCCTATTGGTGGATTTTATTATCACGAAAATCGTACAGTCCATGTCACCCCATACGTATAATTAGGCCTTACAACTTATTCTTCTATATATTTTGCGTTTTTTCATATTTTATTACATTTTCCTGTTTGATTCACCGTCAGGCATGGTAAAACTTTCGAATAGTACCACTAATACTATTTATACTACTAGTAATACAACCCATCACAAGTCCAGTGCTGAACATAGGCCTCCCCCACAGATTGCCACAAAATCGGACCTGATTCACCTGCATCCATCGACTGTCGGCGTGTTTCATCAGGTTGTCACTTTATCAGGATCGCCAAACATTGCATTTGACAGCACGAAACTGCAGAATATTAGGAATTGGAAATTGTCAGTACCTTGTATATTAACGTAAAGTGTACAAGGGAACATAAAGCCATTATGCAGCTATGTAGTAGTCGTCGACACCATAAGAACATAGGGACTTTTTTTAAATTCTTAATAAATATTGTGATTGTTAACTTGTCAGTACGTCATAATTCCCTGATAAATACTCTTTTTACATATTTATGAAAGTACATATTATATATTAAATATGGTCTCAATTTATTATTTGATGTTGTACGGAAATAGTCTTTTTAGTTGCAATTGGTCAAAAAGATGATGCAATTTTAATTAACTTGTATCTCGGCATGCTGATTCTATAAGTATTAAGAGCACAATAATATGTTGCAAACCGGCAAAATTCATTGCTATGCAGATGACAGCACTGGTGATGATCTGTACAGCGGCCGTGCCAATGTTTCTCGTGAAAACGTCTCCAAGTACCAGGACAAACTTGTGTCTGTAGTCAAGTCTTGGTTGAACAAAGTCTCGGATTAGGCGCGACTAAATCTAGTCCAGTTTAACCATCAGAAGACACAAGTTTGCGCGTAAACCGCTAAAAAACCCCATTATTGTATCTCCTCAGTTTCAAGGTACTCCCCTTGTTGACTCAGCTAGCACCGGGATTCGCGGTGTCGACCTATCAAGTGACGTGCAGTTTCGTAGTCACTTGGAAGAGAAGGCCGAACTGGCCTCTAAAAAGCTGGGCGTGCTCAGCAGAGCGGGTCAGTATTTCATGCCTGCAAGCCGCCTTCAACTTTACAAGACGCAGACTCAGCCGCACATGGAATACTGTTCCCATCTCTGGGCTGGGGCTCCCCAGTGCCAGCTCCTTCCACTTAACCGCATCCAGTGTAGAGCGGCTCGAATTCTCGATAACCGAGTGCTTTCCGATCGGCTTGATTGCAGATTGTAGAGATGGAACATCTCTTCGCAGCGCCAGTGAATCGCATTTTCTTTCGCATATTTCGCACGAGGAGTGCTCTGAGGTATTGTTCAAATTAATTCCAGCCGTCAAATTCCGTAAAAGCACTACACGGCTAACCTCCTGATACCATCTACACCGTCTTGATGCTTGGCGGCCTTCCACTGTACGTTTCAGTAGGAGTATTCTTCCACGTACGGTCTCTCTGTGGAATAGTTTACAATCGACGATTTTTCGGGCCGATACGACCTAGGGACCTTCAAGAAAAGAGCTCTCCTTTCCTGTGATTCCCCTGGTGTTGCGGTTGTTCATGGGCGGCGGTAGTCACTTAACATCAGGTGAACCGTATGCTCGTTTGCGCCCTCTTCTATAAAAAAGCACAAAGATGACCTCTGCTCCATTATTTGAAACAAGATTTTAAATAAACTTTTTATTTTTTAGCCAAATTTAAACAAAGAAGGCTACAGATGCGATATTATCTCTGACAACGAATACGAAATGCCTCATAGCATGTAGTTATACTGGCTCTCTATGCAAATAAAGCAACATGGGCTGCCAACGTACCTTTAACGGAAACACAGCAATGCAAGCACTGCTATTTGGCGGAAAAGATAGGAAAGACGATGATACTTACCCAGAAAGACTCCGAGGTGGAATGAGAGTCCTATCAACTGGTAAAATATCATGAAAACAAATAGTTATTATAGACAATTACAAACTGATAAATCGTTAAGTAGAGGAAATAAAAAAACCTTGAATGTTTTTTAAATTAATTTATTTCATTTACACTACTTTATAACAATTACAATTTAGTAATGATTTTAAAAGCAATTGCATTCCGTAGCTTTTTAAGAGTGCCATTCAACAATGAAACATTAAAGTCTTAAAGAAAAGCTTCTTGGACTCTCAAATTTAAAAGAAATGGATTTTTTGTGAAAATCAAACGTGGATATAAATTACTTAAGGAATGGATAAAACACGTTCTTTATTATTATTCAGCAGTTCTTACATCTTAAAATACACTTTAAATAAATAATTCTTGGCGTAAAGTAATTTTGCGGCACTAGCATAAATTTTTGGCATATTGTAAATATTCACATATACATTTTAAGAAAAGCTGGTCTACTTGCTTAAATTAATATAATGTACGAATATTATAAATTTTGATAATATGGACATTATTCGTATATACCTCTAAGTATTTTCTTTGTATTTAAGAAGAAACAGGCATGAAATTAAAAAAAAAACGTTCAATGTATTTTAAATTTCTTTCTTTCATTTACACTACTTTATAACAATTACAATTTAGTAATGATTTTTAAAAGCAATTGCATTCTGTGTCTTTTAGGAGTGCCATTCAACAATGAAACATTAAAGTCTTAAAGAAAAGCTTCTTGGGCTCTCAAGTTTAAAGGAAATGGAGTTTTTGTGAAAATGAAACGTGGATATAAATTAGAAAAGGAAAAAATAATTTTGCGGTACAAACGCATATTATAAATTTTCGCATATATTTTTTTAGGAAAAGCTTATCTACTTGCTTAAATACAGTGTGCGGGTACTGTAACTTTTGATAATATGGACACTATTCGTATATTCCTCTAAGTATTTTGTTTGTATTTAAAAGAAAACAGGCATGTCGATTGTGTGAACCTGTCCTACTAATAATGGAAAAGTTGGATTGTAACATTCTAATGGAAAATTTACTTAAAATTTGTTATTTTGAGTAGTAAAAAACAAAAATAATTTAAAAGTCCTCATGGCTAGACTAAATTTAAAAAAAATATCTAAATTAAAATGTACTGTTTAGCAATGTAGAGCAATCTTCCATGCAAATACATTGCAAAGTTTCTGTTATTAGAAAGTAATTCGATTGAAAAGCAATTTTGAATCCCAGCGACCATCACAATAAAAATAAGTAGGGCATAAGTATTATGCATTAAAATTTTAAGAAGTTTCTTATATTTAAACAATTTTTAATAAATCAATATGTAATATATTCTTTGTTTATATCACAACTGTTGTTGCGTCTGTTAATGATAATGTAACTTCTGAACGACTTGACCGATTAAAGTCATATTCACACAGTATAATTGTTTTGCTGAGACGATGGTTTATAGTACTAGGATGGGAAAGGTGGTGCTGTGGTCAAGTTAATAATAAATTTTATATTTAAGCCCTAAAAAAATTCGAATGAACTTAGTTTAAAAACCGAAAAAGACAGAACAACGCCTGCAGAGTGTGCTTGTTAGATATAAAAAATGTCAAGTATTTAATCTTATACAATCAATGTTACATAACATAGAACAAAATCTCTAAATCTTTAAAAATGATGCCATTTAATATTGAGAGTGATAGGATGTTTTAATAATAGTTACAAACCGGATTCAATCAGTTACTGCAGCATTTATACAGACACCTGCAGGCAATTTCGTATAAATATGGCTATAGATACGTTGCCATCCCTAAGGAGAAAAATGAAATACCTCAGAGTCTGTAATTACACTGGCTCTCTAAACCCTTTAGACCAAAATACAGCAGTGTATAACATAAAAGTAAAAAGGTGGCTTTACGGGGAGAAATTCAGTCTTACAAATCCACCTCAAGTCATTAAATATAATAATCATGGGATTTAGTACAAAATTAAATGGGGCTACTGTATTATGAGAAGTAATCAGACTTTTGGTTAAAAAGGTCATAAATATTTGACATTTTGAAATAAATTAAATTTGGATGATGTTGGACTTGTACTTAATTCAAACAAAACCAAACTAATTTACATCAGCTCTAGTAAAAACAGAAGCACTTTTAGATTAAAACTTATAGCACACAACCATCAATGTCCACATCCAAAACAATCAAATAATACTCTGCAATGTACCTGTGATACTATAGAACAAGTAAGTAAATATACATACCTTGGACTCATTATCAACGATCGGCTAAACTGGAAGGAGCATATTAACAATGTGAGCGACAAACTAAGGGTAATATTAGCCATATTCTCAATTATTTAACCTTAAATTCCTTATAAAACACTTTTACTACTCTATAAGTCCCTGGCTGAATCTATAATATCCTACGGGTTGTCCAGTTATGGAAAAACCTCTAAAACAAACCTAGACAATATTTTTTCACTCCAGCTACGTATACTAAAAATAATAGTTCCTATAAAAATAATAAAACACCTTTAAAGATTACTGTAAGCTCTTTGCATTTTGTGAAATATTACCAATTCATGAAAAAGTAGAACTAATTCTTTTATCACAATATTATTTTACTGAAAATCTACAAAAACACACAAAAATTATTCAATCCGTAGGCAAGATAACATCAAACTACAACTACCTTCTTATAATAACCTGTATGGTAAAAGACTAATTAACCTTATACCTAACGCTATTAAAGAAAAAATGACATCTAAAAATATAAAAAACATTTTGAAACAATATTTTCTACAAATAATAAACAAAAAATACACATAACATACATTAAAATTGTTAAACATTACTTACACAATAATATACATTAACTTATACATTAGAATATTAATATCTATCTACATAATAGCAATTAATAAATTCAAGTAAGCATATACATAATATCAACACTAAATATTAATATATATATATAATATGATAACAAATTTATCCACATACAAAACGAATACATAAAATACATATACATAATAAATATAAACTAACAACACTATATAATAATAATCACAAACCACACTTTATACCATACCTGTTATAAACGTTTTGCTAAAAAAAGCATCCTGTAGAATAAAAAGTAGCAAAAAATGAAGATAGTGCTGCATAGGAACGTCCACAAAAGGTTTTTACATAACCTTATCTTGTGATATACCCTCATTGTATTTAAAAAATGTGTAGCTGTCTTGTGATTGTTATTTAAGTAAGGATGTATGAAGTTTCTAGCAAATATATTGTAAATAGTCTTAATCTTTATTAATCTATAATGACGGCTTAGGGTGTACGGTAAAACTCAAAAGAGTTTATGTTTACACCTTATTAATTGTTATACTTCTAACTGTATATGAAAACAAAACTAAAATGAAATGGAAACTCTGCACTGCAGTGCAACGGCTAAAAGTTCGCTTGCGATGCCGCAGGGTCGCGGGTTTGAATTCCACACGAAACAAGTAAGTGTTTTGTGGACTACAAACAATCGATCTGTGTCTGGATCTTGTTTCATGTTCAGTTGATGTATGTGAAACGTCTCCACAGGAGGAATATATTTTCGAAAAAAATCAATAAATTGTTACTTGTCAAGTAACACTTAAGTAACATTAAATGTAAAAAGTAGTACTTAAGTTAAACATGTAAAACTAAAATGTAAATATTAGTTTTAACGTAAAAAATTAAATAAACGAATTAGTTGGAATGGTTTTGACTAAGGTGGAATATTATATTGAGTAAATTTCCCAATAGAGCAGTAAATTAGGCGTAAATTCTAAATTAACATGAATAGGATCTTTGCAATATATTATTTTGTTTGACATTTGTGTCAGGGCAAGTATCAGTATATGAAAATAAATTTTAGTAAAAAATCGTATAGGAAAATAATTAACAAATCAGTGTAATCATGTTATTTTGGTTTTTAAAATTAGTTGGTTGTTTATATAAGAGTGGCTTTTCAGCAAATTTTGCATAGCCAAAAACCAGTTAACGGTGGAAAAATATTGTTAATTCTTTTCAAAGAACTCTGAAATAGCATATATGCGTGATCATGCTGTTGTGTTTCGTATGGTGAGTATGGAAAAATGAAAAACCTTTTTACTGGAAACGAGGTATTTCATTTTTGTCTTCAGGTGTGACAACCTGATAACGCATCTGCATTTTGATTCTTAATCGGGAATGGATGTAGATGTTCATGGGCGACAACATAGTACATTTACCATCAAGTGGACTTTGTGCTCGTTCATGAGTCTTTACAATTATATACGTAACAATCTTTTAAAGGCTGTTATATTAAACACTCTTCATAAGTCTTCAGGCAAGGAGTTCTAGAGCAGTGCATTCTGAGCGATAAAAAATTTACTATCGAAATCGATGAAATATTGAAAAATATTTAGTCTATAATTAGAAGAATATCGAAGAGATATCTCGTGCATTGGTGAATGTTACTGTTATTTTTTCCTTATATAAGAGAAGTGAATGGATCGTTGGAAATAGAAGAAAAACAAAATTTTAATGTTACACGCCACAAGAAAAATATCATGGTTTTGGAGCTGACTCCGTAGGGGTGCCTATTGGTGACCATAATGAAAGGTGAATTCTTTTACTAATATATATTTATTATAGCGAAACGTGCCATACAGTTGGCGGGCAACTAGTGACTGCCTGAAAAATCTTATTCACTACATAATATAGTTACAATACAACGTTGCGAAGTTTACATGTGTGTGCGCGGCACACCTACAATACTTCCCCCTTTACAACAATTGAATACAAAAAAAACTTAAAACTATACAATGAATATAAACTTAAAACTAACAACAAAAACTTGCTAATGCGCTTGTGCGCAGGGCTGTACGGAGACCCCCGCGAAAGGGGTGGCGGCCGCGGCGGGCGCGGGCACATGCTGCAGACTGGTGCTAGAAGCACTTATCATCTGACCCATATTCTGGCCCGATATCGGAATGCCTGCCATTAACACTTGATGACGAAGCCAGCTTTTGAACTTCTTATTAAACTTTACCCAAATAGTGTACAGGATTATCGCCCCCATAAAACTGGCTATCACATATAACCATGTTTGAAAATTATCCACTTTATTCTCTACAGTATTTTGAGCCTGAGAAACAATAACTGGTTTTTCTTGCAAATTACCCATAGTAAAAATCGTAAAACTTATCGCGCTAATGCTTTCGCAAAGGAAGTATTTCGAATGAAATTATATTAAATACATTATAACTAAACTAGCTACCTGGAACCTATATGAAAGTGCAGTATACGCAAAATACTGAACACGATGCTTCTACAATTACATTCAACTTAAATAATGTAACTTGAATATCCTGAATGAAAATATTATGCACTAGACAATGCAAATAATACTTTCACATCCATAGTAACTAAACCTGATTATCATTTAGACATGTAATTGTATAATATATATTTTATATTAACACTAGCTTATAAATCGTGAAGGTAACTTAACAATCCGACCACTTCGCGTTGTTTTCACGGTTATCGGGTTGCTCGGGCCGGGTAACAACGACGTCAGCGGTGTGGACGGTGGTAACGGGAACCGTACATGCGCAGGTGCAACATCCGCTGCGTTGTCAGCGTTACTTTGGCGTGGCGTTGCTTCGTTACCATCACATTCCTTTAATACATATGCAGGCTTTAATCTGTCGATAGAAATATGTACCTGTCTATCGGGTAATTGAATTAGGTAAACCTTTGGGCCCCTTTTTATCACGCGGTACGGACCGTCGTAGGGTGGTTTCAAAGGTTTACGTATTGAATCGTCCCTAACAAAGACATATTCACAGTTACGTAAGTCCTTGTGCACAAAAAGACTATGACAGTTACGTGAATCGTCGGATGTAGGCTTATAACTACTAATAGTATCTCTAATCTTATCCACTAAACAATAATCATTGACGTTACGGTTGTTCGAAAAGCTGTCATAAAAGTCTCCCGGTAGACGCAAGTTTCGTCCGAACGTTAACTCGGCGGCGCTAACCCCTGAGTCGCTGCGGGCGGCCGCGCGAAGCCCCAGTAATACTGTGGGTAGCTCTTCCACCCAGGACCCATGTGACAGGCGAGCTGAAAGTGCTGCTTTTAAAGAACGATGCCAACGTTCAACTGCGCCATTGCTTTGCGGATGATAAGGAGTAGTTCGAATTCTATTAACCCCCAACATTTTTAACAGCTGGTTAAAAAGACTACTCTCAAACTGGCGACCTTGGTCGCTAGTTAACTTTATCGGGCAACCGTAACGACAAATTCAACCTTCATATAAATGTTTGGCAACAGTTTCTGCCGTAATGTCTCGTAACGGAAAAGCTTCAGGCCACCTGGTCCTCCTATCAATTATCGTAAGTAAGTATCTATAACCATCTGGAGAGATCTCAAGGGGGCCAACGATATCGACGTGCAAATGCTCAAAACGCTCTACTTCCGGAAACTTAGTCAGATTCGATACCGTATGTCTGTTAACTTTAGAACGTTGACATTGTATGCACGTTTTTGCCCACAAAGAAACATCACGATTCATACTAGGCCAGAAATACTTTTTGGCTAACATCTTTCGCGTAGAACGAATTCCAGGATGGCTCAAATTATGTAAACTATCAAAAGCTAGGCGTCGAAACTTTTCCGGTAGGTACGGACGAGCTGTATCAGTAGACATCTCACAAAAAATAGACTTATTTAACATAGGTATAACTAGTTCCTTTAACAAAATATTATCGGTATTTAAACCAGATATAACATTCATGATATAACTGTCGCTACGCTGCTCATTTGCAATGTCATCGAAATTCAACGCAGTTGGCATAGTCACGGCTTCGATGCGCGATAAGGTGTCAGCTACGATGTTATTCGTACCGGTTATATGTTTTATATTTGTAGTGAACTCACTTATGAAAGCTAAATGTCTCGTTCTCCGAGGCGTTTCGCTTTCATCGCGTCCTACCTTTTGAAATGCAAAAGCTAAAGGTTTATGGTCCGTATACACGGTTATTTCTTGCCCTTCAAATAATTTCCGAAAATGTTTTATAGCTAAGTATATAGCGAGCAACTCGCGATCGTATGTGCTATATCGCTGTTGGGTGGTGGTCAATTTTTTTGAGAAATAGCCCAATGGTTTCCAGCTATCTCCTTCCTTTTGTTGCAAGACTGCTCCCACGCATATATTGGATGCATCAGTCATTAAAGCGAGTTCGGAACCCACTCTAGGGTACGTCAATGTAGCGGCCTGTGTGAGACCTGCCTTACATTGCGTAAATGCTTCGTTCGCACTATCCGTCCAGACGATGGGAGTCTTATCATTTTTCTTTGAGCTTTTAAGATATTTATTTAATTCTGTTAGATATAAAGTTGCGTTAGGAAGATGAGCTCGATAAAAATTGACCATACCGAGAAAACGTCTTAGCTCTGCAACAGTTTTCGGCTTCGGAAATTCCACAATTGCCTGAACCTTATCTTGCAACGGCCTGACGCCGTCGGTACTAATCTCGTGTCCCAAAAATTCTAGTTTAGTTTGTCCGAAACGACATTTTGCCAAATTAATCGAAATTCCATATTTATTAAGCCTTTTAAAAATAATTTCTAAATGTTGCCTGTGTTGAACTTCGTTGTCACTAGCTATAAGTAAGTCGTCTAAATAACAAAAGACAAAATCAAGACCTTGTAAAATGGAGTTCATAAAGCGCTGGAAGGTTTGTGCTGCTCCGCGCAAACCGAAGGTCATTCGAGGAAACTCGAAAAGTCCGAATGGTGTTATGATAGCGGTTTTCTCCACGTCACCTGGTGCGACAGGTATAAAATGATAACTTCTATTGATGTCTAATTTTGAAAATATCTTTTTATCCGGAAGAATAAAAGTAAAATCGTTCAAGCGAGGAATCGGGTATCTGTCGGGCTTTGTTATCGCATTCAGCTGGCGATAGTCCCCACAAGGTCTTATATCTCCATTCTTTTTAGGAACTACATGGAGCGGACTAGCCCACGCGCTCTTTGAAGGACGACAGATGCCCAGTTCCTGCATGATGCGAAATTCTTCTTTAACCTTTTTATACCTGTCCGGTGGCTACGGGCGCGCTTTCGCGTGCATGGGCGGGCCAGAGGTCTCGATATAGTGGACGACATCGTGTTTCGCAGTTTCTCGGAATGACGCTGGTTTAGTGATGTCCGGATACTTTAACAATAAATCCTGATATGGATGATTTACATCAATAGTTTTAACACTAGGTTGAGATACATTGACAACAGATGCCGAAACATTCAATTCTGTAGTTTTATCTATTAATTTACGCGCGTTTAAATCAACTAATAATTTGTAGTACGCTAAAAAATCGGCGCCCAAAATTGGTTGTTTGACATCTGCTACAACGAATTCCCAACGATAAGGTCGGCGTAAGTTTAAGTTTAACACTATTGTCTTGGTACCGTAAGTTGCGATTTCATTGCCGTTAGCTGCGTATAATTTATATGCACTACACTGATTTAGACGATCTTTTCTCGCGGCTGGTAAAACAGACACATTGGCACCGGTGTCAACTAAAAATCTAAGTCCGGAGTTACTGTCTGACACACACAAACGATTGAATGGAAAAACGGTACAGACCTGAAGACCCTCGGACTGTACCTCGCTGCTCAGTTTTCCGGCTGTGTTGTTTTCCACGCGCAAGGCTTCGTACACCTGTTGGCCTTTTCTCGGAACTTGTAATGGTAAAAGCATAAGTAGTTCTCCTTCCGGGGACGGCAGGAACTGCTACGGCGCCTGGACTGTGAACGACGCTGGTTGCGATCCGGGGCGCGGGACCGCGACCTCTGCTGATCGATCCGGTCCACGGTAGCCTTTATTTTAGCCACCTCAGCTCTCAACAGGGCCAAGTCATAGGCGGTAGTAGATGCTGGCGCTGGCACGGTGTAAGTAGCGGTGGCGGCATATGAAGGCCGCACAGCTTCCATGACGTTATCTGCAACTGCTGCTAGGTTGTCCAGGTCCTTGGAGTCGGACACAGTTAGCACGGCTCGGACTTGTGTCGGAAGACGACCCTGCCACAAGACGCGAAGGGTTTCATCAGGAACCTTGTCAGTAGCGAGCTCACGCATCCGCCGAAGCAGCTGAGATGGTTTCTGGTCGCCCAGCTCTAGCTCGCTCATAAGCTTCTCGATCTGCCTCGACATTGACTCCTCATAGATGTGGAGTAGCCGAGCTTTGAGTGCGTCGTACTTGTAGGTAGGAGGCGGGTTGAGTAATATGTCCGTCACTTGCGCGATAACCTCCTTACTTAGCTTAGACACGACCAGGTCAAACTTCGCCTCATCACTCAACCTCTGAGGTGCGAGGATAGCTTCCGTGCGTACGAACCATACGCGTGGCTGGTCCGTCCAAAAGTCTGCGAGGCGAGACTGTAGGGACACTGCATCTACCCCTGGCGCCATGATGGGTGGTTGCGCGGGTGGCTGGATGTCTTGAACGGGTGGCACGTTAACAGGCGGCACGTTCTGTGACGTAGGCGGAAACGGCGCACTCATGTTACTATATCTATTGTCCACTGATCACAACCACGCGAATATTGCCCACTACTGCATTAACATCACATAGACCACTTCAGTCATCTTGATCACGTCGGGGTCACCAGTTTTGGAGCTGACTCCGTAGGGGTGCCTATTGGTGACCATAATGAAAGGTGAATTCTTTTACTAATATATATTTATTATAGCGAAACGTGCCATACAGTTGGCGGGCAACTAGTGACTGCCTGAAAAATCTTATTCACTACATAATATAGTTACAATACAACGTTGCGAAGTTTACATGTGTGTGCGCGGCACACCTACAATGGTTTTAAAAGTATTAAAAAGTCAACGAGTGCCAGTACCCTAACCTTTTTGTTTTCATTCCTTTTTATAAATGATTAGTTATTTAAAGTTATTGTAGCAGTGATGCTGTAACCTGGACGGAACCCAGACTGATAAACACTCAGCAATATATTATGAATTTAGAAATTGGCTTATGAACACAGGCTTACAAAATTTTGGACAGAGAAGGTAAAATTGAAAGAAGACAGCAGTGGTTAGAGAGAGTAGGGTTGGATAATTTTGGAAGAGTTTTTACGAAATGCTTTTACCACCGAGTTGGATACTGAAGTGCGTTAAGTTAAAAGTTGAGGTAATTTTATACTATTACGGTCCCCTCGTTTTTTGGCTTATTTCGATGATTTTTTAAATCTTTTTTTTCCAGCGGATTTGCGAAAAAAATTAAAGGAATAAAAAAACTTATATTGGTTTCAGGGCTTTAATTGTTCATGAAAATGCGCTCATTCACGTATAATTGATGATAACATTTTTACAAGTAATCGAATGATGTTATTTTTTTCATAATCTACACAAAAAAAGAACAATAAAAAATACAATGAGAAATGTTTGTTTATCAGTTTTTTATTTTGGTGCTTTATTGAGTGTAAGAACTAGATACATTAGTTACGCTAAAATTCTTAAGAAATATATTTTAAAGGCACAAAAAAATACAAAATGAAAAATATATATGAGGCACAAATAATAAATGTAAAGCTATATGGAATGTCCTAAGAACAAATATAACCCATGGTAGAAGGATATGACATTGCAAATGGGTTTAATTTTTTTATAGATTCGACAAATAAAGACAAACTACATATTATGTCGAATAATTGTATGTGTAAACAATCCTGTAACTCTACTATATTCTTATGACCCACGGCTCCTGATAAAAGATATTAATAATTACAGACCTGTTGCAATAGTACCCATTTTATCAAAAGCTTTTGAAAAAGAAATACTTAAGAGACTTAACAATTTTATGGAAAAATTTAATATTATTAATAACGCACAAAATGGTTTTGTAAAAAAGAAGTCCACAACATTAGCTACCTTCCAACTCTTTAAGTTTATTACAGAATGCACTAATGACTAATAATATATATATATATATATATATATATATATATATATATATATATATATATATATATATATATATATATATATATATATATATATATATTATATTGGTTGCGCGGAAAACCATCCGTATTATTGTATTTGACGGTAGGGGTGTCAAGTCGCTTGTTCCTTTCCGAAAAACGATATCATTCATACCCTCCTCGATCCTCCATCGACACATCGGGGTGGTGGGGTGGGAGGGGCAAGAAGATGATTCTAGAATGTCACGAATCATCGGAGCCGAGGACATATAAGACACGCGCGACCGTTGCGCGTCCTCTTCCCACCGCGCCAGTCATTGGAACAACAGCTCTCTTCCCGCTGCAGTCGTCGTTGAAACCACACCGCTAGTAGAAACCGCTTCAGCCTGGAAGCAGTCGAGCTCCAGGAGACCCGCCTCACCTCGTGTGAGATATAGTCGCGCACCGCCTCTCTCCGGAGTGTTCCAGAAGATGTTCCAGAAGTTGCAGCTATAGTGCTCTACACAAATAGAAGAAACCCCGGTGAGTCAACACTCCTTTAATTAGTTCCTGCCTTATATAGTTTAACCCGCTCCAATTTTGTTGTTCTCCTAATCAGGCAGGATTCCTTTTCAGCGATTTGGCACAATAATAGTTTTAGTTTAGGGAAGAGCGAGTGCATTATACCGCATGCTATAGTAGTCGCTTTTACGTAAGCGTAGAAGCAATCGCATATACAGTCCACTTTAGTTAATATCTCACGTAATAGGTTTAAGGTTCGACCGGGGAACTAGACTTCGGCAGCCTTAGACACGTGGCTCCACCATTTTATGGTCACTTCGGCAGGATTTGGTCGAATTGTTGAATTAATTAATTAGATAATGCACTCTAATTTATGGAATAGACTTAAATAGTGTTCGTTTAAATTTAAAATTTGATTAGGTACTCGCAAACAAGAATTATTCGTTTTATAGCGCTCGTATTTGATTAAATTTAAAGCCTATTAAATAATTGAAACAGTGTAATAGGAACCGTTTGATACGCTTACCCACAATCTTGCTAAAATTGTTGAGTGCAAATGACGCGTCACCTCGACTCGCTGCGCAGGTGTTCGATTTAATTACGTAATACGGCATACCGAGTGTCCATCCTTCATTGTTTGTGCGTTGTGAGATTAATTGTGATTGATATAACTTTATTATAATAGTTTAAAATGGCAGTTATTGGAAGTGAAATCAAAATTAAAACGCTTTATGCCAAGAGGGACATACTCTTTTCGCGTATGCAGAATATAAGTGATTATATAAAGAACATTCATATAGAAGCAGTGCGGGAAACCTTTTTGAATGAAATCGAAACGATAGATTCTTTACGGATAGATTACGAAAAAATATTAGACCAAATTAATCATTTGGAATTACAAATCGACCCGAAATACATAGTGAACTACCAACCGCTGCTGGCATTCGAAGATATGTTGTGTCGCGTGAAAAGAACTGCGAGATCCCTACAATCTCAAAACGAAGCAAAGCCGGAAAAACAGGTACGTCCAAGTGACTCGATTAGGTTGCCGCCAATAGATATTCCGGTATTCAATGGTGATATTAAGACGTGGCCCTTCTTCTTCAGTAGTTTTCAAAACAATATACACAATAACCCATCGTTATCGGACGCTGAAAAATTATATTACTTAATTAGTAAACTTAGTGGCAGGGCACAGTCGATCTGCTCTGGTTTTACACCTACAGCAAACAATTACTTATTAATATTCGAAACGCTTAAAACTAAATATGAAGATAGGAGAATGTTAGCTTCCGAATATTTGAACCAGATATTCGATCTTAAACCTATATCATCCGCGAACATCAACGGCTTAGAGCAGTTTCTAGATAAATTTGTGGCATCGGTGGCTGCACTTAAGAATATGAAATTTAATGATCTTATGGACGTGGTGTTTCTCCATGTTGCATTAAAGAAATTAGACCCCGACACCGTGCGTGCGTTTGAAATGGAGCATCGTAGCTCGGAGATGCCTTCCTTTCATTCATTAGCATCGTTCGTGCGAGATCAAATAAGGGTGATGCAGCGCTCTCCGAACGTTAAACAGGAGATTAAAAGGTGCGTCGACCGTAGACAGACTCAACCATCTAAAATAGCAGGGTCGTTAACTTACGTAACCGCTACGCCAACATCACTCCAGCATACTTGTATAGTATGTAAAGATAAACACGGTAATTTATATAATTGTGCGACTTTTCGTAAATATTCACCAAGCGAGCGTTATAAATTAGTAAAGACAAACAACCTATGTTTGAACTGCTTAAGCGATAAGCATTTAGTTGCAAAATGCAATTCGAGTTCCGTATGTAGCAAGTGCGCCAGGAAACATCACACGCTATTACATTTTGAAAATAGCAACATAGCGGCGTCAAGTAAAGCGGACAAGGAATTCGCCCCTACTAAGGTCAACGATTCTAGCGGTCGACCTGGTGATGTCGCTCTGTGCTCATTGGCAAATATGGGAGCACAACCTCCTTCAACCGTGTTACTGGGTACGGCTCTTATTTTGGTTAGGGATTCGCGTGGAAACGAACAAAGCGTCCGTGCACTGCTGGACAGCGGAGCCCAAAATAGCTTTATAACGCGACAATGTTGTCAGCGCTTAGGCTTAGTAATAAATAGGTCACTTTCATGTCCTGTAATTAAAGGCATCGGAGGCACTAGTAAATCGACACAGGGATATATAAATTTAAAAATTTATTCCCGGATAGATCGTAATGTTAACTTTGATATAAATGCACTAGTAGTAGATAAGGTCACTGAACGGTTGCCAACCGTTTCGGTTGACACCTCGGCAATGATTGAATTTAAGAATTTGACTCTGGCGGACGACACTTACGCCGTTCCTGGAAACATAGACATGCTCATTGGAGCATCGCTTTTCCCTCATCTTTTGTTAAACAATAAGGTCAGGGGCAACTCCTCGCATACCGCGCCTTACGCACTGGAAACCGTATTGGGCTATGTGATCCTTGGCTCCGCCCCCATCATAGATAGTATTTCGGCAACCTCTTATTGTGATATGGCTGTCGAACCGCTCGAGTCGTTAGTCCGCAAATTTTGGGAGATGGAGGAGGTGAACGTCCCACCCATAGCTAGCTCAGATGACAGGTTATGCGAGGAAATTTACGTCCGCACGACCGTTCGTGATCGCGACGGTAGATATAGTGTAGCGCTACCCTTTAAAGGAGATGTTTTATCTCTCGGCGATTCGCGTCAAATGGCGGAAAAACGTTTCTACAGCTTGGAGCGTAGGATGCTCGCTTCACCCCAGTTAAAGGAAGCTTACGACGGCGTCATTAACGAATATATAAGAGAAGGTTACATATCACTTGTGGCTTCGAAATTAGATAACTACGAAGACACACCGTCGTATTTCATACCACACCACGGAGTCATTAGAGAGGACAAACTTACATCTAAGTTACGTGTAGTGCTCGACGCTAGTGCTAAAACTAGCACTCACCTGTCGCTTAACGATATCCTCTATAGTGGGCAAAATTTACAGGGCAGTTTATTTAATATAATAGCCAATTTTCGTTTGTTTAGTATAGCACTATCCGCCGATATTCGTCAAATGTTTCTTTGCATAGGGGTCCGTGAATGCGACCGTAGATTCCAACGCATTTTATATCGTTTCAACCCAAAGGAACCTCTAATGGTGTTTGAATTTAACCGCGTTTGTTTTGGTTTAAAGTCGAGCCCATTTCATGCGTTACGCACGGTGAGACAGCTCGCTCACGATGAAGGTCCCTCTTATCCTAAAGCTAAGAGGGCAATTGAGAGCGGATTATATATGGATGATTTTGTGTACTCGGTCGATAGCGTGGAGGAGGCAACCCTAACCACCGCCGAGGTTATAAGGCTCATGAAATCGGGTCAGTTCGATCTTGTGAAGTGGACTAGTAATTCGCGTCCGGTTTTGGATACAATCCCACTATCACACCGTCTTTCGGCGATAAAGGAATTCGACGATTCCGATACACACAAGGTGCTCGGTCTGTGTTGGTCACCAGAGTCCGACGTGTTTAGCCTTAAGGTAAATCCGCCCGTAGAGAAATGCACAAAGCGCACAATACTGTCATGCGTTGCTAGATTATGGGACGTCATGGGTTTCGTAGCTCCGGTGGTATTTTACGCTAAGCTTTTAATTAAACAACTTTGGTTATTGGAATGCGACTGGGATGACTCGCCGCCTGACAGCATTGTTCGGTTGTGGCAGCGCTTTAGAGAGGAACTTCCTTTATTAAGAGAAATTAAAATACCGCGTCATATAAACGTAGATAGAAATAGCGCCATAACAGTCGTTGGGTTTGCAGACGCCAGCGAGAAGGCTTACGGGGGCGTTGTATATTTCCACGTCCAGAATAATGGTAGAAATTCGATTAACCTCATTAGTTCTAAGTCGAGAGTCTCCCCCCGTAAGGTTGTCTCTCTGGCGCGCTTAGAGCTTTGCGCAATATTAGTACTCACCAAGCTTATTACCGCAGTTATCAGCGCATATAGGGATAGAGTTCACATAGAAAGGATATTTGCCTTTTCCGACTCCACCGTCGCCTTATGCTGGGTTCATTCTTCACCCACCGTTGGGATACGTTTGTCGCGAACCGAGTGGCCAAGATACAAGACGAGTTAGAAACGCGGAACTTTTATCACGTGTCCGGTACGGAAAACCCCGCCGATTGTCTATCCCGTGGACTCACCCCGATGCAAATAATGGACCACCCGCTTTGGTTCCACGGACCTGCTTGGGTTCACTTGGATCCCTCGCAATGGCCAATAACCGACTTCAAACCTTCGTCAGTGTCACAACCGCCGGAAGAAAAGAGACACGCTCTAGTGGCGAACGTTTCGAGCGAGGTTTCTCCAAACATTGCTTTGGCGAACCGCTTGTCCTCTTGGTCGAAATTATTGCGTAGCGTAATTTACGTTTGTCGATTCGCGAAGCTTTTACCGCGACGTTCGTATGTCTTAGCATCCGATTACAACTATGCTGAGTCGCTAGTATTACGTGAGCTTCAACGTGCGCACTTCTCTGAAGAAATTAGAAGATTACAATCGAATAGAGCTTGTAGTCGCGCCTTTCAACGCCTTAAGCCATTTTTACAGGATGGGATTGTAAGGGTAGGTGGACGCTTGTCCAACTCGCAATTGAGTTTCGACCAACGGCACCCTATTGTTTTACCGCGTAAAGACCATATCATGAACTTATTAGTCGATTACCATCATAAATTGAACTCGCACGCTTGTTGTTGTTGATGTCGATTTTGCGTCAGAATTATTGGATTCTTACTGCACGTAGTTTAATACGCAATCGGGTGCACAGATGTATAGCTTGCTTTCGGGCACGCCCCAAGCCGTCATTTCCGGAAATGGCGGAACTTAGATCTTGTAGAGTAATACAATCAGTAAAGCCCTTCACGCACACCGGGTCTGATTTCGCTGGCCCGTTTAAGGTCAAGCTCACTCGCGGGCGTGGTATAAGATCCACAAAGGCTTACGTCTGCATTTTCGTATGTCTAACTACTCGAGCGGTGCATATAGAACTCGTTGGTGATCTAAGCACAGCAGGCTTTATGGGTGCATTTAAAAGATTTCTGTCCCGCAGAGGCCCTGTAAGTAAATTGTATTCGGATATCGGTACGAACTACGTCGGTGCAAAACGTATTCTATCGGAACTACATGAGCTCTTAGCTAGCAAGTATTATAATTCGGAGTTCGCTCACATTCTAGCCGAGAACCGCATTGAGTGGTCTCTAAACGTCCCAGCCGCGAGTCATTTTGGGGGCAAATGGGAGACTAATATCAAGAGTCTAAAGAGTCATTTATACCGAGTAATAGGAGATCAAATTTTGTCCTTCGAAGAGCTAAGTACGGTGCTCGCTCAAATTGAATGCGTAATGAATAGTCGCCCACTTTGTCGTACGTTGTCTAGTGACCCCTTGGAACCGCTGGCTCTAACTCCAGCACATTTTTTGAATTTAACGCCTTTAAAGTATTTGCCAGCCGCAGATATGGATGAGAACAGACTTAGCATTTCCGCACGCCACAAATTATTAGATCGGTTAGTGCAATCGTTTTGGAAACGATGGAGGATGGAATACTTGCATACTTTGCAGTCTCGACAAAAATGGAACACAGCAACTGAGCCTTTAGCTGTAGGAACTGTAGTTGTGCTCACCAAAGAGAATGCGCCGCCTCTCCACCGGCCGTTAGGAATTGTCGAAGAGGTCTTTCCCAGTTCCGACGGAGTAGTTAGGAGAGCTCGCGTTAAGACCACGGTTGGGTCTTACTTGCGTCCGGTTGTCCGTTTGTGCCCCCTGCCTCTTCCATAATTTGAATTAGCTTTCTAGATTAAATTGTAGTTGAATTTAGGTAATCTTAGCGTTAGTTAGTTATTTTGTTAGTTGATCTTAGCTCTAGTTGTATTAGTTAATTTTGAAGGAAATCCTTCAAGGGCGGGGGAGATGGTTGCGCGGAAAACCATCCGTATTATTGTATTTGACGGTAGGGGTGTCAAGTCGCTTGTTCCTTTCCGAAAAACGATATCATTCATACCCTCCTCGATCCTCCATCGACACATCGGGGTGGTGGGGTGGGAGGGGCAAGAAGATGATTCTAGAATGTCACGTAATCATCGGAGCCGAGGACATATAAGACACGCGCGACCGTTGCGCGTCCTCTTCCCACCGCGCCAGTCATTGGAACAACAGCTCTCTTCCCGCTGCAGTCGTCGTTGAAACCACACCGCTAGTAGAAACCGCTTTAGCCTGGAAGCAGTCGAGCTCCAGGAGACCCGCCTCACCTCGTGTGAGATATAGTCGCGCACCGCCTCTCTCCGGAGTGTTCCAGAAGAAGCTCCAGAAGTTGCAGCTATAGTGCTCTACACAAATAGAAGAAACCCCGGTGAGTCAACACTCCTTTAATTAGTTCCTGCCTTATATAGTTTAACCCGCTCCAATTTTGTTGTTCTCCTAATCAGGCAGGATTCCTTTTCAGCGATTTGGCACAATAATAGTTTTAGTTTAGGGAAGAGCGAGTGCATTATACCGCATGCTATAGTAGTCGCTTTTACGTAAGCGTAGAAGCAATCGCATATACAGTCCACTTTAGTTAATATCTCGCGTAATAGGTTTAAGGTTCGACCGGGGAACTAGACTTCGGCAGCCTTAGACACGTGGCTCCACCATATATATATATATATATATATATATATATATATATATATATATATATATATATATATATATATATATATATGAATGAACTACCAACAAGAACTCCAATTCTAACAATATGACTGTCAATATAAATGAAACGAAAATAATGCAATTTCACACGACTAGAATTAAGCAAATTAATTTAAATATAATGTGTAATGAAAAAGTGGTTGATTATTATAAATTTCTTGGTATCACTATTGACAATAATTGTAATTGGAAAATGCTTGTTTAATTGATATGCGACAAGTTAAACATATTTGTATTTGCGCTTTGCCGACTTCGAGAAATAGCATCTGCCAAAGCAGCGTTAAACGCCTATCATGGCTACGTTTCATCGATATTGCAGTACGGACTTTTGATATGGGGCAACTGTTCTGAAATAGAACGTGTATTTAAAATCCAAAAAAATGCATTTGAGCAATCTTAGGTGCACATTCCATGACATCGTGCAAGCCATTATTTAAAGAAATAAAAAAGCTGCCACTCGCATCGTATGTATATAAAATAAGCCGCGATTTTTGTCAAGCGATTCCTTGAATACTTCCCAAGTAGTAATTTTTTAAGAGATAGAAGTTTAAGAACAAAATCTAATAACAAAATATACTTTCCAAAAGGTAAGTTGATGCTCTCCAAAAAAATTCATACATAATGGCGATTATAATCTTAAAGTATGTATTAAGATTATAATCGCCATTATAATCTTAATATTATTTACTCTATTATTCTATTATTTACTCGTCGGGTAAATTTTTACCCGACGAGTTTAAAAATTTCCCAATGATAAAGTCAAAAAGCTAACTTCATGAATGCTATTTTTAATTCATAAAAATAAAAACAAATTACATATTTAAATCTCTTTATCTAAAAATGCTTGAATTTTTTGGTGTGAGTTTGTAAAGGACTTCGATAGTTATAGAATATTTATTAGTTAGTTATTTTTACTGTACATATGAACATTTATATTTTGACATTTGTAAAGGATTGAGTGCATTGACCTCTGTATATACAAGTACGCTGGACTGGCTATACACCATGACATGATGAAGCGATTTGATTTCCGCCATTTTGGCGCTGATAGTAGAAATGCACGTCCACGGAACTAATACCAGCGATAAGACAGTGTACCAAATTATATCGATAAAAATTCTAGACCCTACCTATACCTAAATAAATAGAATGGACTCTATGGATAGATGGACTCTACTCGTAACGTCCATTCTATTTATGTATCATATTAATATAACGCTATTATCATTCATCATCTTTAAAACCCTTCAGAAATCCACTACTGAACATGGCCTCCCCCAAAGAATGCCACAAAGCACGGTCCTGAGCTACATGCATCCATTAACTTCCTACATGTCTAACCGGGTTTTTACTCCATCTAGTGGGGGAACGTCCTACACTTCACCTGCCAGTACGAGGCTGCCACTCGAGAACCTTTTTCCCCATCGGTATTCGGTTCTTCGAGCTATATGGTCGGTCAATTGCCACTTCAGCTTACTAATCCATTGGGCGATGTCGGTCACTCTGGTTCTGCTGGAGATATCCTCATTCCTAAGTTTGAATCCCTGAGCATAGCCCTCTTCATAGCTCGCCGAGCGACTTCGAGCTTTCTCATACGGCCAGCAGTGAAAGACCTCGTCTCAGATCCATAACATCACTGGCAATACGCATTGGTTGCACAATGTTGTTTTGAGGTATTCCTGACGAGAAGATGTGTTGTAATCTCCCGAATGCTGCCCAGCCAAGTTGAATCCGTCGATTGATCTGTGGGTCGAAGTTGAACTTACCTAGTCGGACTATTTGTCCCAATAAAAATACTCATCATCAACTTCAGCTAAGTGCTCCCAAAACCACCGGGATAGGTGTGACATGGACATTACATATGACTTTTGTTTTGTCCATGTTCACCTTAAGACTTATCCGTTGGGAGACACTATTGAGGTCATTGAACATAGTGCGTAGGTCCTCCAGCGATTGTGCCATAAGGACTATATTGTCGGAAAACCGAAGGTGAGTGACGTATACGACATTGACGTTAATACCGTATTGTTTCCAGTCCAGTAGGTTGAAAACGTTTCCCAATGCAGCGGTAAAGTATTTCGGGGATATTACGTCACCCTGTCTTAAACATCTATACAGTTGGATTAGCCATCATAGCCCTTAACCATTCAACTAAAAAAAAATATTTTAAACTAAGTACACAAAATAAAAATAAGAACATAATTTCTAGAATAATTTATTGTCAACCGTCCATTTGGTTTTAGTATTATAAAAAACAAATCAGCTGCTATAATAACGCCTATTCTAATCAACTACAGGTCTGTCTATAGACAGTAAAATATTTTCTACTATATAAAAATGTATGTTTGGTCGTATTTTCTATGATGCCATACTGTTCATCAGATTGCGGTAAAACTTAGTCAACTTATTGGTTGCACTTGTGCGAAGGTTATAGGAATGGTATAATAAACTGATACCAGGTGGCGTGCGTATTATACTGACTATTAATTTGAAAGTTAAAGAAAGTTATATATCATTCTATTTCAGTCATTGTATTATCATTCCTAATTATACAATATAACTGTTCCACATTATAACGATATTTCCACAATTACTTCTTCTGCGGCAGCAATGCGCAAGCTAGCAATATAATATATAAAAATACAAACTTTGAATTACATAGTTATCAGTTATTCACAACGTCATTTTCGAAATTAAAATTACAATATTAAAAAAATAACTGAAATTATCAATTACCGAGCCCGATATGTGAATGGAGCCAGGGAAAAACGATCACGAACGAAACATCAAGTGGTGCAACCTCACCAAAGTCGCGAAAACAGTCGAGTGGCGTATCGCCAATCGCCATACCACCACTCTTCTTCCCTTACGACTCCACCCCGACTACAGCGATACAGGGAGAGGAATCTCCTCTAGCTGCAGCCCACTAACACATATCCCACGTGGCTCGATATCATCAGGCGACCTTTCGACACTTGGCTATGGCCCTTGAGTTTGGTGGAAAATAAGGAAAGAAGAAATAAAAAAAAACACTCAAAACAATAATCTAATACTTAGTACTTGGTAGTTGGTAGTGCTTGGTACTGGTACTACCAGAAAATATTGTCGGCATACTGCACTTTTTCAAAGTGGTGCAGTTCTAATGCTTAATAAAACGGTCGTCTATGAAATGTTTGGAACAAATAATATGATCATTTTGTTTCAGACGCCAATCCACAATATTTATGATTTTAAGCCATAATTTTAGTCTAGGTTCAGTTGGAAACCTGATAATAAACATTTGATAATCATCTGTTATTGGTGACTTTGTTTGCTAACAGATATGGGTAGGAAAGAACATCGATATAAGTATTATAGACAAGGAACTCGACAACCATATTGAATTTTATTGTTTATCAAAACTCAGTAATATACAGACAAACATGTTGGTAAATATGATATTAAGATTAGTAACAAATTTCTAAGTACTTATATTATCAAAAAGTTTTAATTTGTTTAACATTTACAGTAAATTCACTTACTTGTGAAATGTTATAACACTTCCTTTTTGGTAACGAGTTTTACAGATTACGCACCCTCTCATTATTAATAAAAATAATTCTTATTATGTAACTAATACTATACACAATGAAACAACATAAAATACTTTCGTTTTTTAAGTTTAATATTTCAAAATACAGACTTATTAAATATGACAATATGAATAAGACAACACACTTCGGCATATTATGTCAATTTTATTTTTCAAGACATTCTTTAGCGGCGCTTCAAATTGGCACAGTCATTTTGTATGGTATAGCCAGTCCAGCGTACTTGTATATATAGAGGTCAGTGATTGAGTGACATTGTTTTTAGTATAGTTAATCTTTTGAAATTTATTTTATTATCGATTGGACATTTTTAAATTACATTAATAAGTTAAATTCATCAATAATTGAAAAATTATGTGTATATCTATTTAGCCAAAATTTGCATGCCTCGATAAGGCAGAATATATAGTAACTTTTATGTTTTAATAATACTCTTGTAATATATACCTAAATTCTATGCAAATAAACAATTATGAATTATGTATCGAAGCAACTATGGCAAATATCCCCCCATGAGTAACGACGCAAACAAACGGCCCCCAGTCCCCGGCGGCCCCGCTATTCCTGTCTACGGTGGCGACCATGGTAACGGCGGGGCAGGGGGTGCTAAGAATCTCTGGTGGAGGTTCGATTGCCACTCACGACGACTCGACCTGGCAACATATAATGCACGCACCCTCAGGACTGACGAGAAGATACTGGAGTTGGAAGAAGAAGTAGACAAGTTGCGCTGGCATATTATTGGGTTATCCGAGTTCCGAAGAGAGGGGGAGGACACGATAATCATTGAGTCCGGCAACATGTTCTATTAACGGAAGGGCGATCATCTGTCCCAAGGAGGTGTCGGATTTATCGTCCACAAGTCTCTCGTCAACAACGTTGTAAAGATTGAGAGTGTGTGGACGAGGGTCGCGTACCTGATACTCAGAATCACCAAACGGTATTCGCTGAAGGTCATACAGATTTATGCACCGACCTCGGCACATCCCGATGAGGAGGTGGAGGAAATATATGAGAATATTTCTAGAGCCATGCATTCCTCCAAAACCCACTACACGGTGTTGATGGGAGTCTTCAACGCAAAACTAGGCACAAGAGAAAGCGGTGAGCTGAAGTTAGGAAAATTTGGAGTAGGCCAACGGAAACGTAGGGGCCAGCAACTGGCCGACTTCATAGAGAAAGAGGGACTTTTTATGATGAACTCTTTTTTTTTTCAGAAGTGGCCCTACAGGAAGTGGACCTGGTCAAGCCGACGGTTCGACAAAAAATGAGGTCGACTTCATTATGACGACCAAACGCCAACGGTTCAGTGATGTCTCAGTGATCGCAAGGGTGAAAACTGGCAGCGATCACCGCATGGTTAGAGGCACACTGAAGCTAAGCGTTAAGTTGGAGAGGTCTCGTCTAATGAAGTCAACGCTCCGTCCCCTCGTGCTCTAATCCAGAATCCTCGAATCCCGAAATCTTTCAGCTCGAGTTACGTAACCGCTTTCAGTGCCTAGAAGATTGCAATGCAGTGGACGATATGAATGACAAGCTCGTGGAAACTGTCCATGCGGTCGGAGCTAAGTACTGCAAGCCCGGCCGCAGAAGAACACAAAAGCTCTCCAATCACACTCTTGATCTCATGGCTGTTAGACGGGAGATGAGGCTGCAATCGTCAACAGATTTAACAGCATACAGGCAACTGAACAGACAGATCTCTTAATGCATGCGGCGAGACTTACGCAAATTTAATACTGCTAGTATTGAAGAAGCAATTGAGCGGAACCAGGGCTCCAAAGTCTTTGCCAGAGATCTGTCTGCCAGTAAGAGCCAACTGTCAAAGCTGAAGACTAAGTGTAGCAGCAATGTTTCCGGGACACCTGAGATTCTGAATAAGATTGAGAGGTTCTATGGGCAGCTGTACACATCATCGTTGGAGCCACACGCAAGTGTTAGTAATGATCCAAGAGCGGGTCTTATTCGACACTATTCCAATGATATCCCGGACGTCAGTCTGAGCGAGATTAGAGTGGATTTCCAGCACCTTAAAAACGGCAAGTCCCCGTGCGAGGATGGAATCACAGCGGAGCTTATGAAAGCGGGTGGGAAACCGGTACTTGAAGTACTTCAGAGGCTTTTTAATTTCGTCCTCCATGGTGGCACTTCGCCGGAGGCGTGGAGCAGAAGTGCGAAAGTCTTGTTCTTCAAGAAAGATGAAAATGCCCTCTTGAAGAACTACAGACCGATATCCCTTCTGAACTGCGTCTACGTGCTGTTTTCGAGAGTCATTACGAATCGTGTCGCACGCAGACTCGACGGCTTCCAGCCTCCCGAACAAGCCGGTTTTTGAAAAGGATTTAGTACCATAGACCACATACATACCCTTCAGCAAATTGTACAGAAGTCCGAAGAGTACAATCTGCCACTTTTCCTGGTGTATGTGGACTATGAGAAAGCCTTTGATTCCGTGGAAACTTGGGCGGTGCTACAGTCTCTTCAGCAGTACCAAGTTGACTGTCGGTATATCGAAGTGCTGAAGTATTTGTACAGTAGGGCTACGATGGCTATCCGAGTACAGAACCAGAGTACGAAACCTATCCAACCGCAGCGAGGTGTAAGACAGGGTGACGTCATTTCCCCGAAATTTTTCACCGCTGCATTGGAAGACGATTTAAAGCTACTGGACTGGAAAGGATACGGTATTAACATCAATGGCCAGTATATCACTCACCTTCGATTTGCTGACGATATAGTCCTTATGGCAGAATCGCTGGAGGACTCAAGCACTATGCTCAATGACCTCAATAGTGCCTCCCAACGGATAGGTCTTAAGATGAACATGGACAAAACACAGATCATGTTTAATGCCCATGTCACACCCATGCCGGTAGTTGTTGGGAGCACTTAGCTCGAAGTAGTTGACGAGTACGTACCTGGGACAAATAGGCCGGCTAGGTAAGTCCAACTTCGACCGAGAGGTCAATCGACTGATCCAACTCGGCTGGGCAGCGTTCCGGAAATTACGACACATCTTCTCGTCAGGTATACCTCAAAACCTGAAAACTTAGTTGTACAACCAGTGCGTGTTGCCAGTAATGACATATGGAACTGAGACGTGGTCCTTCACTGCTGGCCGTATGAGGACGCTCAAAGTCGCTCAGCGAGCTATGGAGAGGGCTATGCTTGGAGTTTTCTCTGCGTGATAAACTTAGAAATGGGGATATCCGCAGTGGAACTAGAGTGACCGACATAGACCAACGGATTAGTAAGCTGAAGTGGCAATAGGCTGGCCATATAGCTAGTAGAACCGACAACCGTTGGGGAAAAAAGGTTCTCGAGTGGCATCCTCGTACCGGTAGGCGAAGTTTAGGGCGACCCTCCACTAGATGGAGTGACGACCTGGTAAGACATGCAGGAAGTCGATGGATGCAGGTGGCTCAGGACCGTGCTTTGTGGCATACCTTGGGGAAGGCCTATGTTCAGCAGTGGACTTGTAAAGGGCTGTAATGATGATGATGATGATGATGTATCGAGAGAAGCAAACTCGGGACTTAAGGCATCCCGACTCGGACAGGTTAGGTTAGAAGGAGATGGCGAAGTCGTGTGAGCGGGCGAAGCGAGCGAATTTGATACACTGTCCGAGTCGGGATGCCCTAAGCTCGCTTCGTTGGATCTTACACTCAAAAAAAAACACCAAAATATTAACTGTTACAATTATTTCGATTTTATAGAGCGTTTATGATAACATTTAAAATCAGAAAACCATATAAAAACTTTAAGTAAGATTAAAAATTAATAAAAAAACACTTTTCAATAATATTTTTTTAATAAAAATAAAAATATAAATTTCTTTACAACCTTCCGCTAAATAAATACAATGATGTGTCTTCCCTGGATTGAAGAGCACCTCCCGCCCTCCCTCAATTGCATGCACTAACTCCGTCACCACTAGTCCCAGCACCACTACTCCCAACACCACTATTCCAGGTAAGACACACCATCGACGATAATACGACACGTGTTTCGCCTCTACACGAGGCATCTTCAGGTAATGTAGACTCTACTGCGGCTGACCGCTAAGTCCGTTTAGCGGTCAGCCGCTTATTTTTTATTATAATGGATTTCCGCAAAGTAACGCCTGATTCTATCAATTATTTTTTAAATGTTCGTTTTTTGTGTAGATTACCAAAAAAAAAAATATATAAACTTCGTTTAATGCTTTGCAAAAAAATTATGAGCGATTATATTCGAGGAAATGCGTTTATGATCACATTTAAAGTCGTAAAACTATATGAAATTCTCAGGTGAGATATTTTTCATATATTTTTCATAAATACGCCATAAAAATGAAGATTAAAGAAACATCTAAATGGGGTGATTATTCGATTTTCTTGAGCCGAAAAACGACGACCGGAACCGCGAAAATATAAAATTACCAAACTTGACAATTTGCGTGAATGTAGGTAGAAGATATTCTAATCAAACATGCCCCTGCTAACAACACTTAAACCGCCAGCTTTAGATTAATTTAATTGAAAGAAAAGTCTTTCTTATTTCATCCCGATCAATATTGGTAAAAAAACGGATTGAAGCAATAAACGCGATTGTTTGTGTTTGGATTGATAGGTCCAACGCAAAAACAGAAGCAAAATGAAAAAGGTGACTCATTCAAACCTAAAAAAATGAGGAATTTTTACAAATCTTTTAATTATTCTTATTTATTAGTCTATTTATAAAAATATAGAGCTTTTAAACTTTATTCCTCGTTGAAATTTTTTAATTTCAATCTAATTTGTTTGTCTACACTAATTTAACTGCAATGTAACTTTCAACATTGAGTTGATCGATAGTTACATATGGGTAATATATAAGGTAGTGTCGCCGAATATGGCCCGGTTCCTAGGATAGCCCACTTTAAAAAAAATACAGTTATGATTATTCGAAACATTTGAAATTTCGCGGATTTATGCTACTAGTACCTTAAACAATAATGCAAGTGTGTTTCATTACCGGCGCGTTGCCATTTTGAAGACAAATGACAGTTTGCTTGATCATGTCAAGACGATGCACGTTTAATAACCTCCATTATCTAAATCCTTTTGAAAATTAACAAATTTTAAACAAATCTCTTTGCTCTAAACTGTGATAATTCATATTAAATCTATTTATCAGTGAATTGCAGGTGAGTGTTATTATTTTACTTCCTTTTTTGTATTTTTACGAGATTATACTCAACCCGGGTGTAATTTCCTATCATGGCCCATAGCCTAATTCCCAAACATAGCCCGGGCCTTTCTAGGATTATTGAAATGTAGTGTGAGTATATTTTTGTGTTTGTTTGTTTGGTTTTTTTTAAGTTTGAGTCGTTGTTGAGATGGAATAAGAATATATTAAATTTGAAGTAAGCAATTTTTTAAATTACTTTTGACGTACTAAATTTTTCGTTTTTTTTCTATTTTTTATCGCAGATTAAAATGAAGCCATACATACTAAAGAACGGCGCGGGGAACGGGGGGATGCACATAAACACAGTTGAAATCCGCCCTTCAGCTAGTGAAAAGCTGCCAATTGTCACAGCGAAAAGTTGCTGAAAAACATATGGCATACCAAGGCGAACTACTACACATATACTACACGTATAAACCACGACCACACGGTTGGTAGTGTCATGGCTGCAAGGTGGATAGATTTGATGATATGCGCCAATGCCAAAAATGGTATGATGAAGTTTGTGTGGGTTTAACCAAAGACGATGAGGAGCAATTCATATATACATAGTGCAATTAAAGTTCTGATGAAGCTGTTATGTAAATTCACTTTTTAAATTCTTTTCAGTTATTTTAGAAGTGTACACACTCTATTAAATACAGTAGCGTCTAATTCATTTTAATTATCTAAGTATATTTTGATTGACCTCAAAGTTAATTTTCAGTATTCCTTGGATGGCCCACCTGTGAATGACATTAATAAAAAAATTTATAAAAAGAAACTGATTTATTTTTATTTTTGATAAATTACTTTCAAAGGTGATCACAAAGTTCAATTTTATTTTATTTGGTAGTTTGTTATTATTTTATAGTTGATTTTCATTTTGATAGATTTAAGATGGCCCACATTTAAATTTTTGGTTGATTTTTTAACTTTTATGAATATAATTATAAGAAGGATGTGTTTTTATTTTGATGTTTTATGTTAAAAGTGTTTACGTGTTTCTAATGCATATATTTCCATTAATATTTTTCGGGCCATCTTAAGAGACCAGCTTCCCAAGATAGCCCAACAGCAAGTTTCTGAAAAGTGTTTACATTTGTGTTAAAACGCCAAAAGCTGTACTACTTTTTTAGACATCTAGTTTCTCAAATAAATATATTACAACTTCCATTACGTTTTTTCTTTACTTTACTTATCTGCAAGATTTTACGAGGTTTTGAAATTAAGTGGGCCTTCATTGGCGCCTGTACCTTATGAGGTTTGTTATATACGAGGTAAAGTCGCATGATCATCTTAGTTAGCAACCTTTGACAACCGACTAAAATAGCTCGGCATTTTATTGGATTGACAGAAAATTCATTGCCAGAAGTTTTAGTGACAGTCCTTGACGTCTCAGGAAAAAGTTTGCCATAAAGTATATATTATTTCTCCCCGTGTAATTATCTGTTTCTCAATAAACGATTTTAATTTAATGAATTCTTAAAGTGATGTGAACGTTTCATGATGAAAAAATCTCTAGTGACTTTTAAGTTTGAGTTGCAAATTAAGCGCGATACAATTAATTTCATTAAGTTCTTTTACTTCATTTCAACTGCAAATTCCCCTGGTGAATTGCAGATGCGTTGCCGGCCCTTTAGAAAGGAGTAAGCTCTTTTCTTGAAGGTCCCCAGGTCGTATCGGTCCGGGAAAATCTCCGGACCGATACGACCTGATATATATATATACGATATACGAGTAATTAACTAGATATTTAGTTCTGAAACTAAACATCTAGTTAATTACTGTAAAAGAATATAGTAGCAAAACTAATTGATGATAAAAGAAAAATTTTTGCAACAATATTTGATACTAATATTTGAATAATTCCAAGCACGCGCTTACGGTATGCTGACTATTGAATATACACGGACCACATCAAACAATTTTCCATGTAAATAATTCATGCTGCGGTGTACGTTTTAGCTTTCAGCATGTCACTATGTATCTGGTTTTATTTATTTTTACTAGCTTTCATAACTTTTAAACTTAATAAAAAGTTTATTAAAATTATTTTTGAAATTGTAATCGCAATGTTTAACTTTTAACAAATACTAAAATTTAAACGTCTCGTATAACTTGCACTTCGTCGAAACGAATCAGGAACACATTAATAAACTTTCATTTGGTTTCATCATTCCATCATGTGCACAATAACAGCTGCTACTTCCGTAGTTTTAGGCTTCTAAATATGGCTATCTGACAAGCTCTCGTCATCTGCTTTGTGTGTCTGATGTGGTCTCTGTAAAACTGACAAAAGCATAAAAGTAAAAAGTACGTAATTTTGTAGATAAATAGTAATACTGATGGTCTTTTTTTTTTACTTAAGTCGTCTTCTCTAATATGCAGAGTCCATGTTTAGCTATATATTTATTATGAACTCTAGAGTCTTAAGCAGTAAATTATCACGCTCAGAATAATTTCATGTAAGGAACAAAGAATTATCAAAAAAAATAAGAAACTAAAGTATCACAACATATTCAAATTCTATAAAATTGAATTTGTCTGAGCACTTATACAAACACAAATCGACTTAAAATAATAAAAGTAAATTCTTGGCACGACGTAACATCGGATTAATTCCAGTAGCCAAATTTTACGAACGCACCATCCTCACCATCTGGATGCTTGGCGGTCACCACTGTGCGTTTTACTAGGAGTTTTCTTCCTCGTACAATTTCTCTATGGAATTGTTTACCACCGGCAATTTTTTCGGAACGATACGACTTAGGGATCTTCAAAAAAAGAGCTTACCCCTTTCTAAAAGGCATTAATGACATCTGAGCCACCTGCATCAATCAACCTCCTCTACATCATAGACCTACACTTCGCTTACACACGAGGCGGCCACTCGAGAATCTTACTGCCAGACATCACGTAAAGCATACCATGCCGCATTACATTAAGTTTCCTCATTTTTTTTTATATATAGAATTTATTTTTATTCATTATAGATATTGAAAGATTCTGCAACTAAAATAACCCTGTCCGATCAGTTAGGGTTATTTTCTACCGCATAACACACTCATATTCAGTAAGTATCGAAGTGACATATTTTTTGCAATTTTTAAAATCTTTCTTAGTGGCCTATGTAACTATATATGTAAATATACAATATAATGCCCACATTTAACTGTCGGAATAAAAGAATAGACATCAAGACTGCAAAAAATTTCAACATCAGAAACTCGGTGGTTGATATTTACGATTATTAGATACTACATTTCCTTTAGTGATTATTTATTGTGAAGTAATTTTCCTGTGTACAGGTTTTATCTATTCCGTAGAGATTCTCTCTAGCAAATAAATGTATAAATGTGTATTGCCATATTGCACGCAAAAGCGGAATAGCCATTTTAACGTTCAATCTAAATATGACTCGTTCCTCAGTATTATATAACAGTTTGCAAGCACGGCTTTTACAACTATTATCATAAGAAATTTTATTATTCATAAATTTAGAAGTAAATATTAATTTCATGAATTAATTTACTCGTATAGACGTAACTTAAGTTAAAGAATATTGTAGTGTGTATTTTAAATAATATTATACAAATTTATTTGATAGAGGTAGTTCCACGAGTAACAAGATATTGACAGCATAATATCAAATTTAAATCTATTTTAATACCAGAATGAGCCTTTATTAAAAAAACGTTCAATCTAAATATGACTCGTTCCTCAGTATTATATAACAGTTTGCAAGCACGGCTTTTACAACTATTATCATAAGAAATTTTATTATTCATAAATTTAGAAGTAAATATTAATTTCATGAATTAATTTACTCGTATAGACGTAACTTAAGTTAAAGAATATTGTAGTGTGTATTTTAAATAATATTATACAAATTTATTTGATAGAGGTAGTTCCACGAGTAACTTAAGATATTGACAGCATAATATCAAATTTAAATCTATTTTAATACCAGAATGAGCCTTTATTAAAAAAAAAACCTAAACAAAAATGAATAAAATTATAATCGTGAAATACATCTAATAATATTAATGTGTAATGTGATCGATTTTCCTAATCGCTGTAAAACAGTCCCGCAATTAGAGTATTCGTATCTATCCTTGTTTATTACTAACAGTTTATAAATTGTCCCAAAAAAGACTAATTTGTCCCTTATGTCGCTTTAACACGCTGCTGCCCATCTCCTGCTGTTTTACTTTTTTCCCTTTGTCGCCTCTTACAACACCCACATAATGAAATGGGCTAATAGATATTCTTACAACGCCACCACACGACATTAATTGCATTTGGAAAGGTGGTTGATAATGATAAAAATGTCATTTATGCGCATAGTTCATGTAATAACGTTATCCTATTCATGTAAAACGTTATCCTATAAGTTGTTGACGAGAGACTTGTGGATTATAAATCTCGACACCTTCTTGAGACAGATAGTCGCCCTCCCGGTGATAGAACAAGTTGCCGGAATCGAGGATTACCGTGTCCTCTGCTTCCTTTCGGATCTCAGATAATCCTATAATATATCAGCGCAACTTGTCTATTTTTTCTTACAGCTCCAGTATCTTCTCATCAGTCCTCAGGGTGCGTGCGTTATATGTTGCCAGGCCAATTCGTCGTAGGTGGCAACCAAACCTCCACCGGAGATTCCTGGCGCCCCCTACCCCACCGTTACTATGGTCGCCACCGTGGGCAGGAATAGCAGGGCTGCCGGGGACTGGGGGCCATTTTTTGTGTCGTGCCTCATGGGGGGATGTTTGTGAGTATATAGTATATTTCAAAATATAATATATAAACATTAAGTCACATCAAACTCAACAACTCTAGCATTGCCGTTTTCTATTTCAAATATGAATCAGCATATATTGACAGAACACAAAGGAATTTTTGATTCTAGAATATTTTGAGCCTTTGAAATTCAATTTCCATAGTGAATAATACTCCTTTATCTCAGCTCAACTTGGCTTGATTATACTTTTTCATATAATGCAAGGTCAGTAACGTTTGGATGTATTTAAATAATTTTGTTGCCATGGACGTTAAAAAAGTAATTTTGCATAGTAGGTGTTATGTTAGACTTTTCTCCAAATAAGATATTTCCATCTGCATAAGTTGAAATTTCTTGATTGATGAGCCATGCTTCGTGATCAAAAATTCTTACAATAATTGTTCTCCGGCGATTTTAACTCATACATTAATCAATGATTGGGTGCATCATTACTAGTGAGAAAGTATCAATACTTTACTCAATGCCGGATTGGAATGGTAAGTACGGGCAAGTATATACTAAAATGCTTGCTAATTAATGTATTTTTTGAAAAAAAAAATAAACTCTGTCTATATTTCGAAATATGAAGATTGAAATGATGGTGAAAATGAATACTGTCATAGTGTAGGTACGAACAAAGAGTTATAAAAATATTAATAGGTGTAACGAAGTTGAAATGTATAGAAATCTATTGTAATAACGAACAATAATAAATAAATATAATTGAAGTTTTGCAAAATCACGCACGCATGCAAGCATTTACAGTTACCATGTAAATAAACACTCATAACGGAGGTTGAAGGAGTTTTTTTAGCTTTGAAAACATGGCGATGCTTGTCTGATTAATATAGTATTTCTGGAAGATTTATTGAAGTCCGCCAAAGCTCATAGGAGAAGTGCAGCAGAATAATTGCAATATAAACTCCCAGAAATGAGAAAGGGCCTTTTTTCTTTTTTTTTGTGATAAGTTATAAAAGAAATTGGTGCCGAATACTTTTAGTAATTTAAATATTGTAAAATTCATAACATCCAACTCACTGTTACAGTTATTAATTACTGCCGCTTTGTATGAAATATTTAAGAAAGTTGATACTTATAGTCCAGAAGGAAGAGGCACATGAGTACCAAAAACTATACCACTACAATTTTTTACGCGATTCTCCTCAAATTGTCCTACTGATGATATAAATGCATGTTGCCATGAGGCAAACCGGTGGCATATTATTGAAACGGATTTTTTTTTGCAAGGAATCGTTATTTTAAAACCAGACATTTTTTATTTTTTTTTGATGTAATATGAGATAAAAAATTTTTAGACCTATTACGAATAAATTAACATTATCAGATTATGAATTTTAAGTGTTTGAAGAATCCCACATTCGGATACTTTAAGCCCATTTAAATACATAAAGAAAAGGAATTTAATATAAAATATGTTTTTTTTTAATATTTTTGAAAAATATCAATAAAAAGTTCCCAAAACCTTTTACATTAAAATTAATATTTTCAGATATATGCATTTTAAATGTTTGAAAAATCCCAATTTCGGACACTTGACTAATAAAAAATATGTTAAAAAAAATTGTATGATAAAATAAATATAAAAATGTCCTATAACTTTTTACGATAAAGTGAATATTTTCGGTGTTACTTAATATATAATATAAAATTTTTAAACGTTAATAGTAAATTCGGAAATGCTTACTTTTGACTCATTTAAAAATATATAAATAAAAATAATAAAATATAAAAGATTTTTTTATATACAACTTTTAATTCAAGTTTTATCCTTAAGCGATATTAATAAAAAATCTTTTTTTATATATTTTTATGTAATTTTTTCTTTTAATTAATTGAAGCACCGTGGGAACGCATAGCTACAGTCGTGGCGTCGGTCGCTTGACAACTGATACCGGAGTTGAGCTTATTAAATATATTTTTTGTACATGGGATAATTCAGAGGATGTTTTGGGTATATTGTGTGACCTATCCAATGCTTTCGACTGATACGTTATTAAGAAAGCTAGAGACTATGTTGTCAAGAACACAGCGTTTTATCTTATTATTTCATATTTAAGTAACAGAACGCAGAAAGTCATTATCAATGGTAAAAGTTCTTCCGGGACACATGTACTAATGGGTTTCCTTCAAGGTCCATTCCTACTTCTAGTGTATATTAATGACCTACCTTCCCTTATACGGGATAATCATGATATAATACTATTTGCTGATTATTTAAATGTGACAAAGAGAATAAATACTATATCAAAATTAGTGCATTAGTTTTACGTTAATATTCTACATTTAGACGGTAATAAATCTATATGCATAAACACCAAATGGTCAAATCTGTTGGTATATTCAGTTTTTAAAAGGGGAAAAATTGAGTCCCTTTAAATCCACTGTTTTCCTTAGCATTACTCCTGATGCAAAGCTTCAGTGGGGCCGCCATATATCCATACTAGCAAGCAGATTAAGCTCTGCAGCTTATGCTTTTATAAAAGAAAATATATAAAGAAAATATACGAAGTTTTTCTACTACAAATTCAAATATTTTATGAAACAAAACTGAATACAAAGGGCTATTATAATATAAATGAAGCAGCAATTAATTATAATCCGTGATAATGAGGTAGTCGCTTTCTAAAATAAAGTTTGTAAATAGTTAGTTTTCATAACAATAGTATAAATTGTGTATTATCTATTATACTTTCAATACAAAGTTTCACTGGGCTTATTGCTGGTTCTTCCCAGAACACAGCTATTTTTCCGAACAAGTCGTAAAGTATAAAACGACTTTTAATAAGAACTACATATATGTAATTTATATAGAATTAAAAATACCCTATTCCACTCTATGCCTCTATAATGAAGGCTGTTAATGATGATAACAATATTTTACTTATTCATAGATCAAACGCTGAGAAAAATAGGTTTCGTAACCGTTGTCTCTATCAAATTCTTTATAAGTGCGCTGTCACAAAGTCTTGGCTATATGATCACAACACCTTCACCTATAAAAACCTCAATTTGAACCACGTAAGTGAATTACTTTTTAAAATGATTTCAAAATTATGAAGTGTCCGATCTATTGAAATAATTGTAATGCAAATTGTTAAAAAAAATAGTAATTATTATAAAGGTTCCATGCGTGTTGATTCATAGGCCATTTTTACAGTGTATTTCTATTGACCGCTATTTACCTAATTATAACCTTATAATCTGAAAGTGTTTTGACTTTTTTAGAATTCTCAGAAGTGTCTGTAGTTTAAGTTAAAATTAAATTAAATATATAAATTGTTCAAAACACAAAAAGTGAATTCACCTCCCTTTTTGGTTTTCAGGTCAACAATGTATGGACGCCGAACAATGTCCTTTATTAAACTTTATATCGAAATGCAGTATAATATTGTTGCGCGCCTCTGACGATGACACTTGCGCTATCTGGTATCAAGTATCAGAAATATGAGTGTCAAGATCTTTCTGGAACTCTCCCAACAACGCCACCTAGTAACGAATAGAAGTACTAAGCTTTCTGGAAAGCTCCACACTCGAACTTTCTGATCCCGGTCGATCGTGGGCCGGTATTTAATGGAATATTCTGGACGTATTGGCGAAAAAGGCGTATATAAAGGCCATAGATATAAGAAATAAGGAGATATGCTCAGTAGTTGAAAATGTATCGGAACCCGGTGTCTCCAGTTGGCCCCTACCACGCGCCAACTACTACATATGCACATCAGTAAAAGCAATAGATACACAATCGCGCACACACTCGCATTTTATAAATCAGAACATACTACACAACCAATTATAAACCTTATCTCATCATACGCAGCGTGCATTTACCATGCACCGTAAAAAAATTATTCACACAAAAACATCTGTCGCTATCATTCACTCACAAAAGCCGGCAGCGGCTGCTTCACGAAACTATCGTGTGAGTGAGAGTATCAGTAAAACACTTATCCATTGCGCTATAAGACCAGCTGATTCACAGGTCGATTTGTACTAAGCAAGCAATGGTTTTTGTTCCTAATGAAAACATTTGATTTGGTTTTTCATCGTGTTTCTAGTACCACGAATTAATGTTTTAATAAATTGAATGAGAAAAACATTAATATTTTAGTACTTACGTGTGAAATGAGATGCCATCTTTCATATAATTCACAATACAGCTGTTATTTTTGCAAACAATCACTGAACAACGCGGCATTTTGTCAAAAATCACGAGCAGTGAAGACGTCACAAGTTGACATTCGACTAATTACCGAAACTGGCATCAGGCCGCTTTGCGGCCAGGTGCGTTCGCAAGTGCCACGCCTCCTTGCCATATCTCCTGTTGTTTATATGATCTGAGATAAAGGCGTTGTAGCTCGCCACCGCGGCGGTATTGAATTGGCGATACGAGCGAAGCTTTCGGAGTGAAGTAAAGTGAACTAAAATGTTAAGCGTGAATAATTATTAGTGTGATTTAAGTTTTAATTGGTGTTTAGTTATTAAAGTGTTAATTTTGGTAATTCAATCGGCAGTTTTTATTGTGACAAACCCTAAGCTCGTAACAATATATAGCATAAAGTAACAAAGTAAAGTTACAGCTTATATTCGCCTCACAACTGGGCTGAGAGGCATTTAGTGTGTTTCCTCACCGTACTCCCCAAACGCGTCGTGGCAGACTTCGCATCTTAATATATAGTACCTGGTTGACCGAGCTTTGCTCGGTGTTTTTCGCTCGATTTTTTTTAATTCGTGTGTTTTGGAAATTATATTTAGATACAAATTGCATACTGATGAAATATAAATAATATTTTTTGATCTTAGCGACATAACAGAAAAAACGGAACCGGTTATTTGAATAAAAAATCATGAGTGCAATCATTTTAATTTAAATTTTCGTGTTTTTCAAAATACTAAAAAAGGGCTCGAAAAAATAGATTTTCTGAAAAAAGAAAGGAACATGAAAAAAAAAATTAGAAAAAGTCGGTCGGTCGGTCTGGGCTCGATCCGGGGTTTTAAGATTCTGTGACCGACCATTATACCAATTAAGCTATTTATAATCACTAACAATCCGTCAAAATTTACCTTCTTATTCTAACGATATTGTAGCAGTTTTTCATTGCCTAAAAACATGGACAAAAAGACATTTTCTAAAAATAAATCCTAGCTAGATCGATTTATTATCCCCGAAACTCCCTGGACACTAAATTTTATGAAAATCGTTGGAGCCGTTTCCGAGATCCCGATTATATATATACAAGAATTGCTCGTTTAATAGTATAGGATAAATTACGTGTCACGTTGTTTGTCCGCGATGGACTCCCAAACTACTTAACCATTTTTAATCAAATTTGCACACGATATGCAGTTTGGTCCAACTTAAGAGATAGGATAGTTTTTTGTCCATCGGTGACTCACAATTTTTTTTGCAAATTTGAGGATTTTTTGATAAGAAATGACAAAAGGTCGTCGAAAAAGACAGAACGACGTCTGCCTGACAAGCTAGTACTTATTAAATTTCTAAGACATGCAGGTTTTCTCACGATGTGTTCTTTAACCATAGAGCACGTGGTGAGCTAGTACTTCTAATTGCATTTTTGATTTTTGAACTACTACAGTTCTTAGCTTAAATAATAGTACTTGGATATTGTTTATATTCGCTGAAAATTGGATTGAAATGGGCTATACAATTTTTTATTGTATAATTTTTAGTTTTCATAGCTTTATACACTTTTAGGTAATTATTTAGAAGCTTAGGTATAAATGCTAAGCAAATTATTTAGGATATTAAATAAATACGTTTTTTTAGTATTGCTTAGGCCTATCATTTTAATTCGTTGTAACGTCGATCCATTTTTAATTTAAACTATGGAATACATTTTCCATTGAATAGTAACTTCAAGAACACACTTTTTATTAAAACTGAACTACAGATGCGGCTTCTTATTCAACCAGAATAATTCTCAAGAGGGCGATAAAATACTAGAGAAATATTTTCAGCAGTCTACAGAAGCGAAAAAAGTAACGACACCCTGTAGAGTTATATCCGACCATACACTTGTATTATTTATAGCGAATCTATAATACGTCAAATTTTAAACTACTTTGCGGCAAAAATTACCGTTTCACTTTCTTTATTATTATGTTAAAATTACCTATGAAATTGCCGTTCTGCAGTACATGCCATTTCAAATTTAAATAATTTTTTGGCTCAGATTTCTAATTTCAAATAAATTTTATTTTTAAATATGGAATCCTTTTTTCAAATTCAGTTAATTGTTTATAGTATAGAGTTATGTTTTCATCGTATTTGAATCTTTTTCGTCATGGATACGTTAAAATTTAAAGTAATTACGGAATATGTGTACCGTCGGGGCATCATCGTGACACAAGCGGCACGCAATATCAACCATGTTTACGAACCCAATACTACAAACGAACGCACCAACTTTTATTGGTTTGCCAGCTTCCGTTCTGGAAATTTCGACCGTTTCGTTTTGGCTAAATTTTGTATTAGAATATTATAATATAAATGTCAATAAAGTTCTATTCTAGTGATAAAATTGCAAAACAATGGAAATAATTAAATATTTAATTCTACTTAAAGTTTTGCTTAAATATCTGTTGTAATTCTTGCATTAAACTGTTTTATTGTATAAGATTGGTGAAAGTATTGATGAAAAATGTTTTAGAAAGACTTTATTTAGCGTTTTAAGGTGTATGGCCATAAGAAATTGTTTATATAGAATAGTGATGTGATATAGGGATAAGGTATGCCTTAATTTATTTTTAATGCCTATCTGTATTAATGCCTTATGAAATGTGAATTCTTAATTGTTTTATGATGTTTTGTACGCTTTGTGAAATACAGATGTTTTGCTTTATTATTATGGGAAATAAATTTATGATACAATATATGGAAATGTGAAAGTGAACATTATCGGTTCATGGGTTCATTTTTCACATCTGGCTCTCCGTACAGTTAAGTTCGTGAGTAACCTTAGTAAGTTGCTCAATTTTCAATTCGTTGAGGACATTTCAGAACCAGCTACAGTATTCAATTTAATCAAGAAAGAAAGCGAAATTAGGAAAAGTAAAGTCGAAATAGTGAAATTTTCAGTATCACATTTCCAAGGAGCAGTTATGAATAACCCTATAAGTAAGAAAGTAAATAGATATACAGTCCACTAAACTCATGACTGACGTCTGGAGCGGAAGCATTCATTGAAACCTGTAATTTTAGTCATCAACCAATTTCATTTGAGAGAATGGTTATGGTTCTAAGTCGAATATCTTATCAGGAATCACACCCACCACGTTGATTACCAAACGAGGTGTGCATAGGAAAGGGGACCAGTAAATGGTTGATCACTGTTACGGCGTGAGATCAAGAACGCGACTCGCCTTTTTAGACAATATTAGAATTAGAAACGAGCTAAAAGTTCATTGATAAGTGGCTAAAGTCTATGGACACATGCAGCCAACTTCAATTAAAAAAAAATTTCAGACCCTCATATACCAGCCTCAAGACCACTACTTGTGACAACCACTGCTGTTTAGCTATAGTACTCGTTTTCATTGAGAAACATCAAAAATATATAAAATTGTATATCTTTTTAAAAGATATTTAAAAATATATATAATCGAAATTTGTGCTGCGTGAATCTTTTATTCTAAAACATGAAATTAGGCTCTAGGATATTTTAAACTAAAGGACATTGATTGATAGCCAAGATGAATTTCTGCATAGTCAAACTCAATCCATGCCTAACATCGTTGCCTAACATTTCGTGATTTGAATAATTTTTATAGTTTTACTATAAAAATTATTCAAATCACGAAATCGATTCTCAAATATGATAAATACGGTAAATGTTCCAAATAAGGGAGACTTATAGGGGGGATTATATCTACATTTAATTATAATAAATGATAGTAAATAAAAGAAATAAGAATAATTACATTCGGAATTTACAATATCCGAGTGTATTCTGAATTTAAGAACACAAATCTTACATGAAAGTCTTTTAAAAATTGGACTCGTAAAATTACAATAGCAAGGGCTACCTTGAGTCATTTCTCCGTTAAAATTTCTTCAGTGAAATTTTATTTTAGATACCGCCGGAACGCAAGATTGTTATTATGTTTTTATGCATACCAAGAAAACAAAAATACTACTTTGTTTCGATCATGCAATAAAATCCTTATTTTGTATTATGAATGTGATACATATTTACGCATCTTCTATAATTTAAAGGAAATAAAACTCCAAGGTGATTAATTTAAAAAATCTTCTTAAGCTACGTTACATGATCTGCTATACTGTTAAATAATGAATAAAATTATCTCATTAATACTTAAATAAGATATAATTGTAGTTTTTGACTAAGCCAAAAATAATATTATTTTTAAAAAAGTGCCCACTAGTGACTCGCACTCGACTCTTGTATGAATCCGATATTTTTTTCAGAGTTTACATTTAAAACTACATATATTAAATAAAATCTTGATGTCTTGTACTTCTTAACTTATTTATTTAGGACAGAAAACAGACATTTTTATCACTCACTGACTGATATGACTCACTCATCCAAAATCTCGACTACTTCAGTGTGACTTAAAAACTTGGCATCAAATAGGTCACTAAGATTCGACTAAGTTTCGTTATTTGGTGCCGAGAATGATTTGAATAGTTCATGTACTTACAACTTGAAACTAGTTGCTTTCAACATCATTATAATTTTGTTTTCAGTTATTATCACAAAGGTAACAATGCATAATATCTCCTGTTTAATTTTACTTTGTTGCTTCTTAGTTCGCCCACGGAAGGGATGACGTAGTGAATTCTTCACGTCGTATGAAATAGATATTTTTAAATTTAATTCCTGCTGGGTTTCTCGCTGATTCTTCCCAGGATGCAGGTTTTTTCCAAATCTGTGATAAATTAAAAAAATGGACATTCAATAAGAACTATTTATTATCTATTATACCTATTCGGGCTATTACAATTTCTATTAGGGAGACAAATCAGAAGACGAGCAATATAGTTTACCTTATGACGATAAAAAAAAAATCATCGTATAAGGCAATCTACGGGGAGGCTTGTGTTCAGCAGTGAACGTTAATGGACTTTAGCAGTAACGGTAAGTTTAATTAGGTTTAGAAAGAAAAGGGAAAAAAATATATACTTTTATTAAATACATACTTTTATTTACAGCATTCAAACTTCCCATTGAATTGTATAATATTGTCGGTAGTTTTTTTAATAAGTCACTACACGACGAGGATAAATAAATTAAACGAAGTAATTAAAAAGAGCATCAAATTTATTTAGGTCTCAGGGTGGGAAATCCCTGCTCATCCTCCTTACTCTCCAGATATTGCCCAGTCACATTTTCACCTATATCGTACGCAAAGTATTTATTGCAAATGGAAAAAATAAAAATAATAACGGAGGTTATTTAATTTTAGCGGTGATTGAAGAGTTTTTAGCGTCAAAAGAAAAAATGCTCTATTTGAATGATATTTAAAATCTAATAGACAAATGGAAGAAAGTGGTTGATAATTAGGGACGTTGTGTTATTGACTTATAATTATTAAATCTAAGCAATTAACAAAACTTTCCAAGTCTCAATAACAACGTTCTATTATTGCGGACCATGACCCATATCTTCCGCTAGTTACCATCTAATGTATTTTTAACATACAATTCAAATAATATAAATTACCGATTTTATTTTTAATTTAAAACTTCCATTATTTTGTTTATTCTATGTTACTGGGCATATATCAGCTAGGAGATCTATCAGCTCATCTGGTAAAGCTACCCAAAGTAGTTTATCCACGGAGTATCATACATAATGGAAGTCATACTTATTAGAATGTGCAAAATACGCAACGTACATCGGTCTTCTTTATTTTGTTAACAGTGTGATCTCAGTGGCCAGGCCTTTTCTATAAACATTCTTAGTAAACTAAATATACATTACTTCAGATATAGCTCTAGATGTCCAAGAAACCCGACATTAGTAGCCTCGTTGGTATAGTGTTTGTAAACATCCGGAGAATAATCAGACGTGGGGTTCCGCAATGCTCGGTGCTGGGGCTACTACTGTGGAACCTTGCCTATGATGCTTTTCTGCGATTTGAACTTCCCGCTGGCGTAGACATCGTTTGCTACATAATGATTTCTTATATTTACGCGAACACTACACATTGAAATAATACTAGTTTTTACGGAATTTATTGCGTATATTTAACTTAATACCCGATGTTTCGAACGCTTTACAGCACTCATGGTCACGGGCGGGATAAATTCCGTAAAAACTAGTATTATTTCATCGTTTACTACGCCGACGACACGTTGGTGGATGTTAGCGGAGTCACCGTCAAGAGGGCCAAGGAGCTCGCCGAGTTTTGGGTGGAAGTCGTTGTCGCCAAAATCAATAAGTTGGGATTAGAAATAGCTCCTCACAAGATCAAGGCCCTGTGGCTCCATAAATTACGACTTGGCAGGGAACGACCCGACTAGTGCATCTTGACATACTGACGGATGCAAGAGTGTATGAACGGATGCGTGTCCTCTGCCAGAGCGGTGGGAGTGAACCAGATAAGTTGTTCGAAAGAGTTAAGCGGCAGGAACGACGACACGTAGCGCGCTTATCTCTGTGAAGAGCGCTATGCGTGCAAACGCGTTTTGAAGCAACCTTGCCGCACAACGAAGACCGGATGCATCGACGAGCAGGAAGACTAACCCACTGACTTACACAGATAATAACCGGGCACGGGTGCGTCGGTGATTATTTGTGTAAGATCGGACGCTAAGCGACGGTGAACTGTTTCCGCTGCATGGAACAGAACCAGGACCTGGCAACATGTCCAGCGTAGGAGTGGGAGCAAACGGTCCTGGTGAGCCGGGTCGGTTAGAACGACTCGACGTGGAGGGCTGTAGTGACCTTCTGTGAATCCGCTATGGTCTAAAAGGAGGCTGCTGAGTGGGATTGGTAAAAGGATCCTGAATCATGGATCCCGCTCTGAGACAACGTCACCAAGGCGTTCCTGACGGCCCTCCTTCTATAAACGGTGTTCTCCTACCAGAAACGGGCCTCTGAAGTTGCAGACGCTCGGGGCAGGGGCCCTGAATGCCTAGAGATGTAACCCTTGAGGAGGACGATATCTCAAAAGTGACCTCGAGACATCTTAATAATACTGCAAGGATGCTGGGATCAGAAAAATCTGCCCTCGAGACGTGTTTCCAATATAGCAAAGCGAGAGAAGGGCCTCGGTTGCGTTCCGAACAGAGATTTCAGGACCCCTTATATGTACGCTGATGGTGATTACCGTGGGGTTTTGGCCGGTACAAGTCCGGCGTAATAATTCTGTTGCCTCCGCAGCAGAAGATATTCGTGAGGATTTCCCCACGATAAAAAGTGTTTGGGAACCTCAGGATGGGCCAAAAATCAGTTATTGACTGTTTCCGTCAAAAAATCTGAGTATCTGCCCAGAGTCATGAAGCTGGCAGTGTCTCACCACCGTGCCTCGGAAGGCACGTAAAGCCGATGGTCCTGCGCCTTATCTCTCTCCATTATTAACTGCCTGATCATGAATTTTCTCTTTTTTAACTTATTATTAGCCAGTGCTTGACCACAAACCCACCTGGTGGTAAGTGGTGATACAGCCTGAGATAGTAAACCGCACTGTCCTGGCGTAACAAAAGCCTAGTCACTCTTGCCTTTGAGACGCTCAGATTGTATTCAGACGGAAATATAGACGCTGGCAAATTATTTTACTTGTTTTCTGTACGCATTAAAAAAGTTGAAGCAAACCATTTGGTTCTAATGCATGGAATATCGACAACAAAGGGGTGAAGATCCGCCGACCGCCCGGTCGTCCAATTATAGAAGGGAGAAGGAGAAATTAAAGTGTGCAATTCCTGCGCATACTCACCGTAATGTATCCTATAGAATACCGAGTGGCTGGCTAATCTGCGCCTGTGCATGATGCTGACAAGGTTGGTATCAACCGAATTAACATCACCAATAAGCCTATATTATCACGTTTCTTCTTGATTGAGTCCAACGCCGTCAGGTAGTATTTTGCAGCACCAGCCCATATGTAACAGCAGTACTCCATTCACCACCGGACTTGCGCTTTATATAAGGTAAAAAGCTGCCCAGGCGTGAAGTATTGCCGCACCCTTGCGAGAACACCTTTTTTTTTGCCGCTATTTTGTCTCTAGACACAATGAACCACCCATAGTTGAGGTTCGGAAAAAAGTCAACCGCCGAAAAATAAAGGTGGTCAGTGTACTCCAAAATACATTCCAGAAAGTAGGAGCGAGGATGAGTGGGCTCCTTTTTGCGGTGACAAGATACGCCTTGGTTTTGGAGGCCTTAAGTTTCGTGTTTCCGAAAAGGCTTTATTAACATAAACCACATACAAATCCTTCGGCAAATTGTAGAGAAGACTAAAGGGTACAACTTGCCACTTTGTCTTGCGTAAGCGGACTATGAGAAAGCCTTTGAATCCCTCGAAAGTTGGGTGGTGCTAAGTCCCTTCAGCGTTTTAATTTGACTGTCGGTATATCGAAGTGCTGAAATGTTTGTACAGTGGGACTGCGATGGCCATTTGAGTACAGAATTAGAGTACGAAACTTATCTAATTACAGAGAGGTAGACAGGGTGACTTTATACCCCCGAAAAAATTCACCGATCCATTGGAAGACGTTTTCAAGCTACTTGACTGGAAAGGATAGAATACATGTATGTAGTATGGCAAGTACATTACTCATCTTCAATTTACCGACGATATAGTCTTTACGGCAGAATCTCTGGAGGATCTTAGCACTATGCTCAATGACCTCAATAGTGCCTCTTAACTGATAGGTCTTAAGATAAACATGGACGTAACAAATGTGTAACGTCCGTGTCACACCTTAACAGTAATTGTTGGGAACACTAAGCTTAAAGTTGTTGACGAGTTTGTTTACCTGCGACAAATAGTAGGCATTTTGAAAGTGTTCAAATTTTTTTATTTACATTAAGAAAAAAAAATACCACTACACTACTTACAAATAAATTTGAATTAAGATTTAAACAATTTCTTTTTTAAAGGTGCTCGTAAACTTCGATCAAAAGTCTAAAACGTGCGAATTAGCTGAATCTGTTAACACGATTATTCCTTTTTATTTTCAAAAAGAGAAAGTCTGTAATGATTCGTTGTCAATACGTTGTTATTGGCCTGGAATAAAGTCTGATTCAATGTAGTATTTAAATGCGTTTGTTATATTTGTTTATTGTAATTTGTATGACGACTGTGCGAATAGGGTTTCTAGTAGTGATAATAGGATGTGACCGCATATATGTGTGCTTCCGATGACACATATTTTCGTACAAAATAAGGTTGGCAGCCATTCTATTGTATATTATATATTTTTGTCAGCATACGTTAGTAGAGGGTGGAGGGGAACATATAAGTATCCAAAAAAACAGGTTAGGATCGAATTTGTTAACGAGTATGTTTATCTGAGACAAATAGTCCGACTAGGTAAGTCAGACTTCGGCCGAGAGGTCAATAGACGGTTTCAAATCGGCTGCGCAGCATTTGGGAAATTATGATACATCTTTTTCATCTTTGAACATATTTAAAATGCGTTACAACATATTAGTCCCTGTGTTTAAGCTAACTGTAACATATGATGATATCTCAGCTAAAATAATATTTTTAATTAAACGAAGCTTTATGACAGAACAGATGCTTATGTCACTTTGTTAAATAATGTAGCCAGGTTCATTGTAATAGTGATGCGTTCAGTCAGTTAGTTGGTATACTCTAGTTTAATCATTCATTCGGCTTCTAATCTCTAGTCCGATCGAATATTTTCTCTGCGCGCTGTTCTCCTGTTGCTTTTCTAGGGTTTCTCGTTAATTTTTGTTACGTTGTGTTTTTGTTGTTTGTTATTGTTGAGTTATTGTGTTTTCATATTCTTTCGTACAAACGATATGGAACCTCAACCAAGCCCGTCGAGTCTCTCTCGACTCTTAAGCTTATGGTACGCAATGTCTACAAATACGTATTTGAGCAGAAAACTGCTTCGGTATTACCTACTGAAGTACCGGAAAAAAATGTGTTTCTAAGACAGCTGAAATTTTGGTAATCGGTATAACCACAGGGTTCAGTGTGTTAAAAGAATACAAACAAAACGAGCAATTTAAGTCTCCTGAAAAACTTGGACCGAAACGTAGTTTCAAGAATAAATTAGACGATTTCATTGAGTAAAACTAAACTTACGGATTCTATGAAACGTCGGGAATAAAAATAAGTAAAATCAGATAAATAAACGCGATAGAATCCGTAAATTTAGTTTTATTCAATGTGTAGTGTTCGCGTAAATTTAAGAAATCATTAGACGATTTCACCTTAGCGGCTATAAGGCGAAAAGTACACCAATTTTTTATGCAAATGAGGTACCCACCATTGCAAAGGTAACTTCAGTGTTATTTTTTTACATCTTTGCGCGCGGCGCTATGTGCGAGTAAATCTTGTTATAGATACAGTGCGCGTGACGACGACTGTTGCGTCAGCATTACACAAATCAAAGCTGCATATTTACACGCTCACGCACACAAGGCGTTTTTGTTAGGTTCTATTTGACTTTTTTCTATTGTGTAGACTTTTTTACCCATTATCTGTTTAAATTGCAAATTATTTAGGTTACTACTGATGACCCAGATTGACCGAACTTCTCTTGAAGTACCTTGAGGAAAATTAATTAAAAATTAATTAGCCAACGCCTACTCCTTGGACTCTACTGTCTCCGCCCAACTACGAATCAGGTAGACCAGAAGATCTCCAGCTGATCGACCCCAACGAAAACCGAATTGGCGTTTGCTAATCAGGTGGTGATCCTCAAGATACCGCAAGAGCTGGCAGTTTATAATCGATTTCATTATTTTGGGGAACATGGAGGTAATGTAGATACGCCTGCAGTTAGAGTGATCTGAGAGTTCGCCTTTTTTAGGGATTAGGTGGACGAATTCCGTTTTCCATAATTTCGGGACTATGCCAAGGGAGTAGAAGTACCGGAAAAAATGCGTTAGAACCGGTGCCAAATCTGAAGCACACGTCCACATCACAATTGGCGAGATTCCATCAAGCCCACTCGACTTGTATGTCCAGGGAGAGGATTCTTTGCGAACCAAGCGCTGTGTGAACTGCACCTCCGGCATGGAGCACTCACACCGCGGGATGGTCGGTGGTGTACTCACTACTTAATTACGTATGTCAATACACTTTTGTCTGTATAAGACATTGTAATTTTTTTGAAAGATAAATCTCCAGAAATTATTGTTTTCTTTATAGCATAATGGTGACAAACGAGCACGTAGTCTACCTGGTGGTAAGTGGATACTATGGCCCATAGACATCCACATTTACTTTCGATTAAGAATCAAAATGTAGATACGTTGTCAGCCCTGAGGGTTACGATGAAATGCGTCGTTTTCAGTAAAAAAAGGATCAATAAGAAAGGATCTCCGGATCTCTACACTTACCATATGAAACATAGCAATACTAAGCTGCTATTTTACTCTGGTAATCTGTGAGAGCGTGGTCCTTCCCTAGTCGAGCCGACCCGTTCGTGCTACAACCATAACAAAGCTGCAAAAACACAAGATTTAAACAAGTTTTAAACTTGTAATTATTGCGATGATTAAAGAGACTTAATTGTCATCGCAGTTCATGCTTTGAGTTTTAAATGAGAAGGAAAATATACTAATTACCGCCTCCCTCCTTCTTTGAATATAATACTTAATTACGTTTATATTGTTGAACGATAATATGTACGAGTACTTAATAAATATAAGAGGCAAGGTAGCTCAAAGGTTAAGCGTATGTAATTTCACAGTGTCGGGAACTTTCATAACTGAGAAAAGCAATATTCAAGGAGTTATGAAGTCTGATAATACACAGTAAAGACACGTTAAACTGACAGCTCTATAACCCTGCTATGAAATAAGAAGAGGCATGGACCCAGCGGTAGGTATGTATGATTTAAATCTTTTTTGCTTTCACCATATTTTAATATTTAACGATACTGTTATGATGTATGTCGCAACATCAATCACACAACTATACAGATGATTTGAAAGCATAGGAGCAGCTACAGGCTCATCGACATCGGATCACAGAAATATATGGGCGACTTATGATGCTTTTTCATTGACCTACATAATTATCATCATCCCTTCAAAAGTCCACTGCTGATTATCCCCTCAGTAATGCCACAAAGCATGATCCTGAGCCAAATGCATCCAATTACTTCCTTCATCTCTTACACTTCACGTCTCCTTTATAATCGCTCTATACTTCATTCACCGGTACTAGGTTGTCATTCGAGAGGTTCTTCCAGCTATAAGACCGGACCATTGCCGCTTTAGTTTACTAGTGGTGGAGCGGTAGGCCATCCCCAGTTCCAGAGTTCGATTCCCAGCTCGGACCTTGATACTATTATGCGAGATGTTACTAGGTGGACTGTATATGCAGTTTCCTGATACCCCAAAACAAGATGGCTGACGTGGCACGCGATAGCCCTCGCCCTCGCTCTTCCAAAATCTATTGCTTCATCAGTATCAAGAGGACGGTCTACTTGAGCCGGTAGGAGAGAAAATGTAACGAGGAGAAAAAAATAACAAAAAAAGGCTCAAGAGGAATAAACGAAAATAAAATGGAAAACGCACTTACCAGGTGGAGTCCCTGGTGCCACGGACGACTCTTCTGGTCTGCTGTTGTGTTAGAAGAGAGCGCGACGATAACTCACACTAAGCGAGGCGGTTACTTCTGTGGTGCGACTGCCACAGAGGCGCGATCAAAACTAGCGGTGTTGACTACGATGCGAGAGAAGAAGCAGAGAGCGAGCAACGGCGGTACGTGTCCTTATATTGGGTCGGCCATCTTGCTACCTCCTCTAGGTGGGGCGCGCGTTTCATTGGCCGAAAAAGTGGCATCATATTATAGACCCCACACCCCCTTCAATGGGTGTGGAAAGAATGTGGATACGGGAAAGGAGGGACACTGGCGAGCGATATACCCCCGAACAAAATTATGAGAATACACGATTCTTTTTTCTGCGCAACCAACTAGTAAAACGTATTTACGAGTACGTAGAGGTGATAATGAAATACAGCTTGCTTAATATACAATCTTAAGAATTTATTTACTTCGGTCTAATTTCCACCAGTCTACTACAAGTAATTATAAATAGTTATTTGTGACATTGAATAAATACAATATGGCAATCTAGAATAGGCATGAAAGTTTCGTAATAGCCATAATAGTAAGCCACATATTTGTAGGTGAATGAAACAGCTTATAGACAAAAATAAAAATCCAACATAATATCAGTGTTGGTAACTATATATCGTTATTAATTTTCACCAATGAAACAACGTTCAAATATCACACCAGATATAATATCATGTGATATACGATATCAAAACTTGTGGCATACTTTTGTTGTAAAAATTCACATAAACATAAATTTCTGCCTGATAAAATATAAATAATTTAACTGGTTATAGGTTTTACGAATTAAAATAAGAATGAATACTAACGAACAAATGAGATTAAATAATTTGAATAAAGTAGCGCCAAACAGTTTGGATAATAATTGGACAACGGGAATTTGTAATATAAGTGTAGGAATAGCCATCTTTTCAGATCCGAAACGTAAATGAACTTTGCAACAATGATAGCGGTTACCATTGTTTCACGTGATACGAATTGAATTAAAAACTGTGAACAATGGACAACAGATTCATATAGCTTTGAATATAGGCTACCAGCAATTAACATTTAATAAAGTAACTGAAAAGCTCGTACAATCAAGTCCTGGGTTAAATTTAATCAACAGGCTAACAATTGGTCGCTATAACTTGTAAATTAATTTAACCTTGCCTTTTTCGTTGCCCTCTCCGATAGATTTCCTCATAGTGGGGATATTTTCCAAAGTTACCACGCATGCAAGCAAAAAAAAAAAAAAACTAAAATCACACACACCTACCGCTGGGTCCAACCCTCTTCTCATTTCTGGGACTGTCATTTGGGGGGGGGTTATAGAGCTGTGAGTGTATCGTGTCTTCAATGTGTGTTATTAGACTTCACTTGTGAAGTCTGAGAACACACATTGAAGACATCAGAAAGACACCTTGAAATATTGCCTTTCTCACTTATGAAAGTTCCCTCACGATGTTTTCCTCTATCGTTGAGTACATGGTTAATCAGTAATTACTAGTAAAATCTAAATTAACTATTTTATAGTGCTGTCAATGATCGAGCTAAGATTGCTGGCGTACTGTGAAATTTACGGCCAGCGCTTAACCTTTGATCTACAACAACTCTAATTATGATTTTATTTACTACAGAAACTTAACTGCTCAACATAAGCCTCTCCCCTAGACTACCTCATAAGGGGGATTTTATATAGTTGCCATATTTGCAGGAAGATTGGCTACCACAATTATTTTATTATTTTGACATGCTGCTGTCCATCTCCTGTTTCAGTTTCTTTCTGTCGCCACTTTTTTAAATAAGGGGGGGGGGAAATGAGCAAGCAGCTCGTAGATGTTAAGTGCCCACGAATAATTGCAACACCAGGAAAATTGTAAATTCGATGCCTATTAAAAAGGAGTAGGTTCTTTTATTATCGCCGGTAATAGTCATTTTTACAAGGAAATTGTGCGAAGAAAAAGCCAGTAAAACGTACAGTGGTATATAGCTAAATTCAAGCCATTCCTCTGAGCACACCCCGTGATACATGCGATAGAATATACAAATAGATGCAACATCTTCCGACAGTAATCGTGAGTCAAGCCAATCAGAAAGGTCTCTACTCTCTCGTCTACAATTTACAAAAACTCGCTCGTCTACAATATGAACCGTTCTACGCTGGATGCGATCAGTTGAAAGGAGCTGGGAATAAGGTGCCCCGGCCCAGGGCCGAAAACAGTATTCCATACGAGGCTGAACTTAAAGTTACAGCCTATATACGTCCCACTACTAAGCACATTTCTCTCGTAATTTCTTAGTTTTAGGACAAGGAAGTGTCTGTCGCGCAGCCTTATTGCTAAGTTCGCCACTTCATGTATCCTAAAAAATATTTATTTTCCTTATTTATCAGACATGCAGATTTCCTGATGATGTTTTCCTTCACCGCCGAGCACGTGGTAGTTGTGCCACGTGGAGACCGAACTTGCATCTTGTTAATTGTAAACGATGTGCCGGCATGAAAATCTGTCCTGCTCTACTAGCACACCAAGCTGTTTAAAGGCCAATTTGCCATTTATAATACCGATGTTAAGGAGTACCTACATAATCAAAATATTACAATTTCAAGCTATTACATAGCTTCTATCGCGGGCCTTGAGCGCGGGGACCGAATCAAAAAATTCCGTAACGAAAAATCCTCACGCTCCCCACTCCGACGGGCACAGAGGTGTGGCTTGAAGGCCGTGCATTATCTAACGTCGTTTCTTTTCGGCATTCTTCGACACGGTGTTTGTGTGCGTGCAACTAGATGTATTATACGACTCTACAAAGCTCGCACGAATCGAGACGAGCTGCTCCGAAATCGGACGAATACATAAGCAGCTGTTTATGAGAAAGTATAAAGGTGTATAGGTATTTATGTACAACAGTGAATAGCTGTACTTGTAAAATTTGTGTATAAAGTGTTTGGAATATGAATGAACAAAGTGCATTTATTATTTATTTATTTAATAAAAGTAAAAAAAAATTTTTTCTTATCGGTCACCACACTCAAAAAGTGTAACTTGAATTAATATCAAAGAAAAAGAAATACTGCATAAATAAAATAAATAAATAATTATAATTGCATAAGTTGATACAAAATGCTATGCAATAGCTTTATTGCGGCAGTCCCGGAGTGCCACACGTCTTTTTTATTATATTTTGTACTTAACTCCAACGTGATAAATGTTTGTTACTTTACTTTTGTAAAAATGATATAGGAACAAAATATTAAATTTTCTTAAAATTATGTAATCTATTCTTTATTTTATTAAATTTAAGATCTTTAGCCTTTTTCAAAAATGATTTGTTTTGTACAATCTTCTAATAAACGATTATTACTAAAATATTCACATTGTAATTTAAAAGTAGTAAAAATGTTTTGTATGCTCTAAATACACGATTCTTCGTAAATTTTACGATTGAAAACTCCTAAATTACGTTCAAAGTTATATATGTAAATAAGAAAGCTATTGATGAAAAATTATTTTAATTGAAGTCGATTTTCAAGCTGTAAAGCTACCTCAACTTACCCACGCTAATGCCTTTATTACAAAAAGCTAGCTTGTCATAACTCGACAATTTACGATGTTGTAAAAAAGCAAGCTACATGTTATTGATTTTCATAGGATCAAAACAATCAACTAGTTGCATCAACATTCGTATCATACTTGATTGACTATTTAGTAAAAAAATGTCTCACTTCTAATAAAAAACCAGTAGTAATATTTTCTAATTTTTTAATATTATGGCAAATGTACTGCTCAATTTTAATATGCTTCATGGAGTTTTCATTTATCAGAAATACCTCGAAGTCGATCACACGCAAATGGAAGTAGACTCCATACATACTTGTATCGAAAGAAAAATAAAAAATAAGGAAATAAAACTACCAAGTGATTACGTATCCACGACCAGAGAAGCACGGAAAATTTCATCACCTTATGAGGCTATTGAGCTGCCTTACGACTTTTTTAAAGACTACACGAAACCTTTGAGATACAATAGCATTAGACCTGGTCGAACAAAAAATGATCGAATGGACACAGACATCAAAGTCATAATGTATGATCCTTCGGGACTAATCACGGTGAAACTTGATTTTACCAAAGATTGGTTGGACTTACCTCATAGACCCAAGAGATTCAATCCAGTAAATTGTTGCCCACCCTTATTTACATCAAGATGCCGTATTCCTAAAACGAAGTTGTTGCACCTCCAAGAATTGAAAGCTGTCATTCCTCAAGTTTGTCATAGCTTTTATGATAATTTGCCTTATAACGATTAATTTTGATCCCAAAGAGAACAAGAATCAGTTTCTTGCCACTTCTGCATGCGGTTGGTTGGCCTAGGTAAGGTAGGACTGTAGGCAAAGGTGACATAAAATAAACCTTATTTTGTTATTTTTGTAGATTCTTTAAATTTGTTAACTATTGTATTTTTTTATAAAATAGGGTTTGTATACTATACGATTAATTTCGATGGGCCAGTGAAAAAGATATCTGAAGTTTTCGTTGATTTACTCTAAGAAATGATGACCTCTAAGATTGAGAATAAAAAGTAAAAAAAAAAAAAACAATTGTTAATGACCGATGGCCCCCACCCACCTAGACTTAATGGCTTTGTGGACTTGCCCACCTACTAATGTTCCCATAATGTCGGAAATATAAAGACTATTATGAATAACAAATATATTGTAAATTAATAACTTAATTTCATTATATAGAATATTGAGTTGATAATGTCCTCGTTATTCCGTCCGTCCGTCATTATTTTTTTATTTTGATTTTGAAGATAGGCCTTATTGTTTCAAGCAAAATATCCTATGTTCGTCCTTTAGTTGACTTATAATGCTATGTATTTTTTACATTAGAAGGAAGCATATATTGCTACTTTTGTTTTTAATAACATATACAGTAAAAATATTCAAAAACTACGTATTTTTATTTAATGTAACTGTAAAGTATATATCCTGCAAAGTTGTCAAAATTGAGATGGTACCTGTTGCCAGTTCACAGTCGATATGTATATAGAGAGAAATTGAAACGGATGATGGGGAGCACGATCTTCCTGATAACCACTTAAAATAATGTAAAACTGCTGTTGACAACCCGCTCGCCTAGCGTGTCGACTATGACAAAATCCCCCCTATGAGGCAATCTACGTCATAATACACCAAAATTACTTATATTTACAATATAGGTTGGTTTATTGCCAAAAACTTAAATCAAATCTAGACCCAATAAGTTGTGCTGTGATATAATTTATATTTATACTCGAAAAAGTCTGAATTAAATCCTTTTGCGGTCATTAGATTAGTCCACCAGCATGTAGCAAAAACGCGCGGCCGAGTAACGGCAACATAACCTTACCTGTTCTTTATATGAAAGCGAAAGAATAAATATTTAAGAAATATAAAAGCCAAAACGGTAGTAAGTTACCAATTGGCGAGGGAATTGATAATCTAGTGCGATATCACAGATGTATTTAAAGTTATATAAGGTTTAACAAATATAGCCTCGATGCGTACAATTATTTTACACGGAACTATACATTTTAGAAAACGAATATTCGGCCGAAAGTTCGGTAAAACTATTACCGAACCGAATATTCGGCCGAAAATTATTCAGTACGTACTACTATGGGCGGAAAATAGAATTGAAAAGGGGTGGGTAAAGTGGTGAATACAAGTATGTGAGCCTACCTCCTAAACTGAGATAAATTTGAGATGTTATTATTGCTTAACTTTTCATAATGTCGCTTAACGCTGCTTATTATTTAAATTCGTGTGATATTAATCGTAGAAAACCTACGCAATCGCTTTACAAAATATATTATTTGTAACGAAATTCATTAATTATATTGATAAGATATTTTAAGTTCATTAAAAATAATAATTTGTGTAGATGTCTTATCTTTCTATCTCCATGTTAAGGATTTGTGATTTGTGTTTTAGATGAAGTGCTTAAACATGTAACAGCTGAAACCTAGGTTTAAAGCGCACCAGTAATTACTACGGTCCTGCTAGCTTTAATGGGCGGTGGTTATAACTTACTATCGGATGAACTCAATGATCAATGCTCAATGCTCACTATTTCTACAAAAGAGCATAATCAATAGCAGCGAAACTTCTGTTATTAATATTAATTTAATATACACAACGGCGCTAATGTTTAAGTGTGTAAAAGTAAAAAAGAGAAGATGATCAGTATGTGTGAAGTGATAACTTTGGTTGCCAGGTAAATATAATAAATATATTAATAACAATTGCCATAAATTCAATGCGTGTTAGCAACCTTTAAATGTTCTAAATATTTTGTTTTTCTGCATCGCTGGGTTACTTACAATATTTTGGTTTTTTTTTTATATATAGAATAGGGTGACAAACGAGCACACAGTCCACCTGATGGTAAGTGGTTGCTGCGGCCCATAGACATCTACATCTATCCTCCATTACAAATCAAAATGCAGACGCGCTGTCACCCGTGAGGACTGAGATGGAATGCCTCATTTCCAGCAAAAAGGGTCTCCGGTTCTCTACAATCACCATACGAAATACAGCAGCATCAAGCTACCATTTCACGCTGGTATTCTGTGAGAGCGTGGTCCTTCCCCGGTCGAGCCGACCCATTCGTGCTACAACTATACTACCAATATAATTGCAGCAGGGCTCTACCACGTATAAACCACGTCTACCACGGTTTACCTTGAATCACGAGGTAAATCAACGCTTGAAATTTCAACTATGTAATTTGGGTTGATCGCGTTGTATGAAATTATACACGCTTTACCCTTGAGCTACATTGCCTATTATATTTATTAAGTACTTGTATATACATATTATCGTTCAACAATATAAACGTAATTAAGTAATAGTACCTGGTTGACCGAGCTTTGCTCGGTATTTTTCGCTCGATTTTTTTTAATTCGTGTGCTTTGGAAATTATATTTAGATACAAATTACATACTCAACTCATCAGTCCCCCGTGACCATGGGTGCTGGAAAGCGCCCGAAACGTAATTAAAAGCAAAAATAAACGCGATAAAATCCGTAAATGTAGTTTTAATCAAATTACATACTGATGAAATATAAATAATATTTTTTGATCTTAGCGACATAACAGAAAAAACGGAACTGGTTATTTGAATAAAAAATCATGAGTGCAATTATTTTAATTAAAATTTTCGTGTTTTTATAAAATACTAAAAAAAGGGCTCGAAAAAAAGAAAGGAACTTGAAAAATATTTAAAAAAAGTCGGTCGGTCGGTCTGGGCTCGAACCGGGGTTTTACGATTCTGTGACCGCCCATTATACCAATTAAGCTATATACACTCATTAACAATCGGTCAAAATTTACCTTCTTATTCTAACGATATTGTAGCAGTTTTTCATTACCTAAAAACACGGACAAAAATACATTTTCTAAAAATAAATTCTAGCTAGATCGATTTTTTATCCTCGAAACTCCCTGGACACTAAATTTTATGAAAATCGTTGGAGCCGTTTCCGAGATCCCGATTATATATATACAAGAATTGCTCGTTTAATAGTATAGGATTATATTCAAAGAAGGAGGGAGGTGGCAATTAGTATGTTTTCCTTCTCATTTAAAACTCAAAGCACGAACTGCGATGACAATTAAGTCTCTTTAATTATCGCGGTAATTACAAGTTTAAAATTTGTGTTTTTGCAGCTTTATTATGGCTGTTCCACGAACGTGGAAGGACCATGCGTTTACGAGTACAGAATACCGGCGTAAAACAGCATCTTAATATTTCTGTGTTTCGTATGGCGAGTGTAGAGATCTGGAGATCCTTTTTTACTGTAAACGATGCATTGCATTGTAGTCCTCAGGGCTGACAACGTATCTACGTTTTGATTCTTAATCAAAAGTAAATGTAGTATATCGGCAAACGAAGTTTTTTTTATGTTAGTCGTTATTAGAAAGGCACTGCTGCACATTTCTTGATTTATTTCCCTCAGTCGCCTCTTACGACACCCGAGGCATGGTAATATGGAGTGTTGAATATTTTTATACCGCCTCTAATATGGTAAATATTTATAAATACGTTTTGTAAGAATTTGTATAACTTTACTTTGGAAAAATATTGTATTGCGACTCGTTCAGGACTGATCAGACCCCGCAACGGCCAGACCATTTTAAATGCTGATGCAGGAGATGTGGATACCTGTTAAAGTAAAGTGGATACCTATTTGGCAGTGCATTGGTGGACTGCCCAGTATCCAGATGGTGTGGATGGTATCGGTAGTTGTGCCGTGATATGCGTTCATGAAATTAAGCGACTGGGAATAACAATTCCTCAGAGCACTCCGCGTGGTAGATGAGAAAAAAATGAAAAGTGATGCAACATCCCTTCGCAATGCCAGTGAATCGAGCCAATTGGAGGGCACTCGCTCGTCGACGATTCAAGCCGATCTGCGCTGATTGCAGGCAAGTGGAAGGAGCTGGCACTGGAAACCCCAGCCCAGAGATGGGAATAATATCCCATATGGAGATGAACCTGCGCCTTGTATAGTTACAAGTCCTGCTCTGTTGAGCACTCCAAGCTTTTTAGAGGACAATTTGGCTTTCTATTCGAAGCGACCACGAAAATGCACACTATTCGATATGTTGATGCCGAGGATTCCGATTGATGCAACAAGGTAAGTGCCTTAGAACTGAGGAGATACAACAAAAGGATTTTTTTCGGTAAACGCGCAAACTTGTCTCTTCTGAGAATTAAACAGTAATAGATTTAGTCGCCCCCAATCCGAAACATTGTTCAGCAAAAACTCCACTTCAAACACAAATTTGTTTCGGTATTCGGCGACATTTTCCCGAGAAATATTGGCACGGCCGGTGTACAAAGCATTATCAGTGCTGTCATGCACATATCAATTGGTGCTACCGGCTCGCAACAAATTATTGATATGCAGAAGAAATAGCGTTACTGATAGCACGCAGCCTTGTTGTACGCCAGCATTAATATGCTTATAATTAGAGCATGCACCATCTACAACGACATTGATTTTCAGATCTGCAAGAAAACTGGTGATACAATTGCAAAATTTCTCGGGAAGCTCATAATAAGGGAGCTTTGAAAGAAGCGCTTTGTGCCAAACCCGATTGAAGACCTACGCAATGTCCAAACTAACGGCCAATGCCTACTCCTTGGACTCTACTGTCTCCGCCCAACTACGAATCAGGTAGACCAGAAGATCTCCAGCTGATCGACCCCAACGAAAACCGAATTGGCGTTTGCTAATCAGCTGGTGATCCTCAAGATACCGCAAGAGCTGGCAGTTTATAATCGATTTCATTATTTTGGGGAACAAGGAGGTAATGTAGATATGCCTGCAGTTAGAGTGATCTGAGAGTTCGCCTTTTTTAGGGATTAGGTGGACGAATTCCGTTTTCCATAATTTCGGGACTATGCCAAGGGAGTAGAAGTACCGGAAAAGATGCGTTAGAACCGGTGCCAAATCTGAAGCACACGTCCACATTGGCGAGATTCCATCAAGCCTACTCGACTTGTATGTCCAGGGAGAGGATTCTTTGCGAACCAAGCGCTGTATGAACTGCACTTCCGGCATGGAGCACTCACACCGCGGGATGGTCGACGGTGTACTCCCTACTTAATTATGTATGTTAATACACTTTTGTCTGTATAAGACATTGTAATTTTTTTGAAAGATATAAAGAAAAATTATTGTTTTCTTTATAGCATAATGGTGAAAAACGAGCACGTAGTCTACCTGGTGGTAAGTGCATACTATGGCCCATAGACATCCACATTTACTTTCGATTAAGAATCAAAATGTAGATACGTTGTCAGCCCTGAGGGTTACGATGAAATGCGTCGTTTTCAGTAAAAAAAGGATCAATAAGAAAGGATCTCCGGATCTCTACACTTACCATATGAAACATAGCAATACTAAGCTACTATTTTACTCGGTAATCTGTGAGAGCGTGGTCCTTCCCTAGTCGAGCCGACCCGGTCGTGCTACAACCATAACAAAGCTGCAAAAACACAAGATTTAAACAAGTTTTAAACTTGTAATTATCGCGATAATTAAAGAGACTTAATTGTCATCGCAGTTCATGCTTTGAGTTTTAAATGAGAAGCAAAATATACTAATTACCACCTCCCTCCTTCTTTGAGTATAATACTTAATTACTTTTATATTTTTGAACGATAATATGTAAGAGTACTTAATAAATATAAGCAAGGTAGCTTAAAGGTTAAGCGTATGTAATTTCACAGTGTCGGGAACTTTCATAACTGAGAAAAGCAATATTCAAGGAGTTATGAAGTATGATAATACACAGTGAAGACACGTTAAACTGACAGCTCTATAACCCTGCTATGAAATAAGAAGAGACATGGAACCAGGTATGAAGGTATGTATGATTTAAGTATTTATTGCTTTCACCATATTTTAATATATAACGATACTGTTATGATGTATGTCGCAACATCAATCACACAACTATGCAGATGATTTGAAAGCATGGGAGCAGCTACAGGCTCATCGACATCGGATCACAGAAATATATGGGCGACTTATGATGCTTTTTCATTGACATCCCTTCAAAAGTCCACTGCTGATTATCCCCTCAGTAATGCCACAAAGCATGATCCTGAGCCAAATGCATCCAACCATTTCCTTCATCTCTTACACTTCACTTCTCCTTTATAATCGCTCTATACTTCATTCACCGGTACTAGGTTGTCATTCGAGAACTTCCAATTGATTCTTCCAGCTATAAGACCGGCCCATTGCCGCTTTAGTTTACTAGTGGTGGAGCGGTAGGCCATCCCCAGTTCCAGAGTTCGATTCCCAGCTCGGACCGTGATCCTATTATGCGAGATGTTACTAGGTGGACTGTATATGCAGTTTCCTGATACCCCAAAACAAGATGGCTGACGTGGCACGCGATAGCCCTCGCCCTCGCTCTTCCAAAATCTATTGCTTCATCAGTATCAAGAGGTCGGTCTACTTGAGCCGGTAGGAGAGAAAATGTAACGAGGAGAACAAAATAACAAAAAAAGGCTCAAGAGGAATAAACGAAAATAAAATGGAAAACGCACTTACCAGGTGGAGTCCCTGGTGCCACGGACGACTCTTTTGGTCTGCTGTTGCGTTAGAAGAGAGCGCGACGATAACTCACACTAAGCGAGGCAGTTACTTCTGTGGCGCGACTGCCACAGAGGCGCGATCAAAACTAGCGGTGTTGACTACGATGCGAGAGAAGAAGCCGAGAGCGATCAACGGCAACACCCCCTTCAATGGGTGTGGAAAGAATGTGGATACGGGAAAGGAGGGACACTGGCGAGCGATATACCCCCGAACAAAATTATGAGAATACACGATTCTTTTTTCTGCGCAACCAACTAGTAACCGTTATTTACTCTGATTCTGTTAAGAATATCCTCATTACTAAGTCAACACGCAATACGCCATCGGGTAATTCCGATTCTCATGGTGGTTAACCAACAGGACACCAATAATCTTTCAACCTTATGTAATCTATATTTAATTCGTATATAGATAACTTTGTAGCCCCTCTTAAGCATATTTCGCATTGCACAGTTAAAGTTTATATGAAAAAGGCAATAGATTTATATACTACTGTGCATTTCTACAAAAAAAAAAACGTATTTACGAGTACGTAGAGGTGATAGCGAAATACAGCTTGCTTAATATACAATCTTAAAAATTTATTTACTTCGGTCTAATTTCCACCAGTCTACAAGTAACTATAAATAGTTATTTGTGACATTGAATAAATACAATATGGCAATCTAGAATAGGCATGAAAGTTTCGTAATAGCCATAATAGTAAGCCACAATTTTGTAGTTGAATGAAACAGCTTATAGACAAAAATAAAAATCCAACATAATATCAGTGTTGGTAACTATATATCGTTATTGATTTTCACCAATGAAACAACGTTCAAATATCACACCAGCTATAATATCATGTGATATTCGATATCAAAACTTGTGGCATACTTTTGTTGTAAAAATTCACATAAACATAAATTTCTGCCTGATAAAATATAAATAATTTAACTGGTTATAGGTTTTACGAATTAAAATAAGAATGGATACTAACAAACAAATGAGATTAAATAATTTGAATAAAGTAGCGCCAAACAGTTTAGATAATAATTGGACAACGGGAATTTGTAATATAAGTGTAGGTACAGCCATCTTTTCAGATCCGGAACGTAAATGAACTTTACAACAATGATAGCGGTTACCATTGTTTCACGTGATACGAATTGAATTAAAAACTGTGAACAATGGACAACAGATTCATATAGCTTTGAATATAGGCTACCAGCAATTAACATTTAATAAAGTAACTGAAAAGCTCGTACAATCAAGTCCTGGGTTAAATTTAATCAACAGGCTAACAATTGGTCGCTATAACTTGTAAATTAATTTAACCTTGCCTTTTTCGTTGCCCTCTCCGATAGATTTCCTCATAGTGGGGATATTTTCCAAAGTTACCACGCAAGCAAGCAAAAAAAAAAAAACTAAAATCACACACACCTACCGCTGGGTCCAACCCTCTTCTCATTTCTGGGACTGTCATTTGGGGGGGTTATAGAGCTGTGAGTGTATCGTGTCTTCAATGTGTGTTATTAGACTTCACTTGTGAAGTCTGAGAACACACATTGAAGACACCAGAAAGACACCTTGAAATATTGCCTTTCTCACTTATGAAAGTTCCCTCACGATGTTTTCCTCTATCGTTGAGTACATGGTTAATCAGTAATTACTAGTAAAATCTAAATTAACTATTTTATAGTGCTGTCAATGATCGAGCTAAGATTGCTGGCGTACTGTGAAATTTACGGCCAGCGCTTAACCTTTGATCTACAACAACTCTAATTATGATTTCATTCACTACAGAAACTTAACTGTTCAACATAAGCCTCTCACCTAGACTACCTCATAAGGGGGATTTTATATAGTTGCCATATTTGCAGGAAGATTGGCTACCACAATTATTTTATTATTTTGACATGCTGCTGTCCATCTGCTGTATCAGTTTCTTTCTGTCGCCACTTTTTTAAATAAGGGGGGGGGGGAAAGAGCAAGCAGCTCGTAGATGTTAAGTGACAATCACCGCCAACAAATAATTGCAACACCGGGAAAATTGTAAATTCGATGCCTATTAAAAAGGAGTAGGTTCCTTTATTATCGCCGGTAATAGTCATTTTTACAAGGAAATTGTGCGAAGAAAAAGCTAGTAAAACGTACAGTGGTGTATCGCTAAATTCTAGCTATTCCTCTGAGCACACCCCGTGATACATGCGATAGAATATGCAAATAGATGCAACATCTTTCGACAGTAATCGTGAGTTAAGCTGATCAGAAAGGTCTCTACTCTCTCGTCTACAATTTACAGAAACTCGCTCGTCTACAATATGAACCGTTCTACGCTGGATGCGATCAGTTGAAAGGAGCTGGGAATAAGGTGCCCTGGCCCAGGGCCGAAAACAGTATTCCATACGAGGCTGAACTTAAAGTTACAGCCTATATACGTCCCACTACTAAGCACATTTCTCTCGTAATTTCTTAGTTTTAGGACAAGAAAGTATCTGTCGCGCAGCCTTATTGCTAAGTTCGCCACTTCGTGTATCCTAAAAAATATTTATTTTCCTTATTTCTCAGACATGCAGATTTCCTGATGATGTTTTCCTTCACCGCCGAGCACATGGTAGTTGTGCCACGTGGAGACCGAACTTGCATCTTGTTAATTGCAAACGATGTGCCGGCATGAAAATCTGTCCTGCTCTACTAGCACACCAAGCTGTTTAAAGGCCAATTTGCCATTTATAATACCGATGTTAAGGAGTATATAATCAAAATATTACAATTTTAAGCTATTGCATAGCTTCTATCGCGGGCGTTGAGCGCGGGGACCGAATCCAGAAATTCCGTAACGAAAAAACCTCACGCTCCCCACTCCGACGGGCACGGAGGTGTGGCTTGAAGGCCGTGCATTATCTAACGTCGTTTCTTTTCGGCATTCTTCGACACGGTGTTTGTGTGCGTGCAACTAGATGTATTATACGACTCTACAAAGCTCGCACGAATCGAGACGAGCTGCTCCGAAATCGGACGAATACATAAGCAGCTGTTTATGAGAAAGTATAAAGGTGTATAGGTATTTATGTACAACCGTGAACAGCTGTACTTGTAAAATTTGTGTATAAAGTGTTTTGAATATGAATGAACAATGTGCATTTATTATTTATTTATTTAATAAAAGAAAAAAAAATTGTTTTCTTATCGGTCACCACACTCAAAAAGTGTAACTTGAATTAATATCAAAGAAGAAGAAATACTGCATAAATAAAATAAATAAATAATTATAATTGCATAAGTTGATACAAAATGCTATGCAATAGCTTTACCGCGGCAGACCCCGAGTGCCACACGTCTTTTTTTATTATATTTTGTACTTAACTCAAACGTGATAAATGTGTGTTACTTTACTTTTGTAAAAATGATATAGGAACAAAATATTAAATTTTCTTAAAATTATGTAATCTATTCTTTATTTTATTAAATTTAAGATCTTTAGCCTTTTTCAAAAATGATTTAATTTTTATTACACGTTGAATCATGAATTAAAATAGTATATATCATTTCTGATAAAGATTTTATTATATGATTTTGTAATATATTTCATTACTCATAAAAATTCAAAAACATTTCATCTCTGGCATATATGGATAAAATTCATACGAAAGGAAATAATACCTCTGGGATACGTTTCGAATTTTTAAAGCTGGTATATTGAGGGAGCCACAGCATCTCAAAGGCTTTATAGAGTGTGAGCACACATGGCTCAAATATCTTTGCCAATGAGACGTGTTCTAAATACCAATTTTTTAAACAACAAGTGGGAATCTTATATTAGTGTCTTTAGACACTAATATAAAATTCCCATTTATAATTCTTTAGAATTTGAATTTCGATCTGTGTCTGTCTAAAATTTTATTGAAAGTCTCATGAAATGATTTAGTTTTTTCATTCGTCTCAGTGAAATAATGATTTCTACATAATACACAATAATTGAAATTGCAATCTGTAAGTAACTCCGAACAACCATTTATGATAAAAGTTCGGCAATAGTATATATTTCATAAAATATGCACGGACAAAAATCATTAATAACTGTTTATCACTATTTTTTACTATTATGTGCTACGGACGGCGTTTGAAATAGACATTTATATACAGTGTTACTTTATTTCAATTTAAAGTAGAAAATTTTTTAAGCTGTGTAATTTCATTTATATATTTATGGCTTATTTTACCACTATGATTCGAAGAATCGACAACCGTGGGGAAGAAAGGTTTTTGAGTGACAGTCTCGTACCGGTAGACGAAGTGTGGGGTGGCCATCCACTAGATGGATTGACGAAATGTTAGACATGTAGGAAGTCAATGGATGCAAGTCTCAAGCAAAAAATTATTGCACAATAAAGTGATTTACGATACACGAACAATTTAACAATCAAAACCAAAAAATAAAAAAAATATGTCGGAAGCGACAACATTAGCCGTAATATGATTGTTCTTCTTTTTTATGTTATCGCCCCCATTAAAACTTATTTACTTAATGCATGTGTCTCTTCCTCTAAATTCTCTCAAGCCTAGAAAAGTGCATATGTTCCCTCCAGAAGTAATCTAATACATTAAAGCTTTCTGATTTCCGTCTCATCTCGATCTTACCGTTCCTTTCTAAAGTCCCTAAAAATTTGCCAACAGCTGACTCTTTTCCTTAATAAGCACAATATGTTGAATACTTTACAATTCGGTTTCCGTCCTGTGCCTACAGTCTCGACATAGATAGCGACACAATCGCAAACTCCCGATCGCTAAATAATAACGAACGAAATCGCTTGCCGTAACGATGCTTAAGATAAATGCAAGTCTCTTAGCCCAAGATAGCAAAAAAATAATTAATTATCTTTACTTTACGATGTCGTTATATTAATGAGTTTGGTTTCGATCCCCCGAGTTCGATCCCCGCCGGCCACCAATGAAATTCTTAATTGCGATTATAAGTTATATTTACCGCGTGCTTGGCGGTGAAGGAAAACATCGTGAGGAAATCTGCATGTCTGAGGAATAAGAAAAAAATTATTTCGAAGACATGTGAACTTCGCCAACATTCATTGGGGCAGCGTGGCGGATACTACCTTGCCCTAAAACCCAAAACTTTACTTTACTTTATGTTAATGAAAGACATATTCCATAGTGTGGTGTTTTCTTAAAAAAACATTGGCAGTTAAAAAATCTCCACGAATCACCGGAAAAATTAGCACACATAATTTTATTTAAATTATTACTTTTTTTCTGGAAATTGTACAGAAGCTAGTAGTAGTAGTAGAAACCATATATTATAAAGTATTTTTCATAGTAACTTACAAGTAGCTTTTACCATTTCTAAGAATTGAACTAACTTGTTAAATATCAAAGGACATAAAAGTTTGCCTTCTTGCAACACTGTGATGTTAATGTGGAAATTGTCAATGTTTCAATGTCAACTTTGTTTACACATCTTGCTTACAAAAAATATTAATTTACTAAAAAAAATACGTGGTAGATATTTTGATCTAAGAGGACGTAAGGACCTATTACCATCTCAGAATTGTGTTAACATTTTTATAACTTTACGTTGTCTGAAAGGTGTTGTTCTTAAATCATACACCGTTCGTTCGTATTACTTTTCAATAGCCTTGTTGTCCGGCTAGGCCTTAGTATTTTCATTAATCGGCTCTAAGCCGTAAAATATAAATATTTTTTTCTTATCCATAATTTCATGTTCGCTTTTTTAAATATGATTAATAATAACCGATTTCTCAGTAATGTAGCAAAATTAAACACTAATTTATTCTTCAATAATATACACAGAAAATTACAAAAAAAATAGATAAAAAAGGTAACGTACGATAAAGCGAATGTATCACAAATGAGACCACGACAACAAAATCTTCAAAAAGGAAAGAACATCCGTTGCCCCGATTAAAGAAAACAAACGTAATATTTTTATGTATACTTTTGAATAGAATATATATTTATATTTAGTGTAGTGTTTACTATTATTTCTATGAAGAACAGAGGATATTCCATGTTCATGCAGTGAAATTATTTTTAAACAAAAAATATCAAACACTATTCACTGATGCGTGTGCTCACTCATAAAAAATCGTGTGGAATCTCACGCGAATAGAGCTCTCATATGTTACCGCCACCCTCTATATCTGCCGGTCAGCTCTCGTCTATCATAACTATATACAAAACAACAACATTATTTAATTTATATAGTGCTTGCGGTATGTTCGTGAACCATAAGGACTGAAACATCAAGTTTTATCAGATTTAAAAAAACTGCTTAAGCTTCAATCGATATTCGGTAAGTGTGAATGGATCCGACTAGTGTAATACGAATAAAATCGGATGTGACAGTCAACAACTAGGTATATCTGATAACTGGTAACCAGATTGACAGATTCATTGTCAGTATTCATAATTAAAAAAAATTCATTAAAGAAATGAACAATAGTAATTATTCCGTTATCGTCTCTATATATTTTTAATTGTCATTAAAAATTATTTCACACCTTTGATGTATGCATTACGATAGAAAAATTATTTTACCGCTGCACTACACAGGTTTGTTTGACTTTAAACATCGTATTACTGCTCCTTTCATTATTTCTCTTCCTATTATAAATAATTAAATGGAACAGGAAGAGTTCGCTACGCGGTTTCAGTGTACGTTCATAAGGTAAATAAGTTCACTGTGAACGCTACCAAATTCAGCGGGGTTAGCGCCAGGGATAACAGCTGAATACCCCTGACTTATTTGGGACATAATATTCAAAACAAAGAAAGTAATATTAACATATTTTATTATAATCTCTTTCTAAAGACGATGATAAAATACTATAGAAAAGGCCAAAAAATCCTCCGACAGATGAGTTATAAAATCGTATTTGACAGATGTAAACGTCCATATGAACGTCGGGGAGCAGTGCCAAGAGTAACGTTATTCAATCCATAAGAATGGTGACGACTGTGACAAATTCTTCGTAAAATGGTAAAAGTTCTGTCCATGAACTATTTTGGACTTATAAATAAAAATTTATACAAAAATAAAGGATGTCACAAGTTATCTAGTTTCCGTAGTAAGGAGCTATTTATTGAGCGATTTGCTAATGTTCTGGTAATCATTTCTTTCTAATCCTTTAACTGTCCATAATAATTTATTTTAACCTCTATTTTATTTAGAAAGCACAATAATTGAAATTTACAAACTAATAATTTGTATTTTCATTACAATGACAGTAAAATTTTATTAGGTTTCCCAAATATTTTATCTGCTATTTGAGTAGGTTCTTACATGTATCAACGACACAGTATTAATGGAATTATATAACAACGTTAATAACGACTGTTAAAATGAATTATAAGCTTACATCAAATCATTTTTTATAAGAATATCATTCAAAGTTTCATAAGGTCAATGCTGAATATGACTCCCCCAACGAATGCAAAACATGGTTGAGCTATCTGCATCAATCGACTTCTTGCATGTCTCACCAGATCGTCACACAGGTGCGCCCTGCATTTATATAACTGGTATGAGTACCTTATATTTACTATAGTTTACTTACAAATATACATACCGATATTTTTGTTTTCATGTGAGACAGTATATTTCTTTTATCCTATTGCAATAAAATGTTGTTTACCGTATGAAGCAATCACATTGCTTTTAAAAGTTTGCTGGCAAGTTTTCCAAGAAAATAAAGATTTGTGGATTGCGTTTTATTTTAAAATTGGTAACAATAAACACGGTTATCGCCACTCGTCAAAATGTCAAATGCAACATATGAGCAGGGCTTATCGTATATTCGTAATATTTGTTGGCAACATACCATGAAGCAAATACGACTTGATTCTTAATTCTTATTATGATTATCGATAGTAAATGTTTAAATTTAAACATATTTTTCATAATAATCCAATTATTGAAAAAAATTGTCACTTTAAAATGTAAAGAAGACAATCATTTTTGGACCCACTAGGAATTTTAACGACCCTCAACACACAAAAAAAGATACCAATTTATTAGTATAAGTATCATAAAGATTTTTTGAAAATATGAACGGAATCAAGAGATATAAAAAATACTTGTTTTGATATTCGGGTTTAGGTCAGATGTTATGGTAATGTAATATTGAAAAAATAATTGTATTAGAGATGTGAGAGATGTGCCAACTCGGTAGACAATCGAAAGTAGTTAACTCGAGTTGGAATCCAGATTAGATTAGATTATTTGTCTATAAGCCACAACACCCACTTACCGTCAGGTGGACTGTGGGAACATTAGTTTGTGATCCTTATTCAATAAAGAGGTAAGTAACGACATCTTTGGACACATTTATAAATATTTATTTACTGCGTAACAATCTTCAACCAAGTACGACCGGTTGTTTTTGCGCCCGACAACAGGAAAAAAATTAAAAAATTAAATACTACAGCCAGCTTAGGAACTTTATCACTAGGTTTTTGAATCGATGTAGTGTTCTAAATCGATCTTAAAATTAATAATTTTACTTGAAAGAACTGTTTTTTTTTTCGATTAATTGATTTCAAATCGGCATGCCTAGTCTGTGGTTATTTATTTTTTAATGTAGCTAATTAAAAAAATATTACGTTTTTGTTTGCTTTCAAAAGAATAAATATCGTCTCATTGATGCGAACAATGTCTTAGAGAAAATAGATAATATCATGCAGATTGGCCAAATATTCCAAATTACGTGTGAATTTCTCTTTCTTTTTTGGTAAAATTGGCCAATAAAAATGACAAGATTAAGTTAAATAATATAAGAGTATGTTTGTAATACAATAGTTTATTGAATAAAACTAAATTTACGGATTATATCGCGTTTATTTAACTGATTTTACTTATTTTTAATTCCCGACGTTTCGGGTGCTTTACAGCAACCATGGTCACGGGGGGGGGGGGGGGGGACTGAGATGTTTGACGTTCCAATGTCATTGTTAGCCCGGCTACCTTCAGTTTTTGAATATTCATTCTTGGTCCGATTTACGCAAAACGAACTTACAGTATCTTGAAGTCTTGCAGTGGTATGCTTGGGTTTGGGTTTAATTTTGTTAATTATAGGATCCCAAGCAGATGGCAGCACCCAACCATCTTCTCTATTGAAATTAGGATGTTTTTTAATTTCAATAGCCTCGCGTATCATCCTTGGTAGGAATCGGTGTTCTTTTGCGAGCATTTGTGGTTTATCAAATCTGATGTAATGGTGGGGACGATCTTGAACATGTTCACAGACTGCAGACCTCCCGGAGCGTCGGTGCTTTATGTCAGCTATATTATGTTCTTTCACGCGGGTTTTTATGGATCTTTTTGTTTGACCTATGTAAGAGAGACCACATTCATAATCTAACTTGTACACTCCTGCATCTTGTAGAGGGATATTACACTTGACGGATGGTAAAAATTGACTAATCTTCTTCGGCGGCTTGTAGTATGTTTTAATGGAAGCTCGCTTCAAGATGTAGCCAACCTTGTCTGTGACTCCTCTGACATATGGTAGTACAGCAGGCACACGCTCGACTGTGGCCGGCTTCACTCGGTCACTGTGACGTAGGCGCGGGATCCGAAGCTTGTTGTCTTGCAACACGTGCTTGACATGCTGCAGCTCGGCGGCCAGATGTTTTCTGTCACAGATACCTCGTGCTTAAAATAAAGTCAATAAATCACCAGTAGCCGGAACTGAACTGGCCAGGAAGCCGGGACCGATTGCTAGTAATAAGTACAATTAAATTATACATAATATGTTTTTGTAATTCTTACATAAACAGTTTAAACATCTTGTGGCGCGACGATAGTGCCGCCACATCACCCTCCTGCTCAGACCAGAGGTCGATAGTACAGTCCGATTGCCCGTGCATCCTTAATGCCGGTGGGGAATGCATGCTGTGTGCGTAAGGGCAAGTGACACCGGTGCGAATGATATGCCGATGTGTAATGCATGCCGTACTACGCACTGGCATTTGATGCCGGTGAGAACGATGTGCCGGAGCAAGTGCCAGAAGTCTGCCTTATAAATCTGCGGTGATTCAAGATGAAGACAAATTGGACTGGCTTGCAGGAACTGAAGACTGCAGAAGACGATTCTCAGTAGTGAATGGTAGGGGTTCTTGAGGATAATGACGAAGGCTTGAAGTTGTAGTTTCCGAAGGTTGTCGGTTGCATGTTCAGATCACGTCGGGTGGTCACCACTGTGGCCGTGGTAGGAAAAGGGGAGATCTCCCGCCGGGCAAGGTGTTCTGCCCGGGGAGCGGCCAACACTCCGTGTGATAGTTCGGAGATGTTCTATATATGCTGTTTATGATTCGGAATGTTGATAGCGTGATTTAGGCTTCGGTATGTTTCACGTGTGGCGCGACGACAGTGCCGCCACAATCTTCCTTCCTCACTATTTATCAGTGTGTAACAAGTAATAACATAGACAAGTATAATATTACATAGTCATTTTGATATGTTACTACCCAGTCATTTTATTATGATTTATAAGTACTTAGTCTTATAATATTAAGGAATTTTTGGATGATAACGACTCCTTAGTAAGGAGATTACTACCAAGCAATTTCTGATATATTCCGTGTTGTGTAATTTTAGCATACATGATTTTAAACTTTGATTTAAAAATTGCCTCTTAGGTTTCTTGCCGGTTTCTCCCAAGGGAGATTAATTCCGAATAATGCAGTGGTAAATTAAAAAAAGTTACCCAATAAGTATTATTTATAATTGATATAGAATAATAGCTATAGAATATAAATAGTTATTACTAGAATACTTAAGAAATTATTATTTACAATAACGAATAGAGTTACCTTATATTTTGCTTCAACCAGTTTAAAATTATTTCTTACCGTGTGTTGGTAATATTATAAATATAAATGGACATATTGTTCCTAAATTATCTTGCCTTTAATCATATTACTTAAATGGTTTTTGAAATGTACACTCACAATAAATCAACACTTGTCATACGACTTTGTGCATAAACAGTTACTATATTTTGCCGGAACTAGTGAAAAGATTTTCCGTCGATCTTAATGTGCCTATAAATGTTGAATATATCTAAAACTTGTATATGTACTATAATTATTTAACAGTGTACTATTTTAACTTATAATACCGGTGAAAACTACTAAAAACTCGCTTTCAGTTTGTTTTTAAGTTAATGTTAGATTCATATTTTAATTGTTAATACTCAAAACTCCGTTTAGATGCAGTAAAACTAAATAATAATACTTATGTAATCTACAGCTTATAGAGAATAAACTGACAAACATTTCACTAAGAATCCTTAAAACTTGTAGTGGGCCCATTCTACATACAAAAATAAATTGTCTCTTTTATTATGTCACCATTAGTATCCATCGAAGCGTTTCATCTCCGCCGACACCAATTAACCCCTCAGCCGCCAGCTAAAATGACTAACATAGCTCGCTCCATAACATAATAATAACCTAACCTTGAATTTGTCGTACATTTATTTTCAATAATATTCACTATAAATTTCAATATAATGCTCGTTTCTGTTTATTTATTATATTATTTGTTTTAGTGCTTTTACTTCATTAAAATTGATTTTAGTTGTATTTTCATAGTTAAAAATGTACGTACCCAGCACAGAATGGCATCTTGAATATCACAATTATTTCACACACATAAATATATATATATATATATATATATATACATATATATATATATATATATATACATATATATATATATATATATATGTATATATATATATATATATATATATATATATATATATATATATATATATATATATGTATATATATATATGTGTATATATATATATATATATATATATATATATATATATATATATATATATATATATATATATATATATATATATATTCACACAAAAACTTTTATAACAATTTTGTAATAAAACACTATACTAAACTATTAGAAACGTCGAAAAATCAACACAATAATACACCACACAAAATGAACGTAGATTATAAATAAAAAACCATAAAGTAACTACTTTTTATTGTATTACAGGATAGTAAATTTCACATTGAGCCTATAATGCCAAACTTCTTCATAGAAAAGTAGTTTGTAAATAAATTAAAAATTTTATGGGTTAAAGTGCTGTCTCATGAGACCCCTAGGGATTTGACGGAATATGGCCGCGGTCGCATGCGACCGCTTGGGGTTTGAGAGTTACCGCTTGTTGATTTTGACATTCTTGAAGTATAACCTCCGCTCTCTCTGCATAGATTTAGTCTCCGACCATAACACTTTATTAGCTTTTTAAATTTGACGTAATGGCATATAAATAAAAATTTATCTTAGGAATTAGGGGTAAAAAATAAAAAATATGAACAAATAAGTGTAGAATTTAGGTTAGATCGAGAATCCCTCACTGGTTTTTGCAGTATAAAGTTCATTGTAGGTGTCGTGTGCAAGCGATTCTGTGTAAATCATTCTACGACCCTTAGTTAATCATAATATCGTTGTTCTGTTCGTTGTAATATGTCTTCTAGCGTGGGCAAGGAAGATCGTGTTACTGATAGAATGCCGTGTATTGCTGTTAGTTCGCATACTTTGGTGTTACTGATAATGATTATTTGTAGTAAACAAGAGAGCTAGTTGAACATCCACTCTCACATTTTTATAGTTTTTAACAACTAGTTTCCATAATCGTTTCTAATAGTACACTAATTTGTCAAGTTATGTAGTAAACATTTAACTTTGATAAAGAAAAAAACATTTAAGCGAACATAAACAGATATAGTTTATTTAACGTGTAAAGATAGATGCGGATATTATATAGCTTTTCCAGAGCAGAAAACTTACACTTTTTAGGGTTCCGTAGTCAACTAGGAACCCTTATAGTTTCGCCATGTCTGTCTGTCCGTCCTCGCTTAATCTCTGTGACCGTTTGCACTAGAAAGCTGAAATTTGGTACCAATATGTGTATCAATCACGCCGACAAAGTGGTAAAATAAAAATTGGAAAAAAATGTTTTATTAGGGTAGCCCCCCTATATGTAAATATGTAGTGATTTTTTTTTAATTTCAACTCTGACGTGTGATATATTGTTGGAAAGGTATTTAAAAATGAATAGAGGTTTACTGAAATCATTTTTTGATAATCTCAATAATTTAGGAAATAATCGCTCCAAAAGTAAAAAAAAATGTGTCCCCCCCCCTCTAACTTTTGAACCATAAGTTTAGAAAATATGAAAAAAATCTGAAAAGTAGAACTTTATAAGGACTTTCTAGTAAAATCATTTTCAACTTGGATGGAAACAACAGTTTTTGTACAAACTCATAAGTGGGAACACTTACTGTGACGGACGGGAAACTACGGAACCCTACACTGAGCGTGGCTCGACACGCTCTTGGCCGGTTTATTTATAATTAGGGCAACTCAGCAAAATTCGAAAAGTTTTTTCATTAAAAATTTCACCGTGACTCTCTCTGCAAGTTTTTTTAAACTTTATTTTATTTAAAAGCTTACTCATTTGTAACACCAACCCTACACCTCAAATTTAGAAGCAAGATTTTACAAACTTCATTTTTCGATACAGAAAGAGTAATTCTTATTATTTTTCTGGTGATACCACATATACTCGTATAAGCTTTTTAGTTATATATGTATAATTTTGTATATTACGTTTTTATTTTTATTTGTTTTGTGTTATAAAATTAAAATTATCATATACGTAATGGTATTCAAATAACATTTTTAATAGATTAATATAATTCATCATTAAGGTAACAGCTGAACATAAGGCTCTCCCATAGATCGATTCATGGGGGGGGGGGGGCAAGGGCGATGTTAATTTATTTTTTATATTACCTATGCCAGTTACGACTGTTCTTCTGTGTCCTCGTTAGGGATTTTATCTCGGTGCGTAAATTTCAGTACCGCAAGTCATCACAAGCACTACGCACTTGTACGGTATTGATTTAAGATTCCGAGGTATAACGGATGAGAAGATTCGATGCAATTACCTGTAAGTGACCTTAATAAAAATATATTAAGGCACGATAAGAAGAAGCACGAGAGTAGAATGAACGCAGTAGAAATGCGGTCGTTAAGGAGTATGTTAGGGCTGAATCCGAATTACAGGTTAAGAAATTGTGTAATAAGAGAAGAGTATGGTTTCCAAGACGATGTTGTGACTAGGATTGAGAAAGGAATGCTTCGGTGGTTTGGTCATGTGGAAAGAATGAATGAGGAAAGAGTGACAAAGAAAATTTATGTTGCGGAAGTGAATGGCAGAGTCGGAAAGGGACGTCTTAGGCGAAAATTATCAACCAAATTGGCGATTTATTGAAAACGGGCCAAATTAGGAGTACGCTTAACCGACGAGCATTTATGCGTAGGTGTATGGATGTGAAGGAGGCGAGAGAGGTATGTCAGGATCGTGCCAAATAGAAGTCTGTGGTCTCTGCCTACCCCTCTGGGTGGTGGTGTTTATGTTTTATGTTTATGTTAAGGCACTGTTATTAATCCTCAACAAATCTTTATAATATATTAAGCTCTTTAATTTACATAAGCATCCTTATTTATTGACTTGGGTACGAATATTTCTCAGTCACCTGCATCTTAAACACCACGACCACGTCCATATGGCTGCAGACTCCGTGCTACAAAAGGTCCCATCCACAGAGATCGTGATGTTAGGTGATCTTAAAGTCTACAACGCAGATTGGCTTGGTTTCCGTTTAACTGATCATGCAGGCAGATCTATTTATGACTTTGCTTTAGCTTATGATCTCACACAACCGATTACTTCGCCTACACGGATACCAGATGTGGAAAATCATGTAACTTCCCTGTTTGACCTTCTGCTAACCTTTCATCCGGATAGGTATCAGGTCTTCGTTGATGCCTCTTTTGGCTCCTTGGACCATTGTCTAATCCGGAGTACGATGCCACTCACGCTCCCATCGCCGTTTTTTTTAATAGGATTAAGTGACAAACGAGTACACAGTCCACCTGATGGTAAGTGGTTGCTGCGGCCTATAGAAATCTACATCTTTCCTCAATTACAAATCAGAATGCGGATGCGTTGTCACCCGTGAGGACTAATATGGAATGTCTCGTTTCCAGTAAAAAGGGTCTCCGGTTCTGTACACTCACCATACGAAACACAGCAGCATTAAGCTACTATTTCACGCTGGTTTTCTGTGAGAGCGTGGTCCTTCCCCGGTCGAGCCGACCCACTCGTGCTACAATTATACTACTAATATAACTGCAGCATGGCTCTACCACTTATTATCACGGTTGCGTTCTGCAGGTTGGCGCTGTATGGTTCTGACATTTTAGAACAGCCGATTGGGACGGGATACGATCCTTTTTTTGCATCCTATACCCTTGGGTATGCGTTTGCTTTTTGCAGGATGATCCGAACGTTCTAGTTGATTCTGTCGCTGATGTGGTGCTACGGGGAATGTTTTTTTTTATTCCGTAATATGTGGTTTGGTCGCTCCTGTAAAATTGCATTACGTCTCGGGATGTAAACACCACCCTTTAAAAAATGTATAATTCCGCCTCCAGGTCCTTCAAAAGTGTTATTGCCAAGACAAAGTTAGAGCATATCGGCAGAATTGGCGAGAGACTAGATCGACTTCCTTCAGTTACACGTGCCTTCTGGTCTCGCGCCAAGGCTGTCCAAGGGAAATTCTGTCAGCCATCTCTCCCATCTCCGCGTAAGAAGGACGACTCACTGGCCCATGCCGCAAATGACAAAGCCGTTCTGCTGGGCTCTCTCTTTGCGTCCAACTCTTGATGATGGGGGAACACGCCGCCGACAACCCCAATGTGTGAGGGCTCCATGCAGGATGTGCTGTTTATCCAGTGCTTGGTGCGCTGAGCACTCCTCCCCTTGGATGTCAACAAATCAAGTGGGCCCCCGTTTGCACCTCCTCCGATGGCATCAATTTGAAGGCATATTTTTCGTTATTCATACTCCCTTGCCTTAGTCCCGAAATCATGGAAAACAGATTTAGTGTAACCGATTCCTAAAAAAGGTGACGCTTAACTACTGGCCTACTGCTACACTCAGTGTTGTCCAAAATAATGGAATCCATTATAAAAAGGCAGCTCATGAGGTACCTTGAGGATCCTCAGCAGATTAGTGACCGCCAGTACGTTTAGCGTTGGAGTCAACTCATAGATGGGCGGAGGTAGTAGAGTCTAAGGCGGAGCCGTTGGCCGTTTGTTTGGACATAGCGAATTTCATAGGATTATATACGTGGTGGAGTCACACTACAGCTATATTATGGTTGTAGCAGGAATGGGTCGGCTTAACCGGGATAAGACCACGCTCTCACAGAATACTAGCATAAATACTAGCAGCACAACAGCTTTACTTTACTGTGGTTCATATGGAGAGTATAGAGAATCGAAGACCCTTTTGCTGGAAACGAGACATTCTATCTTCGTACTAATGGCTGTCCTGAGAATAAATGTAGATGTCTATGGGTCACAGTATCCACTTACCATTAGGTGGACTATGTGCTCGTTTGTCAGTCACTCTTATTCTAAAAAATAAAGTATGAAACTGTTATTGGTTATAACTTTAAATAGTTTTTCGATGATTAATTATGATTGTCATACTTACAGTTTAAAATTATAATTTGCATGTTATTTTATAATGTTGTCTCATACCGTGATTTTTGCAAAAAAAATTATAATAACGAGAGATCACCACTTACCACCGCATATCACACATTTGAAAAAAGTGCAGTTAGTGTTTAGAAGCAAGTACAATACTGTCGAGAAACGAATGGGATACAGATCAGAGACATGAAGATAACTATTATACCATATCGAGAACCAGCTATTAATTTCTTTGTATCGATTTGTTTATGGAACAAATACATTTCTTTGGCAGAGATTCAAAACTCCAGCCATAAGCCATAACTTCGCAATGCCAATAATCCAGGAGTATTTTGTAATGTTCAGCGCCCTGTGGCTATGCGACACGAGCAATATAACGACGCCGTGCGGAACCGGTATGTGATACTTCGACAAATCCACTCCTGAAATGTATGCGTTTATGAAAAGGAAAATGTTATGTTTAAAATTAATTGAAAATATTTATTTTAACATTTAATTAGTAATAATTAATATTCGTTTCAATAGGATGGTACGAAATCTATAGCACAAAAATGTTTTACTAGAACAGGGTTACCATTTCACTTCAAGATAATTTGAATTCCTCGGTGGCTTAGTGGCCATCGGGTGGTCCTAGGTTTGTAGTCGTTAAAATCAGGTATTGGATTTTGCTGTCAAGATATTCTCATAAACAGCTCGGAGTCTGGAAGTTGGCGGTGTTTTACCCCCGTCCTTCGGGAAGCACGTAAAGCCGTTGGTCGTGCACCTGATCTCTCTTTGGTCGTGTTAGTTTTTCGCCCAATCAGGCTATGAGATTGACGGAATCAAGGGTGCATCTGTGCTTACGCATACACCTGGACACTATAATCCTGCCTTACGCGTTATAATACCCGATGACCCATAGTTAGTTTCCGTTGAGACAAACTGACGTGAACGAATCTATTTTTGGAGCAATCATTCTGCGCTTGGACTTAGAGCCGATAGCCTATCGTCCATATCAACAACCCCATCTCCCCGTTTTCCGATCCTGTAACCCCGGTTTCTTCGCGTTCGAATCGCTGTAAAGTTGGCATTGTTGGCCAGTGCCATCGATGGCAGCTTTACTTCCATTCGGTAAAAAACTGCTAACAAGGCTGAGGTGCGTCAAGTGCCTAGGTAACCACAGAACTACCGACTGCATCGGCACGCCCAAGACGGTTGAGCTTCCGAGCTGTGTCGATCGTGACGAAGAGGAACACCCAAACACCCGAACATGCAAACTATCGCGAGTGCTCCAAGTATAGCGAGGAATACAGTGCCGAATACAGGTCGTCCCAGTCCCACGGGTGAAGCCAGCGTGTTACGCTTTCAGCTGCATGCCCCCAAACAAATACCATTTTTGATGCCCAAACCCTCGCCTCTGAAACCCAATGCTTTGGTAAAGCATCCGATACTAGTTGCCTCACGGTCAATGCCGCCTCTCCAGATCCTTAATTCCAAGCTCATCCCACAAGGCTCTTCTTCCTTCGGTGCCGACTTATAATTAGTCTGCGGTTTTTGATTCACAAACTACGCGGTGCTACCACCTCTCAAGACAAACTCAATGATACGATTGAGCAAATAGGATTCATTGACGCAATCTGGTCTTCCAGTGCACCTATCATCTCACCTCACATCATCACCTCTCTAAAATACCATAATAGCAGTACAATAACTAGGTAGGATAAAAACACGTTCTCTGATTTTCGCGTTTTTTTAAGGCGAACGGCCTCAGAAACTAAAGAGAAGAGATCGTGCCTTTCCAAAGCAGCCATGATGTAAACGCTATGCTAGTATAAGATACCTTTCTGAAGCGTACCCTAAGATCACAAACTACACCTTAGTTAAAAAAGATAGGTTGACCAGCTGTAGAGGCGGCACCTTGATCTTCTACAAAAGGTCCTCGCACTGTGTCCCGATCGACGCTCCCCCGTTAACTAACATAGAAGTTCCTATTTGTAAGGTAGCTCTCTGGCCAACCGCATGTAACCGGCGTACCTTTGTATCGTTATGCGGATGTTGCAAATTTGTTACACCTAGGCTCTAATATAAGTAGCTGGAAACCTTAATTGCAAGCGTCTCTCCTGGTACTCACTTGCTAATAACACAAATGGCACGATACTTTTTGATCTTGCGGAGTGATTAATCTTCGATGTTATCGTGGTTGAGACTCCAAGACGCTACTAATTCTTTACCAGACAACGGCCAGAAATTCTTGACGTAGTACTCAAAGATGTCACGTTATCAATATTAGGAATCAAGACGATCTTGTTACAGTTAGAACAGCTCGCTGGTGTGGTCCTTCAGACCAAAACTACCGTAGACTCGTACAACATCCAGCAAGCCTTCCCCATTCAAGTGGTAATCAAACTCTTTATACCGCTGCCTTCTTTTTCGTCGTCGTAAAAACGTTTGACAAATTCTGGCACGACGGCTTGCTTTACCAACTGTATAAACTCAATGTGTCTGATAGGTTCACTCACATCGTTGGAGCCTTTAATGCCAGCCGCCATTTTCGCTATTAAATAGAGTGAACTCGCTCTTCGAAACACCCCCTCAGGTCCTTAGGGCTCCGTCCTCTGTCTATTTCTCTTTACAATTTACATGAGTGAAATCCCAAAAGACACATATCTACACTGCTCTTTTAACCGATAACACAGCACTTTACATCACTCATTACAAAAAGAAATTTCTCACAGAAATGTTCCAAAGAGCCGCCAATCGATTAAGAGAATGTTTTCCATTATGGAGAATCGAGGTGAATTCTGAGAAGAGTGTAACATTTTGCTTTCAAAGTAACCCCTCTCTCAATCGTTGGAACCTAAATCCAAAAAATTCTTAGGCGTGATTTGACACCCTATTGCCAAAATCGTCACTAGCTGCCTCCACCCGATAGTTAACAGCAAGAGCAAACTCTCCCTAAGATACAAGCTCTATCTTTACATAGCTGGCGTAAGACCTATCATCTCCTATGCAAGCATAGCTTTCGCGTACGCCGCCCATCGAAATTTGTAAAGTCTCCAAGTTATCCAAAATAGATTTTTTAGCATCGCCATTGAAGCTGGTGGTACAAGCAAAAGTCCGACTAGCACAGAGACTGTAAATATTCGACAATCTCTAAGTATTTTAAAGAAATGTGTCGGCGCTGCTTTGAGAGGGCCAAAACACATCCCAATCCACTAGTGGTAAACGCAGCCTTCTACACTCCGACTCCAAACGTTACGGAAAGTCTCTGGAGGCCCCGTAAAATTTTATTTAAACCCCCAGTTCCGCTTAATTCTGATGACTCAAAATTTCGCCACAGACACAGACAGTCCAGTCACACACAAACACTACACACTCATCTAGTGGCACAAACGCTGTTAGGACAACGGGTGTGACGCACCGAGTCCTCAGACGAGCGCACTGCACGCTATTCCACACGGCGTTCACATGGTACACCAGCGTCCCTTGAACATCGAACGATACTTGTTACCTGTCAGAGCTGAAGCCTGCCACCCCGCCACTGCCTGTTTGGACGGCCGTTAGATAACCCATTTACGAGCACTTTAAACTGTCGTACGTAAAATTCGTTACGTAAGTTACGTTGGAAAAAACACCCTTCTTTATACCTCAGAGTCTTGCAGACCGCTGGCCCTGAGATCTATAAAACTTAAAGTTCCAAAAAGCTAACGGCACTAACATTATCTGAAACCAGAAAATGGCGTGAAATTAAGTCGTACCCTACGTGACCATGGGTATTGTAAAGCACCCGAAACATCGGGAATAAAAAGTAAAATAAAACGCGATAAAAAAACTTAAAAAATAGTTTTATTTAATATGTAGTGTTCGGTAAATATACGAAATCATTACGAAAATAAAATGTTTGTTATATATCCATATTGGTAAAATTTAAGATTAAAACTAATCATCCAACGTAGAATGAATATTTAAACTAAATTGAACAAGAAACTCGTAACACAAACACAATATTCAAACCACTTTATTATTGTAATATAATTTACTTTGCAACAATAACAAGTTTTCCTTCTGATTTAATAAAGATTAAGACGACGCAGTTAAAATTAGACCATCAACACAGAACTTAATCAACAGTTTATCGTTTATATAGATTTAAAGCCAATATCAAGTTATTAATTAAAATGCGAATTATAATTCAACAATGGTTAGTGACAACGTAAGAAAGTGCATGATGAAATTTGCTCTATATTTTTATGTTAAAATAATATGTAAAATGCCAGTATTCATACATAAGTTTCAGTTTTTAGCCCTAATAAGATTTATAATAATGATTTCTTATATTTACGCGAACACTACACTTTTAAACAAAACTAGATTTCACAGATTTTATTGCGTATATTAACTTATTTTATATTCCCAACGTTTCGAGTGACCATAGGTGCTTTAAAGTGCTCGAAACTTCGGGGATCAAGAAAAGTAGAAAATTTATGTCTGTAGTTCTAATATTTTCTGTAAAAAATCAAGTCCAAGTAACTAATAAAGGGAAATCTAGTCAAATTAGTGGTTCTTAGAATTTTTGTCTGCATGTCTGTCTATTTGTATATTCAAGATTCACTTAAAAACTACTAAACAGATCTCTATAAAATTTTGTGTATAGTGAGAAAGTATTTTCCTTCCATTAGTTGTTAATTTCAGTTCTTTACTATTGATGTGTTTCATTAAAATGAATAAAATATTTATGAATATATTTTATTGTTATATTCATTTTTTAAAGACAGTGCCATCTAACGTAAAATACAAAAAGTAGTGACATTTTGCCTCCAGTTACTAGTAAGTTAATATAAATAACTTAGATTAATTTAGTTATTTAATTGAATTCATAATTAATTTGGAAATTCTAATGCACATTTTTAGATTTTGTTATTTTATTTTAGTAGATAATAATTTTATAGTAACTAATTACTACTTAAATAGATAATAGTGACATCTATCGAAATGATAAAATTAAAGATGTTTCTATGTTGAGTTTCTAATCTACAAAAAGTATATTTATATTAGTTTTTTATCTATAAATAAATAAACTGATAAAAACTTAAATTAGTACTAAACTCTTATTATCCTTATAATTTAAATAAAAAGATTTTTATATATTATGTACTCGTACTAGTCAGATCTTAGAATTTATAATATAATAAATTAGTCAATTATTTAAAGTGAATTTTTAGTAAATAATTATTTAAAGTGATTGCGTACTTCATATAATTTAACAGTGTTTATTTACTTTATTACGGTATAGCTTGACCACATCAATGCATAGAGATTTCTTGGCGATATTAACAACTAAATACGACATTGCTGCTGAATTTCTAGATGTCATTGTCATAAATATTGTTATATTTTATAAAAGCTTAATTTTAATAGATTCTACGTCATTTTATACCAAATTTATGTATTTTATAAATGTCTTTGTTGTACGATAGAGCTACTCCAGTCGCACCTCAACTTCTTGTGTCTGAGTACTAGAGGGTAAAGTTTTGGTTGTTATAGTTTTAATCTCATAATATCGCCATCAACTTACTGCTAAATAAACTAATAATAAGTGCATAACTGGTCAAATTAAACACAATTCTATTAAATATATACTTATTGTTGCAGTATCAAAAATTGTCAGACCGGTATGCGTCTCCGCCAGCTCCCTTATGTAAGTAATCTTCACGTGAACACGCTCAATAACTTAGGCAATTTTTACTACACAAACACGCTCGATGACTTAAGCAATTTTCTCTACACGTACATGCTCAATGACTTAGGCAATTCTTGACTTATTTTCCAATTATTTTATAAATGTTATTTACATTTATTATTATAATATTGTTGCGCTCCTAAATTGATGTCTGGTATCCGGCACTAGCGCCATCTATTGTCGAGGAACAGAGCGAGGAGTGCTTTCTCGAAAATGCCTTGACTGAACTTTCAACCAACAGCGCCATCTAGTATCGAATACAAGAACTAAGCTTTCTGGAAAGCTCCACACTCGAACCTTCTGCAGCTGCTGGATGGGGGGCCGGTATTTGCTAGAATATTCTGGATGTATCGGTGAAAAAGGCGTATATAAAGGCATAGAAAAAAGTGAACCACTGTGATTAATTATTAGTGTGTATTAGTTTTAATTGGTGTTCATTAGTTAAAGTGTCAATTTTAGTAATTCAATCGGGAGCTTTTATTGTCACGAACTTTAAGCTCGTAACAATAGTTTCAACTTTTATATCTATTATTACTATAATTATAACCTCAAGTTATTTTGATCGCTTGGGCATCTTATGAACTTGAGTGGTTGTCGCCAAAATATCCCAAGAACTTTGGGAGGCGAGGCATCAGTATATTGTGAAGAAAAAATCCATATAAACGAAGATTCTTAATGAAATGAAGATATGGCTTAAAAGACAAGCTTCCAAACTAAAACCCTTAACAAAATAATAAATACGTTTCATTTTGCTGTAGTAAAAGCATTAGCTTTCGTTTTTAGTTTAAAAAATGTTTCTATGATTGTCCTGGAGACAACAGAAATAAAAACGATTTAATTATTCTTAGCTTTGTACAGCTGTCTAATAAAAATATTAATAAAGTATTCACATTGTAATTTAAATGCAGTAAAAAATGATTTGTATGCTCCAAACACACGATTCTTTCTAAATTTTAGATAAAAAAACTCCAAATTAGGTTCAACATTATATATTGACTGTGAACTGGCAACCGGTCCTATCTCAATTTTTTGAAGATTTTGAAGATTTCACTTTTGATGCAATTTTATACTGTTTTATACTCCGCTACGCTACAATAAATCCCATCTCAGATACGTTCGAAACTTCTAGTAGCTAATGTGGTATGTTTTCATAATAAACTAATCATTAATATTTAATATTACCACGTTAATAATCTATACATCGAGATATATTATGCATCGATGTTAAAAGTTTTAGCAGATTGGAATGACTGAGAGATAGTACTTTGTGGTTTTATTCAACTAAGGATAACATCAACCAAAATATCTTTCGCTAGATTTACCTTTAAATAGGTAAACGTTGAATTACATGCTTTTAAGATGCACTATTCCGCTATAAGTAGGCACTTAACAAAATTTTATGATATCACTGTATTATTCAAGTGCCATTAGCATGGACTGCTTGTCCTTTACCCGCCGCATCATACAGGCTTGCGGGATAAGAATTGCAGAATGTGGTTATTACTACCTACCCGCCTCTTGACTAACTAGCAACTTGCTTGGTTGGGTTTATTATAGCATAAACAATCATGGAAATCATTTGTAATTTCAAACGATTTATCAGTCTTGATATACGTTGCTCTGCTACCATTTTAGCTACTACTTTTACTTATACCTACTCTTTTCAGGAGTACGATAAGTTGAGACGTGGAAAGCGCTTGGTACAAGAAGTACTTAATGGCGATAAAAATAGAGAAAATGCTAAGGTTTGTGATTTTTATCTGTATTATAATAAAACTTAACGAAAAAAAATAAACGAAAATGACGAAATAAATAAATAATGTGTTAGTACGTAACTAAATCTGCTGAAGTATTGGCTTATTTTATAACTAATAGGTTTCTTTTGTACATTTTAGGATATCAACATAGGTTTTAAACATACGAATATGTCTAGCCAGAAAAATACAGTTCCTTTTACCTAACTATGTCTAACCAGCAAGAAACAAGGCCTTTTAACATGTCTAACCAGCAAGAAACAGTCCCTATTACCGTGTCTAACCAGCAAAAAAACAGTCCCTTTAATAGTACTTATGGGAGACACCTGTTATACTGAGGACATACGTTTTAACCCAAATATGGACACTATGTTTGATTATCTACCTGCAGATTATTTATCTCTACGGTTTGTTTCTTCGCCATTCTACCAGTCAGCCGTAATCGATTGTCAACATAACATAGATGATGATTACATAAATAACGAAGTCTGTTTGGATAAAGGTCCCCAAATTTCCCTTCAAACATGTCATTAAGTTCGTCTCCAAATACGCCACTGAACGCACTTCGAAATACACAACCATTAAGCGAAGAATCTCCCGAGTCACTATCAATTTTAGCGAAAAAAAAAGTGCATGGAAAATTTTCAGAGAATGACCCCAATAATTATAATATGAGTGAAGGAAGGAAAAGAAGAAAGAAAGCTGAGCCGGCTGAGTTGAAGAGAAACATCAACAAAAAACTGCGAATGGAAAGAAAAGCTTACTTAGGTTTTAGAAAAGTTGTAAAAACTGTTGTACAAGATACACTAAGAGAAGAACGAATAATGTTTGTTTAAAGCCTAAAAAACGTCATTGCTCATTATTTACAGAAGATCGGAGCAAAACGATTTACGACCGATTTTGGAGTTTGAATTAGGGAGAACGCAAAGCATAATATGTGTGTGGATCGGTTTCTAGAGTTCCAACGAAAGCCAATACTACTGACGGTGTTTCTCAATGCAACTACAGCCTTAAATATAGTTTGAGTAATGGGCAAGAGAGCTATAACATTTGTTGAGGAATGTTTATAAATACGGTTGGTATAGTGTATAGAATAGTTTAAGTATGGGTAAGACTTCAAAAGTACTACATCAAATAATAATCTTTTATCACTAATTGAGTATCTAAATAACTTGTTCGATAATTTACCAAAAATGTCGTCCCATTACAATAGACAGAATGCAACAAAACTCTATCTAGAACTCGTTTTTCAAAAAATATAAGAGGTTTATAAATTATACGAGTCGATGTGTACTCGGGCATTGCAACCGGACTTCAGCCGCAAAAAATTTTATGAAGTTATGGTTGAAAAAATATTTCATTATTTAATGTAAAAAAGATAAATGCAACTTATGCGCCGGTTATGAAATTAAAAATGTACAAGAAGAAGTTTGGAAGGAGCACACAGCAAAAGAAAGAGATTGCTAGAATGGAAAAACGCGAGGATATAAAGAAAGCTATTGAGGGAAAATTATTTTAATTGAAGTCGATTTTCAAGCTGTAAAGCTATTTCAACTTACCCACGCTAATGCCTTTATTACAAAAAGCTAGCTTGTCATAACTCGACAATTTACGATGTTGTAAAAAAGCAAGATACATGTTATTGATTTTCATAGGATCAAAACAATCAACTAGTTGCATCAACATTCGTATCATACTTGATTGACTATTTAGTAAAAAAATGTCTCACTTCTAATAAAAAACCTGCTCAATTTTAATATGCTTCATGGAGTTTTCATTTATCAGAAATACCTCGAAGTCGGTCACACGCAAATGGAAGTAGACTCCATATATACTTGTATCGAAAGAAAAATAAAAAATAAGGAAATAAAACTACCAAGTGATTACGTATCCACGACCAGAGAAGCACGGAAAATTTCGTCACCGTATGAGGCTATTGAGCTGCCTTACGACTTTTTTAAAGACTACGCGAAACCTTTGAGATACAATAGCATTAGACCTGGTCGAACAAAAAATGATCGAATGGACACAGACATCAAAGTCATAATGTATGATCCTTCGGGACTAATCACGGTGAAACTTGATTTTACCAAAGATTGGTTGGACTTACCTCATAGACCAAAGAGATTCAATCCAGTGAACTGTTGCCCACCCTTATTTACATCAAGATGCCGTATTCCTAATACGAAGTGGTTGCACCTCCATGAATTGAAAGCTGTCATTCCTCAAGTTTGTCATAGCTTTTATGATAATTTGCCTTATAACGATTAATTTTGATCCCAAAGAGAACAAGAATCAGTTTCTTGCAACTTCTGCATGCGGTTGGTTGGCCTAGGTAAGGTAGGACTGTAGGCAAAGGTGGCATAAAATAAACCTTATTTTGTTATTTTTGTAGATTCTTTAAATTTGTTAACTATTGTATTTTTTTATAAAATAGGGTTTGTATACTATACGATTAATTTCGATGGGCCAGTGAAAAAGATATCTGAAGTTTTCGTTGATTTACTCTAAGAAATGATGACCTCTAAGATTGAGAATAAAAAGTAAAAAAAAAAAAATTGTTAATGACCGATGGCCCCCTCCCACCTAGATTTAATGGCTTTGTGGACTTGCCCACCTACTAATGTTCCTATAATGTCGGAAATATAAAGACTATTATGAATAACAAATATATTGTAAATTAATAACTTAATTTCATTATATAGAATATTTAGTTGATAATGTCCTCGTTATTCCGTCCGTCCGTCGTTATTTTTTTATTTTGATTTTGAAGATAGGCCTTATTGTTTCAAGCAAAATATCCTATTTTCGTCCTTTAGTTGACTTATAATGGCCTATCTAGTTTTTACATTAGAAGGAAGCATATATTGCTACTTTGCTTTTTAATAACATATACAGTAAAAATATTCAAAAACTACGTATTTTTATTTAATGTAACTGTAAAGTATATACGCGTAGCGTGTCTACTATGACAAAATCTCTACTATGAGGCAATCTACGTCATAATACATTAAAATTACTTATATTTACAACATAGGTTCGTTTAGTGCCAAAAACTAAAATCAAATCTGAATCCAATAAGTTGTGCTGTGATATAATTTATATGTATACTTTAAAAAGTGTGAATTAAATATTTTGAGCTCATAAGATTAGTCCACCAGCATGAACCAAAAACGCGCGGCCTTGTAACTGCACCATAACCATACCTGTTCTATACATGAAGGGGAAGGAAGTAATATTTAAGAAATACGAAACGAAAAGCAGTAGTACATTACCAATTGGCGCGGGAATTGATATTTTGGTGCAAGATCATAGAACTATTCAAAGATATATACATACATACATATAATCACGCCTCTTTCCCGTAGGGGTAGGCAGAGACCACTTCTTTCCACTTGCTACGATCCTTACATACTTGTTTCGCTTCGTCCACTTTCATTATTCCCTTCATACATGCTCTACGGTTTAAGGTACTCTTAACCTGGCCTTTTTTCAAGACGTCCCTAATTTGGTCTAGAAAAGTCCGCCTAGGTCTACCCCTTCCAGCACTTCCATTCACACTCGCCTTATACACTTTTTTCGTCAATCGTTCTTCATTCATTCTCTCGATGTGGCCAAACCATCTCAGCATACCTTTCTCAATTTTTGTCACTACATCTTCTTTCAAGCCACAACGTTTTCTTATCTCACTATTTCTTACCCTGTCACTCAGTTTAACTCCTATCATACTTCTTAATGCTCTCATCTCAACTGCATTTATTCTACTTTCATGTTTCTTCTACCATACCCAACTTTCACTTCCGTACATGAGTGTCGGAACCAAAGATATATACGGTTTAGTAAATGTGGCTGCGTTGCGTACAATTATTTTACACGGAATTACTATTACAGGTCGAAATTAGGATTGAAAACGGGTAAAGTGGGGAAAAGAAGTACGTGATCCTACCGCCTAAACTGAAATAAATTTGAGATGTTATTTCTGCTTAACTTTTCCTAATGCTGCCTAAAACTGCTTATTATTTAATTTCGTATGATATTATTCGTAGAATACCTACACAATCGCTCAGTTTTTGCTTCAACTACTCCATTTTCTATCACGCACTACATGACGTTTGAAAGCTATTTGCTCTCGGAAATGAGATTATTGTCACCATTTTTCTGCTTTTCGTTATATGAAATTCTTGAAAAATGTAGATATTTTAGTTTATTAAAAATAATAATTTGTGTAGATGTCTTATTTTTCGATTGCCGTGTTTAGGATTTGTGATTTGTGTTTTAGATAAAGTGCTTTAAAATATATCAGCAGAGACCTAAGTTCAAAGTGCACCAGTAATTCCTACGGTGTTGCAAACTTTAATGGGCGGCGGTTATAACTTACTATTGGATGAACTCGATGCTCGTAGCCCACTTTTCTACAAAAGAGCATAAGTAATAGCAGCTAAACTTCTGTGATTAATATTAATTTAATATACACAACGGCACTAATATTTGAGGTACTAAAAGTGAAAAAGTGAAGATTATCAGTATGTGGGGAGCAATAAGTTTGATTGCCATGTAAATATTTTATTTCAATAAAAAAATCAAAATTAAGTTTATTGCATAAATTCATATAAAAGCCTCTTTTGTCACTTCTTCTTTTTTCTGAGAAGATTATAGATCAGTTACCCTTTTGCGCTTTTTCAATACGTGTTGGCAATCTTCAAATTTTCTAAATATTTTACTTCTCTGCATCGCTGGGTTACCTAAAATATTTTCGTTCATCTTCGATCACGACTTAATTCAACGCTTGAAAGTTCAATAATCTAACTTGGGTTGATCGCGTTGTATGAAATTTTAGCTACCTCGCGTCTAATATTTATTAAGTACTCGTACATATTATCGTACAACAATATAGACTTAATTGAGTAATATTATATTCAAAAACGGAGGAAAGCGGCAAACGTATGTTTTCCTTCTAATTTAAAACTCAAAGCAGAACTGCCACGACAGTTAAGTTTTTTTTCTTTAATCATCACGGTAATTACAATTTTAAAACGGAATTTCTTTAATAGGATAGGGTGACAAACGAGCACACAGTCCACCTGATGGTAAGTGGTTGCTGTGGCCCATAGACATCTACATCTATCCTCGATTACGAATCAAAATGCAGAGGCCTTGTCACCCGTGAGGATTAAGATGGAATGCGTCGTTTCCAGTAAAAAGGGTCTCAGGTCTCTACCCTCGCCATACGAAACACCGCGTTAAGTAACTATTTCACGCTGGTATTCTGTGAGAGCGTGGTCCTTCCCCGGTCGAGCCGACCCATTCGTGCTACAACTATAATACTAATATAACTGCGGCATGGCTCTGCCATGTATGGGAAACGTGTTTAAAACGTCATAATATCTGGAGATTTACCTTACAAAAAGTACAATGTCTTATACAGACAAAAGTGTGTTAAAATACAGAGTTATGTAGGGAGTACACCGCCAACCATCCCGCGGTGTAAGTGCTCCATGCCAGATGTGCGGTTCATTCAGCGCTCGGTTCGCAAGGCACTCCTCTTCTCGACATCCACAAGTCGAGTGGGCCTGATGGAATCTTCCCAATTGTGCTGAGGACTTGTGCTGCAGAGTTGGCACCGGCTATAACGTGTCTTTTCTAGTACTCCTACTCTCTAGACATAATCCCGAAATAAAGGAACATCCCTAAAAGGGGCGACCGCTCAGCTCCTTCTAACTACAGGCCTATCTCCATTACCTCCTGTTTCTCCAAAAAAAAAATGAACAAAATAATGAACAAAATAAAACAAAACAAAATAATGGAATCCATTATTAACTACCAGCTCTTGCGGTACCTTGAGGATCACCAGCTGATTAGTAACCGGCAATACGGTTTTCGCTGCGGTCGATCAGCTGGAGATCTTCTGGTCTACCTGACTCATAGATGGGTGGAAGCGGTAGAGTGCAAGGGGTTGGCATTGGCCGTTAGTTCGTATATTGCGTATACCTTCGATCGGATTTGGCACAAAACGCTTTTTTCGAAGCTCCCTTCCCATGAGCTTCCCGAGAAATGTGCAAATGGATCACCAGTTTTCCTGTAGATTGGATCATCAAGGTCATTGGAGATGGTGCATGCTCCGATTACAAACCTATTAATGCTGGCTTTCCAGAAGGCTGCGTGCTATCACGAACGCTATTTCTTCTGCATATCAATAATTTGTTGCAAACCGGTAACATTAATTCCTATGCAGATGACAGCAACTGGTAATGCTCTATATACCGGCCGTGCTAATATTTTTCAGGAAAATGTCACCAAATACCAAAAAAAAACTTGTGTGTGAAGTCGAGTCTTCGTTAAACAATGTTTTGGATAGGGGGCGACTTTAAATCTAGTCCAGTTTAATCCTCAGAAGACACAAGTTTGCGCGTTTACCGAAAAGAATTTCTTTTTTGTATTTGCTCAGTTTAAGGCACTTTACTTGTTGCTTCAATCGGAATCCTCAACGTCAATATATTTAATAGTGTGCATTATCGTGGTCACTTGGAAGAGAAAGCCAAATTGACCTCTTAAAAGCTTGGAGTGCTCAGCAGAGTGGAGTATTTCGTGCCCGTACAGCACTTGTATCTTTATAAGGTGCAGGTTCGGCCCCACATGGGATTCTGTTCCCATCTTTGGGCTGGAACTTCTAGTGCTACCTACTTCCACTTCACCACATCCAGCGCAGAGCGGCTTGAATCGTTGATGACCGAGTGCTTTCTGATCGGCTCGATTCACTGGCACTGCGAGGAGCTGTTTCATCCATTTGCATTTTTTTTTCGCATCTACCACGCGGGTAGCATTGAGGAATTGTTCGGATTATTCCCAGATGCAAATTTCTTGAAAGCACATCATGGAAAAGCTCCCAATACCAGTCACACCATCTGGATACTTGGCGGTTCTCCATTGTACCGCCTAATAAGTATCCACCTCAATAGGTATCCACTTTTTCTGCATCAGCACTTAAAATGGTCTGGTCATTGCGGGGAAGTCCTAAACCATTACGATTAACAGGTAAATTAGTAATCGCAATACATTTTTTCCGAAGTAAAATTGTACAAATTCTTACAAAAAGTATTTATAATAATTTACGTTTTGAGGCGGTGTAAGAATATTCATCACCGTATTCTCTACCATACCGTGGGTGTCGTGAGAGGTGACTGAAGATCGTTAATTTGTCGATTTGTTTTTTTGTCAAAAGCTTAAAAAGCATATACACATTGTATAACGTGCAATCCTGTGATAATAGTTATATTTTTAAAATAAAAAATTAATTATTATAGTCCCTCTTTTATTGAATTAAGATTTTTGCCAAAATTTATTTTAGTGAAGTCGTTTCAAAAGACTCATTATAAAATAGAAAAATTAAAAAGTTGAGTAAACTCAAAATCTAAAATCGTATCACCACTATACGCTATTATTTCAAATGGTTGCGACACATGGTCAGTTCAACTGATCAGTTCGAACTAGGACTGTTGATATTTTTTTAAATATCGGATTTTCGATATATCGATAATTATAAATTTATCAATATCACAGTTTTACATATAAGTTACCTATATTTGCAAAAATATCAACAGTACTACTCGTAGTTTGAACTGATCAGTTGGAATGACCAGTTGAACTGACTGTGTGTGGCGAGCATTAAGCGAAAATAGAGCTTGTAAATACATTGCGCTGTCGTGTATTGGCTGACTTCACACGATGTCTTTGATCTGAAGTTCACCTTATTTACAGCGAAATAAAATATTTAGAAAATTTAAAGATCGCCAACACGCATTGAAAAATTGCGACATGGTAACTGGTCTATAATCTTCTCGGAAAAAGAAGGAGTGAGAAAAGAGGCTTTTAAATGTATTTATGCAGTAAACTTAATTTTGATTTTTTTTAAATAAAATATTTACATGAAAACTGAACTTATCACTCTCCACATACTGATAATCTCCTCTTTTTCACTTTTATTACCTCGAATGTTAGTGCTGTTGTTTATATTAAATTAATCTTAATCACAGAAGTTTAGCTGCTATTGCTTATGCTCCTTTGTAGAAAAGTGGGCAACGAGCATTAAGTTCATCCAATACTAAGTCATAACGGCCGACCTTTAAAGTCTGCAACACCGTAGGAATTACTGGTGCGCTTTGAACCCAGGTCTCTGCTGATATATTTTAAAGTACTTCATCTAAGACACAAATCACAAACTTGGAGTTACATAGGTACCATACTAACTGTAGTTACATAGATGATAAAAAATAATAGGTACAGGTTACTTAAGAATTTTTTATAAAATTAATGAACCCCAACATAAATAAGTAAAACAAAAGATTTTCATGAGGTTAATATATATATTGACCTGATCAAGAGCATTTATTTAAATCACGCAAGCTTATAAAGCACTAAAGAAATTGCCTAAGATTATTTGAAGATCTAAGATTGAAAAAAGCTCCCACTTTTTAAACGTTATACTGATTTATGGTTTGGCTGAAATTGATTGTGGAAAGGAAAATGTATTAGAAGTTAAATTTACATACATTTTACGTTCTCATTTATTATCTTTTATTAAATACAAAATAAAATAATACTGCACTGTATGTGCAGTATTATTTTTTAAAGAATTTATGTTTGGATTTTTTTTTAACTTTAATTAATATATTTCAATATTTATTTTGGCAAGCAACTCAATTTCAATACAATATTTTTATTCATTTTACTATAATAGCTTGACAAGTAAAGCTTACAAACAAAAACTGCCGTTTTCAATGGCAGTTATATTATTAATATCTTACTTAACGTTTCGGACAAAACATTGAAGTCTGCCAACATGTAGTAGGAGAAGAAAGAGATCATTCACAGCTGTGAAACTTCACTTTTAAAATGTTTAAATTTAATCCAATGAATTAAAATATCGAAAAATTTAATTTATTCTGCTTAAAGTTTTATGATATTTATTTGCCACCATAACTAAAGGACTAAGGGACAATCCAAAAGAATCCTTAAGAGTATAGCTGAATATACAGAGTCAATGGTGCTGGGGATATCCCATTGCTTACTTAATTAGGATGAGAAAACGTACTAGTGATAGAAAGGTATATTATTACGTTATTCATAGATATGCGAAAAATGGTTGAGATCAGCAATCATCTTCAGCTTCCGGATTGACTTTGAACTAAAAAAAATACAAAAAAGACTTTAAAACCAAATTAAATACCACTTAAGGAGTATTAAATTTGGTTTTAAATTTTGTATTAAAACACTAGATTATAGAACATAATTATTTAATATTAAAATTTAAATGCCACAACTAATCTAATAATATCCAATTTATTGTTTTTAATTTACCACAAAATCCTGCTTACTGTCGAATTTAAGCATATATTTGCAAGACGCTATCCGGGCTTTTATGTAGATTTCTCTTGCAAATTTGCTGCACAACGTACTTGAGGCTTCTTTCATCATCTTGAATGCCCTTTCTATTGCTTGAGTATGACAGAAAATACGTAGAAATGGCAATTCACCCTTACCTTTTTAGTCAACAAACAACTGCAAACCTTCGCCACTTATTCCCTTTAGAATCGATGGTCCGGTGATATTTTGCTGCCAATCTATCTAGGAAAATGCATATAGGTCCATCTGCGGAACTTCAAATAGACGGATTTTGTTCTGTGCGATTTCAGTATTCGTCTCGCAGCTCACTCAAGACTGTGCTTTAGTGGATCAGTCAGCATTGCCAGTAATAAATTCTCGGGGTAGGCGAAATAACCATTACTTTGGATCACAGGATAGAATTAGGTTTTAAGTTCAGCTGACAGGTACCTACATGCAGAGATCAGCTTCCACAGGTATTGTGCTCCATTCTTGCAAGGTGGATGAGTCTTGATAACGAACCTAGTCGGAGCGTAATCATTAATAACATAAGTTGCTAATATTATCAAGCTTTTAGATTAAGTGGTAGTTGAAACGTACAGACGTGGACCACGATTTGCTCGAGTCAGTCATCCAGCGTGAGACAGCTTACCTGGCGATTTGTTGGCTAAACTTTCAGATACCTCGCCCTTTCTAACAGCTGAGACAACGTTGTATAAATAATACTGATCGGTAATGAAGTCTTGAGTTGACAAGTCTGGTAACTCTTTCGAGGGAATGATGGGTTGAAACTGAACAACTTGTTTTCACAGTTTTCCAGGTATTTTTCGATTTGTACTTTGAATGTTTGAGGTCCCGAAGTAGCGCCATTAATATGTGCAAACATATGGCGGGATGGTGATTCATTCATATGAAGCAAGCAGGTGATTCATTGTAATGGTTTGTTTCATCTTTTTTCTAGTAGTCTAGTCAGTATAATGCCTCCAAGTTTCCCAACGTTCACATTTGTTCTGTCACACCAAACTACCAGCAGAGGTTCTGTCGATATTGTTACGAGCTTGAGGTTCGTGACAATAAAAATTGCCGATAAAATTACCTAGATTAACACCTTAATTTACTTGACACAAATTAAAATTAAAACACTAATAATTAAACACACTAATTCACTTAATTCCGCTCCGAAGCTACGCTTGTGTCGCCGAGTTCAACTCTGCCCCCATCGCATCTTGCAGCGCCTATTTATTTAAATTAGCAAAGAAGCGTCCCGAATATTCAAGTAAATGCGCGCAAAGGGACGAGTGTGCGAGTATAGATTTTCTAGAAACTTAGTTCTTCGGATGGCGCTGTCGGTTGAGAGATTGGTGATGTCATTTTCTGCAACGCTCTACTCGCACTCGTTCCTGACACTAGATGGCGCTAGTATATCGTCGACTTGAGCGCGTAACACTGCCCCCTCCTAAGACATGCTCGTCCCGAGCATTATCGGCCCCATAATAACGCGCCAAGCGATCCACATGGACGATCTTAGGAGTCCCTCTTGCGCCTTTCTGTATCCGGTAGGTCACATCGTTGATCCTGGTTACAATCCGGTACGGGCCGTCCCATTTAGTTTGAAGCTTAGGAGATTTCCCTTTACTGCGGACTGGATTGTGCAACCACACTAATGAACCTTCGTTGAACCCTTTATTGTTCGTTTTGCGGTCGTACCGGGTTTTCATTTTCTCAGACATTTGCTGGCCCGATTGTCTAACGTGCTCATAAATGTCATTCATTTTGTTCCGCAAGTCATTTGCATAATCGGTTATACTGCGTGGGGCATCAGGTGGTATCCCGGTGATCAGGTCTGCAGGCAGCCGTAATTTTCTTCCAAAGTTTGCGAAAACTGGTGTCACTGCTGTACTTTCGTGAACAGAACTTCGATATGACAACAAAAACGGTTGTATGTGCTTGTCCCAATCTCGTTGCCGATTGTCTACAACTTTTGCTAGGTACCTCTCCAATGTCTAGGGGGTCATTGTAGAAGCGTGCTCGTCGCGACCCCTGCCAGCCCCTTTCAGGGCTGCAATTCTACACAGCTGCGCACCCATGCGAACGAGGGTTAGGGCGTCCCCCCAAGGCGACGCACACCAGCTCGTCCCCGTTGGTGTGAAATGCAGCGCGCAAAGCGGCGATGGGGACCGCCACCCGTCACGCACAGCCCGACACGGCGGAAGGTGGAGGACGGAGTGCAGAGTTGGCACGTGGAATGTTAGAGGAGGCATGAGAGATAAGATGAATGAGTTGATCGAAATAATGAAAGAAAGAGAATTAGATGTCGTGTGTATGTCGGAGACCAAACGGAAAGGCAGTGGTATTGAAGAGCTCCCTGGCGGGACGTTAGCTATATGGTCCGGAGTCCCGGAAAGCGAGAACGCCTGCCAAGGAGTGGGAGTGCTGTTGTCGTCCCGGTTGGTCGATCTTATGACTGAATACAAGGTTGTGAACTCAAGACTTCTCTGGATTCGCTTCAAAATGGGACTGACGAAGTTATTCCTTTTGGCTGTTTATGCGCCGGTAGCTTCGTCGTCCAGGGCTGAGCTGGAGGAGTTTTGGGAGAATGTAAGAGAATTTCTAGATTTGGTTAAGGGAAACGAAAGAACTGTTGTATGTGGTGATTTGAATGGATGGGTAGGTATCGCTCGACCAGGATACGAGTCGGTGCTTGGAAAGTTTGGCGATAAAAGGGTTACTGATGCTGGCAAGCTTATACTGGCTGTATGCAAGGAAAAGGGTCTTCTTGTGACAAACACTATGTTTAATCACAGGAAGATCCATATGTACACTAGAGAAAGAAAGAATGAGAGAAGTATGATTGATTTGTTCCTGGTGGATGACCGACTGCGAAAACAGGTGATGGATACACGAGTGTTCAGGGGTACTGACCTGGGAACGGATCATTATCTAGTAATTACTAGATTTAGGGGTTTGTTCGCGGGTTGGCGCCACCGGACGGCAGTAACAGAACCACAGTCGGTCTGTCGCATCCGAAGCTGGAAGCTTCAGGAAGCGGATACTAGGGACAAATATCACACGAGGGTAGCCGAAAAGCTTGACACCATCGATGGCAGGAAAGAATGTGTGGAGAGAACATGGCAGAACCTTAGGGATGGAATGGTAAGTGCAGCGGAAGAAGTATGTGGTACGACAAAAAGAGGTAGTAGTAAAAGAAGAGATGCATGGTGGAATGATGAAGTGAAAGAAGCTGTAAAAAAGAAGAAAAAAGCATGGTTAGACTACTTGGCCTCTAGTAACGATGAGCATATGAGAGAGAAGATGAAAGAAAGATATAAGCTGCAGAAAGTTCATGCGAAAACATTGATTGAGGAAGTACGTGAAAGGTGTAGAATAGAAGCGGACGAGAGGTTGTCGCACAACTTTATGGAAAACTCCAAACTCTTCTGGAAAGAGGTTGGAAGGTCCCGGAGTGGTGCGACAGCTTTAAGAATGAACAAAGTGCTTTCGAGAACCAATGAAGTCCTCTCAGAAAAATCGGACGTCATGCAGCGATGGAGTGAATTTTACTGAGAATTGTATGCGTGTCATGATCTTAGTGAAGGATCCGGGGGGACGCCGTGACTGGCACGCCAGACACGGACCTCGATGACACTGAGGTCATCAGCATGAAAGAGATTGAACGTGCGATTCGAAGCTTGAAATGTGGTAAGTCTGCGGGACTAGACAGAGTTACTGCTGAAATGGTCAAGTACGGTGGGCCTCGCGTCTGGGACAGCTTTCATCTGCTGTGCAATTTGTGCTGGCGGACGGGAGATGTCCCGGATGATTGGCGATCCGCGGTCATTGTGCCTTTATATAAAGGTAAAGGTTCACATTTTGACTGTGGGTGCTATCGGGCGATCAGCTTGACCAGTTTAGCAAGTAAAGTTTATTCGAAGGTTTTGACACGCAGGATGCAAGAGAAATCGGAAAGATTCTTATGGGAGGCACAATGCGGATTTAGACCTGGAAGAGGATGCACGGATCAAATGTTTTCTCTCCGCATGATCACGGAAAAGCTTCTGAGTGTTAACCAGAGGATTTTCTGTGCTTTTGTGGATCTGGAGAAAGCATTTGATAAGGTTATAAGGAAGAAAATGTGGGAACTGTTTCCGGGATATGGTGTGGATGGTCGATTGTTAAGGGCTGTGCAGTCACTTTACTATGACTGTAAAGCCTGTGTGCGGGTAGGGCATGACCTGTCACCCATGTTTAGCGTCCAAGCGGGCGTAAAACAGGGTTGTGTCATGTCTTCCTGGCTGTTCATACTGTATCTCGACAGCTGTTTACAGAAGCTGAAAGATAGCTGTTTGGGTGTGAAATTGGGTGACATAAAAGTTAATTGTCTGCTGTATGCTGATGATGTAGTGCTTATTGCACCATCAGAAGCAGAACTGCAGGCATTAGTCACGTGTATGAAAGAGGAATGTGAAATTAAAGGTCTCCGTTTGAATGCTAATAAAACTAAGGTTCTGGTATTTGAAAAGGACGAAGAGAGAACGAAATGTGAAATATGGGTAAATCAGGAATGTCTAGAACAGGTAAATGAAATTGTATACTTGGGGAATGCTTTCAGCCGGGATGGAAGATGTGATTTAGATGTGGATAGGCGTGTCGCTGCCGGAAACAAAGTCAATGGTGCCCTGAATGCATTAGTAAAAAGGCAAGGCGTGGTGAAGAGTGCACGCCTTGCAATACATAACGCAGTGTTGGTACCGACTTTGTTATATGGCAGCGAAACCTGGGTATGCCAGAAGAAGCATAAAAGCAAGTTGAATGCAGTGGAGATGCCATAGCCGACCGAAAGCGAAACGAAGAGATTCGCAATATGACAGGATTGAAAGATGACCTTATCACAAAAATTGATAGGGGCGTACTCCAATGGTTTGGGCACGTTGAACGAATGAGTGAAGACCGAATGGTGAAGAAAATATATAGAGCGAAAGTAAATATTAAAAGGTGTCGAGGTAGACCGAGACTAACTTTCGAAGACCATGTGAGCAAATTGCTCGAAGAGGGGAGGGTCAAGAGTACTCGGATACCTAGACGTGCATGTATGAAGAAGTTAATGAACCTGAAAGAAGCGAAAGAGGTATGTAAGGATCGTGACACTTGGCGATCTGTTCTCTCTGGCTACCCCGTTAGGGATTGTGCGTGACGATAAGTAAGTAAGTAAGTAAGTAAGTACCTCTCCAATGTCTGATTAAATCGTTCCACCATTCCATCAGATTGCGGGTGATAAGAAGTCGTTCCTGTTTTATGAGTACCCATAACTCGGCAAGTTTCCTGGAATATTTGAGACTCAAAATTCCTTCCTTGATCGCTGTAAATCTCTAAAGGTACTCCAAAACGACAGAAGACTTCATGAACTAGTTTATCTGCAACTGTTGAAGCTTCTTGATTCGGAATGGCGAAGACTTCTGGCCACTTAGTGAAGTAATCCATCACAACCATGAAATACTTGTTACCACTTTCACTCTCCGGAAACGGCCCCGCCACGTCAATGGCTATTCTCTCCCATGGTGCACCAACATTGTACAACTTCAATGCACCTCTACTACGAGTCTGAGGTCCCTTTACAGCCGCACAACTTGTACATTTGTGACACCAGTCCTCGACATCGTTTCGACAGTGGACCCAGTAAAACCGTTCTCGGATCTTCAGTAGAGTTCGTTTAATTCCCAGATGGCCTCCTCAATAATCATTATGGTACAGCTGTAGCACATCCGGTACTTTAGCTTCAGGGACAACCATTTGCAAATGACAACTGTCTCCCCTAACATTTTCCCATTTATGGCACAGAACTCCATCCTGAAGCAGCAAGCTGTCCCACTGGGCCCAATAGCTTTTAGTGGTCGAACTCATTGCTGAGACGTCGCTCCACTTAGGCTTGGGAGCACTGGCCTTTATCCATTCCAGAATCGGCTTGATGTCCGGATCTTCCTGCTGTGCATGTTGTAAGCTGTCCTTCCATTCGTTGCCGAGGTGGTCCGTCCTGAGCATCCTCACGGATACCTCTTCCTTACTCTCTTGCCTAGTACAATGGTTGCAATCTTCAGGACAAGGTCTTCTTGACAATGCATCTGCGTTGCCGTGAGATTTTCCGCTGCGATGTTCGATCTCAAAGTTGTATTCCTGCAGTAGTTCAATCCACCTCGCAACTTGTCCTTCTGGATTTTTAAACTGCAATAGCCATTTTAGTGCAGCATGGTCAGTTCTTAAGTGAAATTCTCGTCCCAGAAGATATTTGCTAAAATGCTGCAACGACTTTACCACAGCGAGCAATTCGTGTCTTGTGACACAATAGTTCCTTTCCGGTTTTGACAACGACTTGCTGAAGTACGCCATCACGACCTCTTGATCACCATTCCGTTGAGACAACACACCGCCAAGTCCTATATCACTTGCGTCTGTGTCAACTATAAATTCTTTGCTTGCATCAGGGTTTCCCAAAATAGGTGTTTTGCACAGACGTTCCTTAAGCTCCTGGAATGCGATATTGTAACTTTCATCCCAGCAGAAATGTCGCTTCTCCTCGGTTAACTTGTGCAGAGGTTTGGCTATATCTGCAAAGTTCTTCACAAATCGCCGGTAATAGGAGCACAAACCCAAAAATGCTCTAACCTGCGTCTTGTCTTTTGGAACCGGCCAATCCTTGACAGCGGCGATTTTCTCTGGATCTGTGTGGATGCCTTCTTCCGATACTACAAACCCCAAAAAGTTAACTTGCCGTTGGAATAGTGAACATTTCTTCGGGCTCAACTTGAGGTTAGCACTCTGAATCTTCATGAGCACGCGTTCCAGGTTTTGAAGGTGTTCCTCAAACGTACGGCCTACGATGATGATGTCATCCAAGTAGACCAGACAGGCATCGCCAATTAGCCCGGTAAGTACAAGTTCCATCAGCCTTTCAAACGTTGCTGGAGCATTGCACAACCCAAAACAGCATTACTTTAAATTGCCACAGACCCTTTCCCGTCGAGAACGCAGTTTTCTCCTTGTCTTTAGGGTCAATTTCAACTTGCCAGTAGCCACTTGTTAGATCCAGCGTGCTAAACCACTTTACTCCTGTGAGCATGTCCAGCGTGTCATCAATTCTTGGCAAGGGATAGCTGTCCTTCTTCGTAACGTCGTTCAGACGGCGGTAGTCAACACAAAACCGCATGCTGCCATCTTTCTTCTTCACCAGCACCACTGGTGAAAACCATGAACTAGAGGAAGGTTCAATAACACCATCCTTCACCATTCCTTCAATCATGGTTTTCACTTCCTTTTCACGTGCTACCGGCAATCTTCTTGGCCGCTGACGGATAGGCAATTCTTCTCCTGTGTTTATTTTGTGTTGAACTAAGCCAGTCTTTCCTATGTCAGCATCGTTTGATGAGAATACATCGGCGTACTTGAGTAACAACTTCTTCGCCTTGACCAATTCGTTCGGGGAGAGAACACTGCGACAGTCTTCCAAAAGTGTGGTCGCTCTCGTTTCTGAATCCTTGCTGGGGGTCCCACTTGATATATATTGGCACTGACGTAACCAATCCACTTCCTCACAAGTACCAACCAGTGTGCCTTTTTCTATAATCTGTTCCCGGTCGCCAAGGTTCAGCACACGTACTCCTGAGATGTCAGTGGTCCTGACCAAGGTTCGAGCTACTTTCAATGGAACGTCGTTGTTTACCCTTTCCAGAAGTACACAACGGTGAGCTTGCCCAGCGTTTCGAGGAAGACTAACCGGAACAATCGTTTCCGATCTCGGCGGAAGAACAATCTTCTTGATGCTGTACACGTTCCCTAGTAACGCACCTTCCATAGAAAGTTCCTCCTGTCCACATTTCAAAACACCTTGCTTAACGTCGATCTCGCAACAATTATTCCTCATAAAGTCTAAGCCTAGGATGCAGTCGTCCATTATATCAGCCACGATGACATTATGCAGGTAGATCACGTTGCCTAGCTTCAACTCCATCTCCTTCTCTCCATGGACGGGTATACGCTGACCGGTGGCTGTTACCAAATTAATGCGCTCTCGGTTGTATGCGGAGTCCCCAAGGAACTGACTTATAAGTTGGGAACTAACAACCGTACGAGAGGCTCCAGTGTCTATGGTCAGTTTACACGGCATTCCGTTGACCTCGCCCTTGACGATTAGACTGTTCCCATCATGGGTTTGTGAGATGGAGATCCTTGGGGCTCTTTTAACATCAGCCAGCACCCGCCCCGCAGTTCTGGCTTTTACTCGTTTCCCTGCTGCTGCTGGGCGGTGCTGTTGGCCGCACTACCCTCCTGAGATCGTTCACCTTCCCTTTCTAGTGTTCGCTTAGGGCAGCTGGATCGAAGATGGCCCTTTTCCCCACAGCCATAGCACCTTGGGCTGTATCCTTTGTTGCGGTCGCGAACTGTAGCTGCTGCAACCTCCCTGACGTGATGGGAACGATGATCCTGCCGCACGGCTTCCACTTCCAGTGCATGGGCCAAGGCGTCCTTAAGCGTCTCGTGGTGCCCGAGCCTCACAGCAGCTCTGACTTCCAGGTCGCGGATGCCGTCGATGAATGTCTGCACCAGGTTCCCTTCAATGAGCGCAGGTACAGACCGGTATGCTTTTCGCACCAGCTTCTCCACTTCTAGAGCCCACTGCTGCAGGTTTTCGTTGATGCGCTGCACACGATCTTTAAGCTGCGCACGAAAGACGTGTACCAGGTGAGCGTCGCCATATCTCGCCTCCAATGCCTCAAGGAGTTGCTCATAAGTCACTTCCTCACCGAGAGCTTCCAGAACTGTTAAGGCCTGGTCGCGCAGGCCTAGTGTGAGAGCAGTCATGGCCTGACTCTTATTCTAGCCGTTCGCCTTCATAACAGCCTCGAACTGGATCTTGTAGGCTGACCAGGAAGAGGTACCGTCAAACGGCGGCACTTTGAATCCAAGTAGCGAAGGTGTTGTATCTACTACGGGAGCTGTTGTTCCATCCCCAAGTTTGAGGTCGTCCAGCGTTTTCTTCACCTCAGCCATTACGTTGTCAACCCGATTGTTTACTTGGTCGATTCGGGTTTCGGCCTGCGACAGGCGGTTGTCATGCTGAGCAACCTTTTCCTTCACCTCCCGTTTCTCTTTTCCGAAGATAGCGTGAAGGTCCTTCATGAGGAGCATCTGCTCTTCCTTATCGCGTTGGAGTTGCTCTTCTAAACGACGGGCCTGTTCCTCCTGCCGGCGGGCCTGTTCCTCTTGTCCGCCCCGCAGCTGCTGCAGCATCACCATCAGAGCACCTAAGTCAGGTGCCACAGACGTAGAAGCTGCTGACGGACCGGCTTCCGTGGCCGGCGGCTGGCCCTCAGACATCTGCGGCGTTGCACCACCAAATCTCCTCTGGTTCGTCTACTGTTGGCGTTGACTTCGTGTACGGACACCCTCCGTTTCCTCCTTAGGTAAAATCGGCATTATTTTATCCCACTTCTGACACCAATTTTTACGAGCTTGAGGTTCGTGACAATAAAAATTGCCGATAAAATTACTTAGATTAACACTTTAATTTACTTTACACAAATTAAAATTAAAACACTAATAATTAAACACACTAATTCACTTAATTCCGCTCCGAAGCTTCGCTTGTGTCGCCGAGTTCAACTCTGCCCCCATCGCATCTTGCAGCGCCTATTTATTTAAATTAGCAAAGAAGCGTCCCGAATATTCAAGTAAATGCGCGCAAAGGGACGAGTGTGCGAGTATAGATTTTCTAGAAACTTAGTTCTTCGGATGGCGCTGTCGGTTGAGAGATTGGTGATGTCATTTTCTGCAACGCTCTACTCGCTCTCGTTCCTGACACCAGATGGCGCTAGTATATCGTCGACTTGAGCGCGTAACAATATGTTTTCTTTCAAAAAGTAATCAAAAATTTCTTTTCCTATATTTTTAAAAGTGCCCGACGTAGGTGAAATATATCGCAAATACTTAGAATCTGGCTCCTTTATTATTGAAATATGTTCTTCAAGGATAATTTGTCCGTAACTTTTTCCTCCCTTTTTCGATATCTGTAAAACTTTATTATTTCGACCGTCAAAATATAATGCTACCTGCAACTCTGTCCTTGGCCATAATAGTTTGTCTGATTTTTGTTCGTTCTCTGCGTAGTTTATTTGGGTCAATTACGGGTATAGTCGAGTTAGTTGCTTGCGGAACCGCTGATCCGATAGTTACCCCCGCTCTGTTAGATACTCCATAAGTTTTGGAGATAGTTCAATAATCCATGGTAACGGTGGCAGGCTGCGGAGCTGTATCAGTTTTTGCATGCAGTACGAGCTCGCTGCCGCTGTGATTGGACTGACCGGAAGTACAATAATCCATGGTAACAATGGCAGACCGCGGAACTGTATCAGTTTCTGCATGCTGTACGAGCTCGCTGTCACTGTGATTGGACTGATCCGAATCTGAAGAAATAGAAAGCGTATCAAGTGGGACTGAAGATGCCTCGTTTTTACGTACTTCCTGATATTAACTCAAAAATTATTGCTTTTGGAGCTTACTTTCAAAGATTTCTTGGCTTGATTTGTAGTGGAGATATGAATATTTCCTATGAATTTTTTTTTGGAGTACGTTGATCTATTAAAAAGCTGTGTTCGTTTTCAGGTACCCTACGATCTTTAGCACAAATACCTTATAAATTTTTACACTTACATGAGGAAATGTCAAAAAGAGCTTTGCTACCAAGCTGGAATTCTTGGAGACGTTTGTTTGGAATATGAGGGTAGAATTTAAGGATTTTATTTTTATTTTAAATGATATGCCTTCAGAATTTGTTACTCTCTGGTACGTGAAACGGTCGGTATTGATGCTTTTTCTAAATTTTTTCAATTTTGTACGATACTACACCTTAAATTTCGTGAAATGATGGCTGCTTTTTAGTGTCTAGGTCAAATTTTAAATGCCATCTTGTCCACTCATAAAAATTCATTATATCTTCATAAGATGGTAATATATTTTCTTTCACATCACATCACAATCATAATTTTCACGAAACAAAGGACAAATTTCGAGTGCGTTCCTTAGTAACAACGAGCATGAAATGTGTGGCGCTATGTGCAATGTGACCCCCGCCCCCTCACCTGATGTTTCCAATTGCTAACGACAAGAGGTTTATTGAATTTATTTAGCAAAATGACAATATTTTCTGTCAAACAGTGTTATAAAATATTTGAAGTCCTGAGTGTAATTAATAACTATAGGCTCTCAAAATTACCTCCTATAACTATATTTTTAGAAATTTGAGTTAAATCCAGAGACAGTTAATCATATATAAAAGTAATAACACTTTACACGTGTAATTTCAAGTACATTTTTCACCTTTTCGTCGCTACTAGAAGACAGAAAAATTAATAAAAAGAATTTGATCCATCCTATACTTATGTCATATCTCATAACCTAACATACATTAACAATTACTATAAATAAAATTGGCCTACTTATGTCAAATATTGACATAGTTGCAAGAACTTACTAACAAAATATAAACGTAGGTTGAATAAAATTAGTTGTATTTTGTTTAAAAGCTAATTTGGATAAACCCCTTTACCCCTTTGACACGTATTTTGCTTTATCACATTTTCATGCAGGAAATTCCAAAGGACCCTTCATAACCGCGTAGCATACATACTCAAATGATACGGCATTAATGTGTAAAGGAGTGGAACTTGCAATGTACAGGTATTGATTACAGACAATAAATCAATGTTACTATTTTCCTCACAATCCCTACTGAAAAATATTTAAAAACTAATAGATTTTTAGTTATTTAGATTCCTGTGACCTAAAGCTATTAAGCTATTATGTCTCTATGCACAAATACTACTGGACGGATTTTGATAACACATGAACACTTTTTATTCCGGAAAAATGCACGATGTTTTTTAAGATTTAATTAGAATTAAAATGTAGCCAAAAATATAGTGGAATATGCTTGGGTGCGCGCAAATGCTTGCGTGTTTATTAGCATGTGTGCCAAAACGGTCCAGTCAGCACCAATAAAATTTTAATTAGATGATACGTCAAGCGAAGGAATATGTCGTCCCCTTTCTCTACGTACCCATCGGTGAGAAAGCTCGCAATGGTTCAACGACGAATTTGCCCGAGCTGTAAAGCACAAGCATAACACAAGGTGTATTTATTCCGGGTCAATACCCAAGACTGCAAAGCTGCGGATGTGAAAAGAGTCTTTAACCGACCCGCCAAATCCTGTAAATACATTACGAAAAGTCAGTTTCGACTGCTTTATACACATCAGCGCAAAGCTTTGCCAAACCATCTGACATTAAAGATTTTTTTTCTCTCGCTAAACCGAAACAAACTTCTGCCGAGCTATACTGTCATCGCAGGTAAAACCTGATGACTCTCTGGCGCATACAGCTAAGAAGAAAGTGTACTTGTTAGCTTATCTTTTTGCTTGCTCTTCATGATTAGTCAGTGGCAAAAGCGTACCTCACCTCAATTACCTCACTGCGGTACCTATAAATCAAATGTACGCATGTATGCATAGAAGGTAAACCTTGAGCCTTACATATAGATGCATAAGACTCAAGGTTTAATACATAAATAAGTAGAACTTCTTAATACTAATTTATATGATTTAATTCCTTGTATTCAATATATAATATAGAGCACCATTTAAAATCTGTTTGAATTTTCTCAAGCATCCACGTGCAGTAGAAGCACCAAAAGTTAGATTGGAAAACTTAAGTTGTTGCATGTTCTTCCTGAGTAATTTATTAAGCGTAATACGTAATATATCAACTGCGTACACTATTCACTCAATTAAAACAAGACACCGCTATAAGTTGTAGCATATTTTATGGTTGAAAGTATATATTAAAAATCGATCAAAACAAAATATATTAGCCTTTGGAACTCCTCGCCCGATGACATCAGAAAAGCTCCCAATAAGTACGCTTTTAAAAAGTTGGTCCGTGATTATTTATTCAAGACAATGCATTTTACGTGACTCATCTATTTAATATGTATTGCCAAACGGACGTATATATTCATAGTCATTTGTATATACTAATTATGTATGTATTTAAATATGTATACTTGTATGTATATCTATTTATTTATATATTTGTATATATGTAAGGATAGATCATATAATATATATAGTTTATTTATTAGTAGTTTGTATATATTGTGTAGTTGATTATCATTTGTATTGTGTTCTCTTATTCTATATTGCCACACCTACATCAAATTCTCACCACTCCATGGGTTGACTGGTAGAGAATGCTTTAAGGCATTAAGTTCGCCCTTTGTATTCTTTTGTTTAAGGATGCAATAAAGAATAAAATAAATAAATTAGCAATAAATTATGAAAGTATATTATCTTCCATTACTACTACGAGTAAAAAGGCGTAAAACATTTTTACCTCACTTTATCTATTCTAATTCGGTAAATGTCATATTAATTGATTTCAAATAGTAGTATTTGAACCAGAGAAATCAAACAAAAACTACACAATGAATTGATAATTCGAAGACTTTTTACAAAAATATTTTTTTAATAATGACAGCTTAAACCAAAAAGAGGATAATTATTATCTTAAGCAATTCAGTAACTGAGATTTTAGCACCATAACATTCACACGGATCTCGTATTAGAAGATTAATATTATTAAGTGAACAGTACAGTGTCGATTTTATTAAAGATATCGAATCATATTTTAATTAAATCTGCAGCGACTTTTGTAATCCATTAGTAAGTTGAAAGGGCAATGGGCTGGCAATATAGCTTGCAGAATCGACGACTCATGGTGTAGAACGTTTCTTGAGTGGTAGCCCCGTACCGATAAGCGAAGTGCTCTATTTTTTTTTGTTAAAAGTGATTTCATCCACTCACGATCTCACAAACGTGAGGCCTGTGTTCGGCAGTGAAATCCTGAAGGGCTGTTGTGATGATAATGATTATGATTAAAGATTCACACCAAAACCATTTTTATAGAATAAAGGAGATAAACGAGCACACAGTCCACCCGATGGTAAGTGGATGCTGTGGTCCATAGACATCCACATTTATCCTCGATTAAGAATCAAAATTCCGATGCGTTGTCACCCCTGAGAACTAAGTTGGATTGCCTCGTTTACAGTAAACAGGGTATCCGGTTCTACACACACACATCATACAGAACACAGCAGCATTAAGCTAAGATTTTAAGCTGTTACCAGAATACCGGCGTTAAAAAGCTTAACTAATAGCAGCATTAAGCTGCTACTTTAAGCCGGTGTCAGAATATCAGGTCGACCGGAATAAGACTACGCTCTCATCTGTGAGAGCCGAGCCATTCAAGCTACAACCACAATATAGATGCAGCGTGGCTCTACTACGTAAAAACTTACTTAACAAATATCTATCAAATTTGGTATGAAGGTTATAAGTTAATGACCGTAGATAACTCATAGGCTAATTTTTGTCCAACTAAGGGACTGTAAGAAACGGGATTTATATATTTCCCATGTCCCTAGTTTTCATATGTTGCGTACAGATATTAAAATGTAATGTAAGACGTTACCATAATTATACGTTATAACGTATTTGGGAAGTGTAACTAATACGACTATAAAATAGAACATAAAAAATGAAACTAGTGTTATATTTTATCTATAATAACAAATTTTTAAATGAATATGCTACTAATCTTTGCATGCATTTAAAAGCTTACATTTTTTATGCTTTTTTAATATGTGTATATTGCTTTGAATATTTTGACTTTCAAATATTGTTATAGTTTTATTTAATAATTGCGTCTTCTGTCTACAATCCAGCTTTTAAATTATTAATTAACTAGCGATCAGTCCCGGTTTCGCACGGCTGATATCTAGATCTAGACAGCAGTGCCAACTAGCGGGTCCAAATGTGAGCCTAAATCATCCGACACACACAAAGAATTTATTAAAATCAGTCGCGCCATTTTCGGCTTTTAGCGAGACTAGTGGACAACGATTTAGTTTCATATATAGGAAAGTTATAATAAAACAAAACAGTATATTTTTTAAAGAAGATGGGGTAAACGAGCATGCAACTCACCTAATGATAGGAGACTACCGCCGCCCACGAACAACCGCAAAACTAGAGGCATTGCAGGTGCGGTGTTGGCCTTTTGAGAAAGAAGTTAACTTTTTTTTAAAGTCCGTAAGTCGAATCGGTTAGAAATAATCGATGCATCCATATGGTGAGGATGGTATCGTGAATTTTGACGCGATGTGCGTTTCCACGAGATTGTCATTCATATCGTCCACTGTTTTGCAGTCTTTTCGAGATGAAAGTCTTCGGGACTTTGTATTAGAGTACGAGGGGGAAATAGCGTTGATATCATTAGACGAGAACTTTCCAACTTAAGGTTTAAATTCAGTGTACCTCTTACCATTCGGTAATCACTGCCAGTTTTCACCTTCGCAATCATTGAGACATCACTGAACAGTACCTTCTTACCTGGATGTACCGAGGTTGGTAGGCAAATCTGTATGACCTTCAGCTAACACCGTTTGGTAATTCTGAGTATCAGGCATTCAATTCCCGGCGACATACTCACAATCATAACAACGTTGTTGACGAGATACTTGTGGTCGATAAATATGACATCTCTTTGGGACAGACGGTCGCCCTCGCGGTTAAAGAACAAGCTGCCCCATTCAAGGACGACCATGGCCTCCCGCTTTCTTCGGATCTCGAATAATCCTACAGTACTCGTATTAGAGCGCAACCTATCCACGTATTTTTCTAGCTCCAGGATCTTCTCGTCAGTCCTCAGGGTGCATGCATTATATGTCGCCAGGTCGAGTCGTCCTATGTGGCAACCGAACCTTCATCGAAGATTATTAGCATGATTTACGCCGTTTTCATAATCGCCACCATAGCCAGAAATAGCAGGGCCGCCGGGAACTGAATGTCGACTATTTGTGTCGTTACTCGTGGTTGCCGCGCTTGGCGCACGGGATGGTAACCGCAGTTTTTATTGTATTATTGCCGTTATCAGGAAGATGCTCCTATCCATCTCCTGCCTGTTTACCTTTGTCACTTTTTACGACACCCACAAGAAAATATAGGATACCCCAAAAAGTAATTAATTATTTTTTAGATAATAATTATGATTGATGCAAAAATCTCAGCAGTCGCATGCGCCCGGTAAATCCCTAGTGGTCGCATGCGACCGCACCCACTCGCAGATTTTATAATGCCAAACTTCTTCTAGAAAAGTAGTCTCTAAATATAAGTTTTAATCGTTTAAAAACCTGTGGGTGTGCGCGGTTGAATCCAACCACTTGAATTTTGACGGAATAGCGCCACGGTCGGGTTTGACACTTGGGGCAGAGGGGTTAAACGTATCGGTTGTATAAACATAAAATTTTTCTTTGTTAATTTTCTGCATTTTTATTAATCAGTAACGAAAACGAACAAAAATCGTCGAGACTCTCGATTCCCGGGAGGATACCCCCAGTATTCGTTCTTGTACAGTTTTTTTGACTTTGTACACTAAAAAGAAATCGAGTAAATTTGACTTCTCTTATTTGACATGTCTTCAATTGTGTTGTTTCAAACTTATATTAGGTATGTATTCTTTTAGTAAGTGTAAAGTAATTTAAAACTTATTCCAGGATAAAAAAAGTGAACAAGAACAATTGCGAACAAATGAAACTAGCTTACGTGATCTAATACAGCTGGCTCGCCGAGTCTTTTATAGCGCAATACTCACCAAACTGAATTTTCTGTGAAACGGGAGTTAGTTTTGTGGCGTTTATTTTGTTTTGATTAAATATTATAAAACTATCAAACATTAATTTATTTAATTTGGTTATTTTTCTATTATATTTTATTCAATCCAAAATTATTATCTAAAAAATAATTAATTAGTTTTTGGGGTATTACTAGAGTATTCTCATCTGGTTGGGATGAATTAATATATAAAAGAAATGATAAATATACATTAATATACAGGGTGTCCTAGACGTCGACATCAATCCCAAAGTTTCTGATAGGCGAGGCCATACTAGTTACCAGAAAAATATTGAAAAAAAATGTAAGTCATGTATTTCAGAAATTATAGTAATTTTTTTCAATGAAATGTTTACCATGAGACAGTTTTTTCATTCCTGTTGCTACAAATATTTACATTTTGCCAATTTTTTTTCTTACATCATCTTGAATGGAGTTTCTGTAACCTGTAATCCTAAACCCTTTTCCGATCACTCCAGCTTGAAAGAAAATGTATTTTTATACCGAACCAAGTTTTCAGTATTAGTTTTTCACACTACTTCAACTGACTGTATTATAGAGCTTACTATTATATGTCTTTAATATATAAGACTTCAACCAACAACTCTACTATTGTAATGCTAATTCATCATAGAGACCTTCTATAGTATTGATTTTGTATCATAGGCCTTAACTCTAGTATCATAATGCTCATGCATCACAGAGACCTATAACAATGCTTTAGTATATTAGAGCTTATTATCATAAGTCCCTAATATAGGACTAGTCATTGTGCTACGGTACTTCAAGCAGTCGGGCACCCGACCACCCCATATATATGTACAACAATAGGTATGCGTCTCCGGCAGCTCCTCCATACAAGCCATCTATACATGAACGCTTTCCATAACTTAGGAAATTTTTCTTTTATACACGAACTTCCTCCATGACTAAGACAATTTTTAACCAATTTTCTAAGTATCTTATAAATGTTATTTATCTTTTTATCTACTTGCATTTCTATTATTTATCATATTTTAAATATTTTTACAAATTTGTGCTCAATGTATTACCTAAAATAGGAGGTTAACCCCAAGAAACTTTGAAGTTGCTTACGTGTTTTGGGTTCTGAAAATTTCATGACTGCGTCAGTCTTTTCTGGAGTTGGGCGTACCTCACCATTCCTGATTACATGTCCCAAAATATTCTATTTCTGGCTGTATCAACTTGGCTTTCTTCCAGTTAACCTTCAACCCGTACTGTGCAGCTATTTACAAAACCTGCTTCAAGCGCTGCAATGCTTGTTCTTCATCTACTGCTGGAATTATAATATCGTCTTTAAATATCATCATTATATTTTGGGCTAACAGTTCCCGAAAGATCACGTTGATAAACCTCATAAAATATTTTGGACTGATCGAAAGCCCAAATGGTGCTCGCAGAAACTCAAACTGCCCATGGTGGGTAACGAAAGATGTGTAATGGATTGATTCCTTACTTATTTTTAAATGGAAGAATCTATTCTTTAAGTCGAGCACACTGAAAACCTTTGCTTCTGTTAATCTGTCAATAAGGTCATTAATAATCGGCAATGGATATTCGTCTTTCAAATTTTTCTTGTTGAGCTGTCTATAATCTACACATACACGGGTAGTGCCATCCTTATTCTTCACCAAAAAAAGGCTAGTCCACTAGACTAGCCTATTCCGAAAAACTTACCCTGATTATTCCATCATTCAACTATTCTGTGATTTGTAGGCCGCTGTGCTACTGGTTTGTCATGCTTCAGCACAATCTTAAGTTCCAGGGCGGCCTCTTTAACCTGGACTTGATTGTAGTTATCCACACAAATGTAAAGCTCCTGTTTAATTAGTGTATTCTTGACATGCTCCACAAGAATTTCTTATTCACCTGTAAAGCAATTCACACTCGCTAACCACTCATTCTCATTCTTAAATATAGTTACACTTCCCTCACTCATCAACAACGTTACATCTTTGAAAAAATCGTGACCTATAATAATATCATAAGGCATACAGTCTCTAGGTGTAATGTGAAAAGTAACTCCTTCGTAAGATTGTATCTGCGCACTGCCCAATCCCGTCAATGTTAGACCGCCTACATTTAACTCGACGTTGCATAATTTAGCATATTATTCTGCCGAGATCACGTGTACGTCACTTCCTGAATCAATTAGCCCTTTAGAGCTATAATTCTCCGCCACTTTCACAATTTTCACGGGTTTTCCGACATTTTTAGCGCACTGAGAACTTTTGTTTACTGTCTTCACTGTTATGGCAACAGAGTACTTTCTAATATACTGAAATCATGGCAGCAGACACACTCATATATTATTGGCTCATGCCGATCTGTCGGCGTCGATGTCACTCCGAACATAGACGAACGCTGTTTTACCGACTGTTCCGGCGCCGTCACATAGTCTAGAAATTTAGCTCTTTAACCCAACTCTTTCATGGCAAGCATATATTGGTAGAAACTCTCGTCTTTTAGTTTTTTCCTCGCCGCCATCAACTGGTGCATCTCTTTAGTATTGATAACCTCGGGAAACTCTTTTAGCAGGGCCGCTTTTAGTTCGTCATATGTTTTAAAAACTTTTTCGGCTTTTAACCAAAGGCCCGCAGTACCACATAGTGATCGTCGTGCTATTATTAACTTTTGTTGCGGCGTCCAGTTGTATTCAAATGCCGAAATATTTTTCGACATTATCTTCAATATCTTGCGCCCATTTTGATGAAGAATACGACTTGTCTTCCCCGTTAAATTGCGCCACCGCTCTTTCGAAGCTGTTGAAGAATATGGCGGTCACTGCCGGCAAACTTGATCCGCCGTCTTTACTGCTGCCGTCGTCGTACATTCTATCGCCTTCTTTATTTAAACCCCGCGTTTGCGTCTTAATTACGTCGTTATACGTCGTTGAACAATAAACTGCACTGAGATCTGTACGCGCACTTCACTGCTTTGTGAGCGCTAGCGCCGTTCACTCCGTCGTTTTGCAGTTTACACGTCTTTCACTTCTTTCACTTTCCTTTGAGATATCCCAGGCGAGCCCCCAAAAATGTGGGATCAACTCAAAAGAAAAGTCACGGGATCACTTATTTAACTTTTATTTTACTTTTTTAGTAACATATCATTCGCAAGTCGCGTCCTTCCTTGCTCTGTGCTCGCCATCTTGCATCCCCTAGACTCATCCCTTTCTCTCACATTCCTCTGTCTCTTTCATACAATTCCATTTCCCACATGTATATCTTCTATTAAAAAGTTTACATACAGATCTAAAACATAGACTTTATTGAACGTATCTAAAATATAGAATTAGGCGCAGAGATATCGCAAATATAGTGCTATTCACACGCAGAATTATTAAGTGACGAATAGAGACAACAACAATATAATGCATAAAATACTCGTAAATAGCTCAGCTATGACGCTTGGAGACACTTCTCATAATTAAGTAATTTTCAGAGTCAATTTCAGTTTTTAGTTAATAACGAAATACAATATGGGCAATATGTGTGACTGTGCCAGCTGTGGAAAGTGGACTTTTAGTGGAATGATGAGTTAGTGATAGCTAATGGGCATCTTAACATTATGCAGGACCTTATTGGGGTACACAATGAAGTAACTTGTTGGCATGTTCCTATTTCCTTCAAATGTACAAATATTCAATAAAATATTGTAGCGGTAAATTGACTCTTTAAAATTCCTGACGTCTAAATAAAATAAACACTTTTTCTCTTGACTTATACTAAAATAAAATACAACTTGAATTGCCCTTACACAGCTGATTGCATGCTTCAACGGGAGCACGCATCAAAACATTAAAAAAAAATAAAAAGCTGAAAGAGTTAACAGGAAAATTAGTATTTTCCTTTTTACAACGTCGTCTCCTCGTGTAGTTTGAAAACACCAAAAATGCCAGAATTCCACAGTTTGGTCAGTTTTAAAGACTGGTGCTTTTCGGTTGTTATTAGAACACATTCAAGTAGCGAAAAGTAATACATAAAATTAGCAACCGCTTTTACAATATTATTTATTTATTTATTCATTTAAGCTTTATTTGCACACATAAAAGAAATGTACAAAACGGCGGACTTAATGCCTAAATGCATTCTCTACCAGTCTACCTTTGGTTTGTGCAGAGAATCTAGTGATGGGTGCAAAACTGATAATTAAAAAAAATTAAAGGTTTAAGGAAAAAATACAAAATTATAATATAATGATAATAAATACAATACACATACATATACATTTACATTACTACTTACATGCATACAATAGTATTTTATACATATACACAAATACCCACAATAAATACATACACAATAAATAATTACAATATTATGTATTTAGACTGCCTCTTAGCTCTAAGAGTTATTTGTAGACTTGACTTTTGTAACGGGAAAAAAATTAGCGCTAATAAGAGCTCGATATAATCGTAAATTCTTAGTCTTTATGATATTTTTCACATACCTAATACCTATGACACAATATGATACAAAAATGCCGTGTTAGTTATTTGATCAAATAATTTTAGTTGTAGTGAAGTTAGAAATGTATCCGTGGTCTTTTAGTGTGTTTTATCCGCTTTTACACTTAAACACAGAGAAAATAATTCGTATCATTAATTGTGCCTTTAGAAATTGGTGGACTGCAAAATTTGAAAGTACTCTCTTTAAGGAAATTGGATAAGATTAGCTATATTTCCGAGAACTTCTTTGTTCAAAAATATAAAAACAAAATTTAAACGTAAAATGTCTGAAATGGAATGTTTAATTTAAAATGTTTGAATATTTATTTTTTAGTTGTGGTTGCGCGGAAAACGAATACCTACGCATTTTGTTCTGTTAGCTAGTATTTAGCCGGTACTTTCTCCCATCCCATCTGTTTTCCCTTTCGCACGCACTGAGGGGTACGTGGACTGCGGGGACCATGTGGCCCAACCATTTTGTGGTTCCTGCTCTCGGGATACGAAGGGCAACATATTCACTCTAACCATTTAGTGACCATACGATTCCGGATTCGAACCCAGGAATCATAAGCGTCACCAAGTTGTCAATTTTTAAATTCATTTTTCCATAATTGTGTTGATGATCCTTGAGTGAATGAATCCATCACTTTATTTCGTTCCCATTATACAAAAAAAAAATCTTAATTTAATTCCGCAGATATAGCTATAAAATCCTGTATTAAAAATACTACATGCATTTTCTTTATGATCGTTAGACCTAACTATAAGTTCATTTAATTATAAATATCTATGTACTATAAATAAAAATTTCAAAAGTAGTATTCAGACTTATTATTTCCGTTACGATACTTCGGAATTCCACTTTCGCTTCTCTTTGAAAAGTTTACATTTTAACTAGTTTTTGCACAACTTCCTCTATCAGTTATAATTTACTTTTTCTTCTTACTATAAAGCCGCGGATGGAAATAAAATATTTTTATGATTATATAATTTAGTGTATTTTTGTACTTAAGGTTTTAAATAACTCCAGGTAATGTTGTTTTTATGACCTTCTAAGGAGGAGCAGGAAAACTCTTGTTTAAAAATAGCATATCCATGTATTTTTTAGAATCAATGTTTTCTGATAATGGCGCTAATTTTAACGTTCTCAAAAACACTAAAGAACTTTAAGCACGAGTGGTTTCGATAAGCAAGCAGGGAATATTAAAAAAACTTTTACTGACTATTTCTAACTAAAAGGTAACTTTTTAAATAATTATTCCAAAAAAACTGGGATTCAATGTACTAAAGGCGCTATATGCTTTTAAACAATAAATTTATATAAAACTGATTATTGCAGTTTACCTTCTTTACATAAAAAAGTTATGGGTAAAAGTATTCAAATGATTGCCATAATTTTAATTGAATTAAATGTATGTATACTCGTATATTAAGAAAAATATTCAGTTTGTATTGAATTTAAATTATTCTTTCAGTATTTTATTTTTTATTTTCTTCGACAGTTATAATGGTGATAGAACAAATGGTCCTGAATAATTTTGAAAAGTTAAACTCACGTTACGAAGTTTGTCAATTTTCATACAATGTCTAGCTGAACGATGAGCAATTTTTTAAACATTTCATAACTTGTAAATTTTTATATAACAATGGGAACAATTACTATTAGTATCACAATATTTATGTTATTTTTTACTTATTATTGCATATTTGTGCCAAGCGCTACACACTTTTGAATACAAATTAGTTTTAAATTTGTTAGACATCATAACAAAATTTACTTGTGTATTCATCACAATAAAATTTAATAAATTTTATTCTCATGTTGTGGGACTTTTTAAGGCTAATATTGTTTTGTATCTTTTTATGGATATTTTTTATGGATATTGTAGTGTTATGCTACTTAAATATCATTTTACACTATTTTTCCATTCTGTTTTTGATTTTGTGCATTCACCTCAAAACTGGATATTTTACATCACCTTTATTTCCATAGGATCCTATAACGTTTTTAAACCATAAGAACACAATAACAAATCGTTTTCACTTCGTATTTTCACGTTATCAGCACGTTTTAAATCGGTGTCAATGGAGTCTACCTTTTTCGGTCTTTTATTTAGTTCTCCGTAACTCTGCAATTTCGGGCTTCGTGAGCGCTGTTGCGCTACCTTTTTTCCTATATCAATAATATCTCATTTTTCACTTAAATCTTGCCGTTTCTCTATTACGAGCCTAAAACCAAAATTTGACATGTTTTGACATCGTTGTTTATCTGTTTGTCATGGCAATTTTTATTCAAATTCGTTACCGGCCTGATGTTTTTACTTCAATATTTCCACAAAAATATTCTTTTCCTCTTGGCCATTTACAAAAAATTGCTTTTAATTTAAATAATTTCAAATTTAATTTAAATAATTTCCCGTTCTTATCCCAGATCCGTCAAAAAGTATAAAAGCCGAACAATCGGCCAATAAAGGGGAGTCTTACTTCAGCTTTCATACGAGAAGCACCTCCTAAAGGCCTTATCCGCACTGCCTCGGGATCTTGCAAGCCTCTGCCTTCTCCTGAAGTCGTCGCCTAGCCACGCCTACGCGTCCACCTACTAGTGCCCGCGTTATCTTTGGCCGCTGTGCGTGCTTGCCTCAAGCGCTGTGTGTGTCTACTCCGGGCGTTGTGTGTGCTTACTCCGGGTGCTGTGTGTGCCTACTTTAAGCGCTACGTGTACCTGCTCAATACGCTGTGTGCATCTACTCCAGACGCTGCGTGGACCTACTCCAAACGCTGCGTGTCTACTCCGGGCGCTGTGTGTGTCTACTCCGGGCGTTGTGTGTGCCCACTTCGGGCGCTGTGTGTACCTAGATCAGGCGCTGTGCACCTACCAAAGGCATAGCCTGTGCATACATCGTTTCAGTACTCACTTTGTGGTATCCGGGGTCCGTTACTTAATTGGTGTAGAAATTACCTCCAAAATCGTACATTTACGATTAAATTAAATAACGCGTTCAGTGACCCTAAGAATGTGACAGAAGGCACGGCCCAAGGATCAGTACTTGGCCCGTTGCACTTTTTATCTTATGTCAACGAGATGAATAACTGTCTGAAACACAGTTCCTGTTACCAATTCGCAGATGATACGTGTCTTCTCGTTTCGGGTAAGGATATCTCAAATGCGTGTAATGCTCTCCAGGCCGATTTAGACATGATGATACGTTGGTGCCATGACGTTGGTCTAGTGTTAAATGGCAATAAAACCAAACTCATGATTATCGAATCTCCGTATATGAGGTATCCTACTCCAAAACCATTAATTGCTCATAATCACGACTGCCTCCATCAACTAGGAACTTGCAAATGCCCTACAATCGAAGTTGTGACCACACAAAAATACCTTGGCCTTATAATTGACTCAAAGTTTAACTGGAACTACCACATTGAACATGTGTGTAATAAGTTGCGTCAGTTTCTAGCCAATATAAAAATCCTAAAAAATCGCATACCCTTCAAAGTAAGACTTATGCTTTACAACTCCCTGGCTGAATCTTATATTCAATATGGCTTGTCGAGCTATGGTCGGACGTACAAATCATATTTAAAACAGATCTATGATCTTCAATGTAGTATTCTCAAAAATATTATATCCCCTAATATACGTGTCCTAATTGATAATGATGAAAATGCGATTTTTAAACATTGTAAAATCTTACCAGTTTATGACCAAATTAAATTCATGTTATTTAAAAAATATTTCTTTTGCGACAGTTTAAAATCATATATAGAACATCCAGTACGTACGCGCGCTATGACACAAAACCGACTCCGGCATATCACTGCTAATAATGTGTACGGGCAACGGACGGCTGCTTATCTGATACCGCATTTAATAAATAACTTACCTTTCGATATACGCGAAAAAGTATCACAACAAAACATTAAAACTAAACTCAAAAGCTTTTTCCTATCTAAATTATAATTACATACTATATCTACTTAATAATATTGTAATACCTGCCTAGCTCTTACTTTTACTTTTACCTTTTACCTTGCTACTTCTGACTTTAACTAAGTTGTTAACTTACCTTTTTAGTCTTTATATTCTTGTTACACCTTCTACCTACTCATATACCTAACTATTGAATTAGACTGTGTTTTGTACATAATTCGCTTACCTAAATTTAATTATTTAGCATCAAGGTAAACCTCTGTGGTTTTTAGATGTTAATTAAGCCTATATTGGAATGTAATTTTTGTTTGATCCGATAAATAAATTGAAAAAAAAAATTATCTTTGTTATTAACTTTTTTAAAAAAAAAAATTGTAATTCACTATCATCATTACAGCCCATCATCACCTTCATACCTTTTTTTATAAAAGAAACTGTTAATATCTTTACAAATTTTAAATCAATTATTTTCTTTTTGGTTGTTTCGTTGTTAGGTTAGGTTCTTTAGTTTTTAACTGTCGCTTTACGACATTTTGGCACCCGACGTAAAAGCTCTCTTCTCTTAATTTTTTTTTCTCTTTTCTTCACCTTAACTACGCCTTATCCATTTCCTTTTGATCTAATTGCTTTCTCTTTCGTTCTTAAGTCTTCAATACTCATCCTTATCATATCTTCCAAATTCTAAAACAAAACTTCATCCAGTTTTTCAACTTATCTGGATTATATTTAGACCTACATATAACACTTCACTTACATTCATCACTTTAATATTTTTATTCTAGATAACTTAAAGAGGTACAATTTTTAATTAAATTTTTATTTCTTAAACTTAACTTTGCACTTAATTATAACAATGAAAAGGGTTATTAAGTACGAATTCCTTAACAAGGCCGAACTCAAATACGAAGTGAAGATTAGATGTGAGGAACCAGCTAATACTGTTTTGCTTCTAAAAAAAACAGATTTTGCGTTTAGTTGATAATTCTCACCCTGAAGATATTCTGACTTCTTCAATTCCGATCGAGGATGAAATTGCTTGTCTCAAATTGGTTCTACTTTGACCTACCTGGACTGTAAAATTGAAAAATTTTTACAAGGTGAAACCAAATACTTACGACTAATAGAAACTTTTATTAATCATGTTTTTTAAAGACTGGAGCGAATAGATACTGACTTATATCCAGACTTTAAAGCTATTTTCGATACTTTGAAGATGAAATTTGACGCTATTACTTAACAATTCGAATCCTTGACTCCACCTCCAACTGAAAATGACTCTCCATCACTTGACCCTCCTGTTGACCCGACTGTCATGGAACATCCTTTTGTTTCTCAAACTTCTGTTAAGATCCATACCCTACGGGGTACGTCCTTCACCACCACCTCAATCTTTTTCTCCAACTAACGTCTTCAAAGATCTGAAAAGACACACCTTCAATGGTAAAAGCTGTCCAAGATACTTTCTTCAAAAACTTGAAGAATACTGCTTAGCTCGTGGCTTATCCAAAGACTTGTTGATCTCTCAAGCGTTTGAAATTTTCACCGACAATGCTCTTCATTGGTTCAGATTTAAATATAATCAGAATCCAAACTTAACTTGGAACGAACTTTCCTCTTTATTAATCAAAGACTTTGGTGGTTTTGATTATGATTATAAACTTCTAGAAGCGATTAGGAATCGAACTCAAGGCCGTGATGAACCTATCGTCATCTATATTTCCATCATGTCTGGAATGTTCTCTCGTCTTTCGAAGAAACTTTCTGAAACAGAACAATTGGAGATTATTTTGAGGAATATTCGCCCATGTTATTTAGTCTTCGTAGCTCTAAAAGACATTGACTCTATCGACTCTCTTCTGGCTACTTGCCAAAACTATGAAAAGTTCCTTGACAGAGACAAACAATTTAAAGAACCAAATGTACAACAAAGTCCTCTTATTTCTGAATTGAACTACAAGCATTCCACTTCAAGTTCTTCTAATAAATCACAACCTTCTCCTCCCTTCATGAATAAATTCACTTCATCCTACAAATACCCTTCTAGACAAGTTAATAGTCTCTCTCAAACTAAAGCTCCTCAAGAAAGCTCTTTTTGTGTTCGCTGTCGTAAACAAGGTCATACTTTGAACACTTGTACTCAACCACGATTCGTGATTTGTTTCAAATGTGGTCTTAAAGGTTCTAAAATTGCAGATTGCCCTACTTGTTCTCCCAAACCACATACTAGTTCAAAAAACTAACTGCTGACTTAAAAAGTAACTTAAACTTTGATAATGACGATTGGACTAGTTGGATTAAAACAATTCAAAACTTCTTTTCTTGTTACAAAATCTCTTCTACACTCTACTCCAAAGAACAAGATCTTAATCGTCCATTCGTTAATGTCAAAATTTATGACTTAACTTTATCTGGTTTACTAGATTCTGGCAGCTCAGTAACTATTCTGGGTAATAATTCTCATTTGGAAATTCTTAAACTGGGCTGTAAACTTTTCAAGTCAGATCTTATTACTGTCTCTACTGCTAATAATCAAAAAGTTAATTCCTTGCGTTACTTTGACTTACCTGTTCATTTCAATAATCAAACTCATTTGATTAAAGCTTATGTTTTTCCGGAAATATTTCCTTCTCTAATACTAGGTATTGACTTTTGAAGAAAATTTAATCTGTTACCTAGTGTTTAATCTAATATTAACTTTACAGAATATAAATGCTCTGTTATCGAAACTAAAGATGTTTTACCTTATGAGCATTTAACTCCTAACCAAAAGAACATCGCTAACGACATCATCCAACGCTTCAAGACAATTTCTTTTGAAGAAAAAGGTATCCTGGGAAGCACACACTTAATCACCCACAAGATTGATACTGGTGATTCTCTTCCAATCAAGCAAAGATGTTACAGACTGTCTCCTGAAAAACAAAAGGCGTTAATTAATGAAGTTGATAAGATGCTGGGATGGAACGTCATTGAACAATGCGAAAGTCCTTGGTTATCTCCAGTTCTCATCACTCCGAAGAAGAATGGTGAATGGCGTTTCTGCGTAGACAGCAGGAAGCTTAACTCAGTTACACGTCGTGATGCTTATAGTCTGCCACCAATAAGCGAAATTTTGGACAACCTGAAGAATGCCAAATACTTATCAAGCATCGACATTGCGAAAGCATTTTGGGAGATTCCCTTGAATCCTGCTGATAAAGATAAAACTGCATTTTATGTACCTGGAAGAGGTATGTTTAGATTCAAGGTAATGCCTTTTGGTCTCACTAACTCACCTGCAACTCTACAAAAATTAGTGGATATGCTTTTTACTCCTGAATTTGAGAACGAGGTATTTTGCTATCTGGATGACATCGTTATAATTAGCGAAACTTTTGATGAACACATATCGCTTCTCATGAAGGTTCATGAAAAACTTTCATATGCTAATCTGACTATTAACTTTGAGAAGAGTCAATTCTTCAAGAAAGAATTGAAATACCTTGGTTTTCTAGTGGACGAGTATGGTCTACGTGCTGATCCAGATAAAATAAAAGCTATTTTAGAATGTCCAGTACCTACTTGCCGAAAAGAAGTACGAAGATTCATAGGCACCTGCAGCTGGTTCAGAAGATTCATTCCAAACTTTAGCACTATTGCCTCTCCACTCAACCGACTAACCTGTTCCGGGAAGAACGCTCCTAAATTTTTATGGAATTCACAAGCTGCAGCTGCTTTCGAGAAACTTAAAGAAGCTTTGGTAACTGCTCCTGTCCTTGCTTGCCCTAACTTCAAACTACCCTTCTCTGTACATTGTGATGCATCAAATTATGGCATAGGAGCAATGCTCACTCAACATCAAGATGACAAAGAAGTCGTGATTGCTTACATGAGTAAAGCACTAAATAAAAATCAACAGAACTACTCAGCTACTGAAAAAGAAACATTGGCTGTAATAACTGCGTTAGAACATTGGCGATGTTACCTAGACAATGGTAAAGAATTTACAATATATACTGACCATGCTGCACTTAAATGGTTTCAGAACTTATCGAATCCATCAGGAAGACTTGCTCGCTGGACTTTACGCTTATCATGCTTTAGCTTTGTCCTGAAACATAAAAAAGGAAAGGATAACGTTGTTCTAGATTTATTATCAAGACATAAGAATCAAGAACGTCCTGATACACGAGAAACTTTACCTCAAGGCGTACATCCTATTACGATTGAAGAACCACCTGATCGTGAACTTGAGCACTACAACAAGATTTTTCTCGGATGCTCCAACAACCCAGACGCATATCCCAACTACACTATCAAGGATAACAAACTTTACCGCTGCATCCATTCTCCCGATCGTCTAAACGATGACTTTATTTGGAAAGAAGTTCCAGTACCACAAGATTGACATGCACTTATTGAAGTTAACCATGGTTCCCCTTCAAAACTCCATCTTGGTATCTTCAAGACATTCAAGAAAATATCTTTAAAATACTATTGACCTGGTATATTTAAGGACATTGCCAAATTAATCTCGTCTTGTGAAACCTGCTTAACCTACAAACACCCTAATCATTCTCCCTATGGTCTTATGGGTAAACCCAAACTTTGCTCCAGACCTTTTCAAACTATATCCTTAGATCTTATGTGTCCATTACCTATGACTCGTAGACGAAATCAGTATATTCTAGTAATTAACTGCAATTTACGCACGTTGCACGTTTAAGGGGAAAAATCATAGTATAAAAAATATACTATGATTTTTCCCCTTAAACGTGCTACTTCAGCTAATATTATTAATCTTTTGGAAAATTCACTTTTTCTAGTTCATGGCATTCCCCAAACTATTATAGTGGACAACGCGGTTCAATTTCAGTCGCAAGAATTCCACTCACTCTTAAATTCTTATAACGTTCCTTGTATTTTTCACACAGCTTTATATTGTCCTCAGGTTAACCCTACGGAGAAGTTTAATAGTACAATTATTACAACTCTAGCATCTCTAGTAGGAGACGATCATAGATCCTAGGACAACAAGATTCAGTACGCAATGAACAGCGCTACAAATGTAGCTACTGGCTTTACTCCAAACTTTTTAGTCTTTGGTAGGGAAACAATACCTTGTGGTTCCTTCTATACTCCAACTCAGAACCTCGAGGAATTGATATTTATGCCTCGTGATATTTACGCGTCTAATGCTGGTCTCCTCTCATCTATTTTTCACAAAGTTCAAACTAAACTTCACATAGCTCACGCTAAAAATAGCGCTCGCTATGATCTTCGCCGGTCTTTTAAATAATTTAATGTGGGAGACACTGTTTGGCGTAAAAACTATGTTTTAAGCAATGCCGGCGCATACTTTAATGCTAAACTTGCCCCTAAGTTCATCAAGTGCAAAGTGATAACTAAACTGTCACCACTAGTCTATGTGCTTGAAGACCCTAATGGAGTTAGAGGCAAGTGGCACATTAAAGATGTAAAATCATAAATTTTCTTAATTTTTATTAACTGTTAATTTGTATATATGTATAAATATCACCATCATTCTCACCTTATTATTTTTATTTCTTTGTTCGTTTGGTGATCCAGTGTTCTTCAACACATCTTGCTTTAGGACCTCGAATTTTCGTTGGTTAATCTTCATTTTTTTTATTTCAGACACATCTCGTTAGTGATGTTGCTGATCTCTGGCTTTGAGCCCTACCGCTCTAGCCGTTCTTAATTTTTACTTAAGTCATAGCGACTAAAGCTTGCTTAAGATTAATTTCTTTAACTTTATCTTCACTCAGGAGCGGATGACAACTCCTTAAATAAGCCTGGATGTCCTTTCGAAATGTTTTTTTTTCCACGCAGGAGCGGATGCCAACTCCTTAAATAAGCCTTAATGTCCTTTCGAAAACACACTTTTAGAGTGGTAGTCATTGAATGTGAACTCCACCCTTACCTGAATGCAGATGATGAATGTAAGAGATAGTATATCTGATTTTGCCTGGTGATGTCTGTTACTGCAAAGCTGTGTTTTTATGGTTTATTTTAGATTGTACATGTCAAAATTTTTGCCGAGTCAAAAATTTTCCAGGGTCGGGGGGAAAATGTAGTGTTATGCTACTTACATATCATTTTACACTATTTTTCCATTCTATTTTTGATTTTCTGCATTCACCTCAAAACTGGATATTTTGCATCACCTTTATTTCCATAGGATCCTATAACGTTTTTAAACCATAAGAACACAATAACAAATCATTTTCACTTCGTATTTTCACGTTATCAGCACTTTTTAAGTCGGTGTCAATGGAGTCTACCTTTTTCGGTCTTTTATTTAGTTCTCCGTAACTCTGCAATTTCGGGCTTCATGCGCGCTGTTGCGCTACCTTTTTTTCCTATATCAATAATATCTCATTTTTCACTTAAATCTTGCCGTTTCTCTATTACGAGCCTAAAACCAAAATTTGACATGTTTTGACATCGTTGTTTATCTGATTGTCATGGCAATTTTTATTCAAATTCGTTACCGACCTGATGTTTTTACTTCAATATTTCCACAAAAATATTCTTTTCCTCTTGGCCATTTACAAAAATTTGCTTTAATTTAAATAATTTCAAATTTAATTTAAATAATTTCCCGTTCTTATCCCAAATCCGTCAAAAAGTATAAAAGCCGAACAATCGGCCAATAAAGGGGAGTCTCACTTCAGCTTTCATACAAGAAGCACCTCCTAAAGGCCTTATCTGCACTGCCTCGGGATCTTGCAAGCCTCTGCCTGAAGTCGTCGCCTAGCCACGCCTACGCGTCCACCTACTAGTGCCCGCGCTATCTTTGGCCGCTGTGCGTGCTTGCCTCAAGCGCTGCGTGTGCCTACTCCAGACGCTGCGTGTTCCTACTCCAGACGCTGCGTGTCTACTCCGGGCGCTGTGTGTGTCTACTCCGGGCGTTGTGTGTGCTTACTCCGGGCGCTGTGTGTGCCTACTTTAAGCGCTGCGTGTACCTGCTCAATACGCTGTGTGTACCTACTCCAGACGCTGCGTGGACCTACTCCAGACGCTGCGTGTCTACTCCGGGCGCTGTGTGTGTCTACTCCGGGCGTTGTGTGTGCCCACTTCGGGCGCTGTGTGTACCTAGATCAGGCGCTGCGCACCTACCATAGGCATAGCCTGTGCATACATCGTTTCAGTACTCATTTATCTTTGTTATTAACTTTTTTTTAAAAAAAATTGTAATTCTCTATCATCATTACAACCCATCATCACCTTCATAACTTTTTTTTATAAAAGAAACTGTAAACATCTTTACAAAATTTAAATAAATTATTTTCTTTTTGGATGTTTCGTTGTTAGGTTAGGTTCTTTAGTTTTTAACTGTCGCTTTACGACAATATATATATATATATATATATATATATATATATATATATATATATATATATATATATATATATCCCCGTACATAAAAATAACGGTACCTTGTCACATCACTACTCGATACACGATTTTACTACAGACAATGCAAGCAAATAAACGGACAGAATTGAATTGCATCATGCATACTCTGCATAAATGAAATACTGCGAGAGCGGTGCGTTACGTCTACCCGGTTAATACATTGAATCATAAAACAGGTAGTTTGATAACATTTACAATAAAATCACATTTTTTCGATATCTCGTACTATTCCCCTATAAAATGCCTTTGTCTAGAATAGGAATATTGGGGTCTAACGAAATTAAAGACATGGTCACCAGCATGATTTAAAATTGTGCAGACTTGAATCTGTGATAGTGTTTAGCTAACAAACTTTGTAAGTAAATGTAGTTCTCCTGTTCTCACTAGATGGCACTATCGCCGAGTTAAACGTGGTATCATTTGGGTTTTCATTATGATGTATAGTTAAACATTCTTAACCTCTTGGTGTGTTCCTATAATACAGTGTAGTGGTGTGTGAGTAAAACAAAGTGATAAAAGTTGAGTGTTTCATTAAACAAAATGGTCCTTCTGCTGCCGAATAAACTGTAAGTAAAGTGCAATAACAGTGCGTCTAAGACTTGTGTTATTTCAAAGTGTAAAAATAAAGACTTAGCCGATTTCGCGTAATAAAACACTTAGAAAAATTTGATTGAAAAAAGACTTTGTTGAATTTGTGTGATAAAGACTTAGAAAAAATTTTTCGACAAAAAAGACTTAGAAAAATTTCTTGACAAAAAAGACTTAGAAAAATTTGCTCCGTTTTTTATATAGACTTAGTAGATTTGGACTTAGCAATCAAACATAACATTGAGTGATGAAAATTTAGTATCTGCGTTGTAATAGTGATATTTGTGTAAATTAAACTTTTTCATCAATTTACATTTCCGAATATCATTAAATATGGCGGATCAACTTGCAAAACAACATGTAGCTATTATGATTCAAAATTCAACTAAAATCGAGAAATTACTTACAAATACTAAAAAATGTTCAAAGGATAAACGAACAAGAGGTTATTTAGATACGCGCGTGGAGACATTATATGAATATTGGGCTTGTTACACAAAAAGTTATGATTTGCTTACTGCATCGTTCGACAGTGAGACATTGAAAACCAAATATGATTTCGATATTGATGATAATTTTGAACAAACAGAGGAACATTATTTGGACTTAAAGACTTGGCTAAAGGATAGGTTTTATGATATTGCACCAATGAGTGAATCTTCAAAATCTGACACAACTTCAGAACTTCCTAAACTTAGACCAAAGCTACCACCGATAGCTATACCACAATTTTCTGGTGATTATAATCAGTGGATGAGCTTCAGAGATCTATTCCTTTCCTTGACACATTGTGATGACCGCTTGTCTAAAATCGAAAAACATCATTATTTAAAATCTAGTTTAACCGGAGAAGCCGAACAGTTACTCAAAAATTATTCTTTAACTGAAGCGAACTATGATGATGCATGGAAAAAACTAAATGAAAGATATGAGAATAAACGAGTGATTGTAAATAATATTCTAAATCGATTTTTAACTCAGAAAAAACTAACAACTGAATCAGCAAAAGGTATCAAAGATTTACTAGACACTACTAGCCAATGTCTCACATCTCTAAAAAATTTGAAGATTGATTCATGGAATGCAATAGTCGTTCATATTCTAGTCTCAAAGCTAGACATTGAATCTCACAAGCTTTGGGAACAGTCGTTAGAAAGCTCAACAAATATTCCCACATATGACGACCTAAACAGCTTCCTAGAAAAACGATTCCGAACAATGGAAATGGTCAATCTTTCACAATCTCGAGAAACATTTAGAAAAGACGCACCGAAATCTGTTCAACATACTCCTAAGACAACTACAGTTAAAAGCTTTACTACCGAAGTTGAAAGCACTTGTACTTACTGCTCACAGAATCATTACATTTGCCACTGTAAAGAGTTTTCTGCATTAACGGTTTCTGAACGCCAAGATTTTATAAAGAAAAACAATATATGTTTCAATTGCCTGGTAAAAGGTCACTCCGTGTTTAATTGTAGACAGAGTACAAACTGCAAAAAATGTGGACGTCGACATCATACGTTACTACATTTCACAACCTCTCCCAAGAATAACACTTCCGATAAAGCTCAAAAGGATACCGCTACACCAAAGGAAAATACATCTACTCCTAGTACTTCTTGCAACCTCAGTGTAAACTTGAAGGCTGAAACAAATGATGAACTGGTTATCTTAGCTACAGCCGAAATAAAGGTTGAGTCCAGGGACAGTGGTATCTATACACTAAGAGCTCTTGTTGATCAGGGCTCACAGGGCTCTTTCATCTCTGAAGCAGCAGCACAGTTATTGAATCTTGATCGCACTCCCGTTATTGGCAGGATCTCTGGTATATCAAACTCATCAGTGGTAACTACAAAATCTATGGTTAAACTTACAATACATGCCACAAAATGTGAATCCTCCACATTCGAAGTAAATGCATATGTACTCAAGAAACTCACTTCATTGTTGCCGTCACGTGAATTTCCACAAGATACTTGGCCTTCATATATGCAGTTGGATCTAGCTGATCCAAACTTTCACAAGCCAGGATCTATTGACGTTCTACTTGGTGCCGATGTGCATGCTCACATACTACTACAAGGACTACACAAGCACAATTCTCTGATCGCACTTAACTCTCGTCTGGGTTGGTTGATCTCTGGCAAGGCTTTACAAACTGATACTGCTACACAGAAACACAATATGATAGTTGCTCACACTAAATTCGAAGCAGATCAGTTACTCAGACAATTCTGGGAAATCGAAGAGAACTTACCTCGCAAAAAGCCGATGACTGAATTAGAAGCACAATGTGAGGAACATTTTAAATCCACACACACGCGCAATGATGACGGACGTTACATTGTGTGTTTACCGTTCAAGGATGATCCTCCCACAAATCTTGGTGATGTTAGACCTCTTGCTGTTAGTCGCTTACAGCATATGGAGAAACGTTTCACACGTAACGCTGACTTCAAGGAAGACTATCACAAATTTATGAAGCAATATGAGTCAGAATCTCATATGATAACCGTACCTGAAAATGAAAAGAAAACACATAAAATTCACTACTTACCTCACCACGCTGTTCTTCGGCCGACGAGCTTGAGCACGAAGCTACGAGTTGTCTTTGACGGAAGTGCTAAACCTGAAAAGGGAAAATCGTTAAATGAAGAACTTTTGATTGGATATCCGTTGCAACAAGATGTCAGAGATTTAATTACTCGGTGGAGACAACACAAATTTTGTTTAGTCGCTGACATTCAAAAAATGTATAGACAGATCTTAGTATCTACAGATGATGTGGACTACCAGAGAATACTATGGCGAGAATCTCCAACACAATCCATACAGGAATATAGACTACTCACCGTGACTTACGGAACATCTTGTGCTCCCTTCTTAGCTATTCGTACTCTTCACCAACTTGCTGAAGATGAAAAACATGATTTTCCTGTGGAATCTGAAATATTGAAAAATGATTTGTACATAGACGATTTAATGACTGGTGCGTCTAATGAAGAAGATGCTGTTCTCTTGCAAAAAAGGCTTACTGAATTGTTGTCTCGCGGTGGTTTCCCTTTGCACAAATGGTCATCTAACAGTCAATTAGTGTTATCACAAATTCCTGATCATGATAAAGAATCACAAAACGCAATAAATATAAAGGTTGAAGATACTCTGAAAACTTTGGGTATCACCTGGAACTCACAAACAGATAACTTTGAATTAAACATAAACATGAATTTTACTGATGATAATGTCACAAAACGAAATGTTCTGTCCACAATTGCTAAAACCTTTGACCCTCTAGGTTGAAATAATCTTAATTAAAATGTTTATGCAAAAGTTGTGGTTAGCTGGCTTAGCTTGGGACGAGGAACTACCTCAAGATCTGAAAAATGAGTGGATTACTTATCTTGAACGTTTTGCGCACTCTGAACCCATTCAGTTCCCACGATGGCTTGGAGTTTCTAACAGCACAATTAGACAAGAACTGCATGGATTCAGTGATGCTTCCTGTGCCGCTTATGCTGGAGTAGTGTATCTCAGAGTTTGGGAAAATGATGTTGTTAAAGTATATCTGGTTATGGCTAAATCTAAAGTTGCTCCCGTTAAACAAATTTCACTTCCCCGTCTCGAGCTCTGTGGTGCAGTTCTTTTGGCGAAAATGATACAACATGTTAAGACTATATTAAATATCCCTGATGAAAATGTATATGCATGGACGGATTCGACCATAGTTTTGGCTTGGCTGCGTAAGTCACCTAATACATGGACCACATTTGTTGCTAATCGCACTTCAGAGATTTTGACATTTACGAATAGTAACCAATGGCATCATGTTAGTTCCGCGAATAATCCAGCCGATTTAGCTTCCCGTGGAGTATACCCATCCGATTTGCAGCAATCTGAACTATGGTGGAATGGCCCACAATTTTTACAAAACCTCGATGTTGTTGTTAATTTAGATAACGTTGTACCTGCAACAGATTTAGAAATGAAGGTTAAAGCTAAAGTACAGACAAATATTAATGTTTTTGAAAATGATGCTGTTATTTCCTACTTAAAACGATATTCGACACTTTCGAAACTGATACGTGTCACTGCTCATTGTTTACGTTTTATTAAACTGTGTAAACTTAAAATATATGGGATAGCAGTTAATGAACCCGTTTATCTGAGCCCAGATAAGCTTGACGATGCTCTAAATAGATGTATTAAGATGTCTCAATTGGTTTCGTTCAGTGATGAAATTTCTCGATTGGCACATGGTAAACGAGTTCACCAATCGAGCAAACTACATGTTCTTAACCCATATCTAGATGATAAAGGCATTATTCATGTGGGTGGTCGACTTGCCAATGCAGAGATTTCAGATACTATGAAAAAACCTATTATTTTGAGTAACGATTGTGGTCTTTCTAAACTTATTGTTTCGAACGCTCATTTGAAAACTCTGCATGGAGGGCATCAACTTACTTTGAACTTTATAAGACAAAAATTTTGGATTATTAGAGTCAAAAGTATTGTTAAAACTGTCCTCACTAAATGTATACCATGTTTTAAACAAAGGGCTAATCCTTCTGTACCATTTATGCCAAATCTCCCTAAATTTCGTGTTAAACCAAGTCGTCCATTTTTGACAAGTGGAGTCGATTTTGCTGGACCTTTTACAATGAAACTGTACCCTGGTAGATGTAGAAAAACCTGTAAAGTTTATGTTTGCTTATTTGTGTGCACCGTAACAAAAGCCATTCATCTAGAATTGGTAACTGATCTCACTTCAGCTGCGTTCATAGCTGCTTTTCGACGCTTCACTGCTCGCCGTGGTCACTGCAAGGAAATTTGGAGTGATCATGGTACAAATTTTGTGGGCGCAGCCCATGAACTAGATCTTGCCTTTAGAGATGCAAAATCTGCAATTATTTCTGAAATTGCTGAACAACTAGCTAATGACCAAACTCACTGGAATTTTATACCCCCTAGCGCACCTCACTTCGGGGGACTTTGGGAATCTGGAGTGAAGAGCGTTAAAGGACACTTGAAACGCGTAATTGGACAAACTTTACTGACCTACGAAGAGTTCTCTACTCTTTTAACTCAAGTCGAAGCTTGTGTCAACTCTCGTCCACTTACCGTAGTAAATTCTACACTTGATGAACCTCCCTTAACGCCTGGGCACTTTCTAGTTGGGGAACCGTTAATTGGTGTACCAGAACCACCTTTAATTGACGTTAAAGTCAGCCCTTTACATCGGTGGCATATTATTCAACGTATGGTGCAGTGTTTGTGGCAAAGATGGCAAAATGAGTATCTGACAACGTTGCAACATCGTTATAAATGGAACAAGAGTCAGCCAGAACTTGCTATTGGTACAATCGTGTTGGTAAAAGATGATAGACTTCCCCCTGGAAAGTGGCTTTTGGGACGAATCATTCGGAAGCACCCAGGTGCAGACGGCGTCACAAGAGTTGTGTCTTTACAATATAAGGATAATATTTTTAAGAGGCCTATCGCAAAATTGTGCCCTCTGCCCCTGAATGATTCCGACTAGTTATAAGAATTTGGATTGTTTTATTCATTTGTTTTGTTTTATGTTCATTTTTTTTAAGGACTGTAATCGTCCTTGGGCGGCGGAATGTTTAGCTAACAAACTTTGTAAGTAAATGTAGTTCTCCTGTTCTCACTAGATGGCACTATCGCCGAGTTAAACGTGGTATCATTTGGGTTTTCATTATGATGTATAGTTAAACATTCTTAACCTCTTGGTGTGTTCCTATAATACAGTGTAGTGGTGTGTGAGTAAAACAAAGTGATACAAATTGAGTGTTTCATTAAACAGATAGATAGTTATAGTTATTTGACTTATTTTTTATAAATTGCTTTTAAACATTTGTCTCAGTTTTTAATTACTTTTTATTTGATATATTTGCCTACTTGGTCAAATTCAAGCGTAAAATAAACAAAGCCTTTACTTTTGGTTATAGTTATGTCTGTACAATATAATTGAGGACCCTATAACCATTGCGCCAATTTATAGCTTTGTTCGTCGTTAGACTTTTTTTTGTTCATCGTTAAACGCGTAGCGTTGAACAATACTACTTATACAATACTAGTCGGTAAACAATAATGGTAGGTTTTATATTTATATTGACAATTTAAAGTACATACAAAAACCTTCATTCAGTCTTTTAAATATTAAGATAGCATAAGTTAGGAAAAGAGTTCGAGTCGATGGATTTTCTAGATGGCAGAACTTTTTCTTCACCTGGGTACCCTTCTGGGTAGGTAGCACCATCTTTAATTAAGCGCTTGCACTGCTATTTGGTGGTCTGAATGTATAGACTGTGTGTAATTACAGCCTGTGTAACATTTCATCTTAGTCCTCAGAAATAATATCGCAGCTGAAGCCTTCTTCGTCTGAAGTTGGCCTCAGGTGATGGATGCATGGATTGCAACAGGTGCACCTAAAATATTTGAAAAATCTTTTTAAAATACCCACATCTACAAAGCGCTGCCCCCTTTATGCTGACAAAGGTTCAAAAACGTTTGGTATTGCATTCATAAATCGACGGCTCCGTGGCGCAGTGGTTTGGCAATAAAGTTGCTGCGTTGGGGCCCGTGGGTTTGAATCCCGCACGAAACAGGTATTTAAATGGCCTACAAATAATTTTTCCGGGTCTAGATGTTTGTTTTTGTGCGATTTATGTTTGTAAACTGCTTCCACGTTACAACAGAAAATCATAGTGTGGGGATAACGTTTTAAAAAAAGTCTGAAAGCGGTTTACCTTTAAGTCAACCATTGAACTTCCCCCTTTTTTTGAACTTGAAACGCTCGAGAGTCTTTCAATAGGTTTATGCTCGAAGTACTTCAACCAATTGAAAGATTTTATCAAAGAAAACGATTATTTCGAAAAAAGTTATTAAAAGTTATATTAAAGGAAACGATTATTTTTAAAATATTTAAAAAACTTTTGGAGGCCTTTTTCAATTTTGATTTACTTGGCATCATTCGACGCAGTATTTTAAGTTGTTTATCAGATTTTGAGTCAGTAGATCGAAAAATTTCAAAAATATCTCAATAAAACAATTATTTTGACATTGTCAAATAGCTATAATTTATGAACGCTTCGCTCGATTTTGATTTACTTGGCGGAATTCGACGCAGTTTTTCAAGTGAAAAATGTGTATTTAATGTCTGGAGATGATTTGTCAAATATTTTGAAAGAAAAAAGCTTGTGAACTTCTCTTGCTTTTTATTTATTGAATAGGTTTAAAACGGTTGTACTGACTGACTTCAAAATGTAATCAGGTCGAATCCTCAATTAACACTTTCGATGGTTATGACCGTATACTTTAAATAATATGCAACACAACAGATACAAATACTTGTACATTAACATGAACACATCACCTGTCTTTTAAATCTGCAACTGGAGTTAAATCTTTCCAGTAATAAACCGGCATCACGCTTGGTAGGTGAAGTGGTGAACACAATGCTTATACTTGTAAAGCTGTTTTATTACCGGTCTGTGAATTTCAGATTCAGTGTTTTTAAATGAATAGGTTAATTTCACCGTCAACTCGACCGTCTGTCGGAAGGTTATCATTTGGAGAAATTGATGGTTTATTATCTTTACAGCCCAATTATTATACGTTATAATAAACGTTTACAGCCTAAACTTTAAATACTAACACGAAAGTAGTCGCCAATTTTATGTGGTTCACGTTTCGTTCGTTTACTTTGTCGGTATACAAAGGCTAACTATTTGCAAGAATTTGATGAAATGTGATTTATTTAATTTTTGTCTTCAATCTACAATATATGTTTAAAGAACTAAAAAGTTTTGTATTCATAGGATGGTTTAAATGTTAATTTGAATTGAATGAGAATCTAGTTTTAGAATTATCATTTACGTTGAGAACAGTGTCGCGGGTCGCATGTTCCCGCGTTGGCTGGTGTTTCATAATAATGATAAATGTTAAAAATCGTTTATCTTCTAATTAGATTAATAGCTAGCTTAGCTAGAAATAAAAGCTTAAGATAGTAGTAAGCTGGCTGACTGATTCTATTTGGGAGACTGGTACCTGAAATAGGTTTCCGCAAGTAACTCATACACATGTCACCAGGTTCATGTCCAGTATATATTTGAAAAATGTCACCACGATGATCTATAGTGTAGTTTAAAGTATTTTTTCATTATAGTTTATATTATATTTGTATTCTACTAACGATAGAGTTCCCCGTTCCCAAAATTGTCTTAAAATTCGTATTCCACCACATAGAAGTGGTTTCTTTAATTCCTCTTTTTACTGTGCAGTCCATGCTGTTCTGGAATGCCTTGCAAGTTTATATCAAGAAAACTGCTAACAAGAATTATTTTAAAAGACTGGTTCGAGAATTCTGTCGTAATAGTAAATACCACCTGACTATCCGAATATTGTTTTTTCTCTTTCACTTTATAAGTAATATTTTGTATAATGTATTTTAATATGCATTGTGTTATTTTATTTTCTCTCATAATATTTTATTTACTTATAGATTTTGTATAGAAATACCCGTTAATATATTTATTATTTATCCTATATTATATATTAAGTATGTATATTTCACTAGCTATATCAATTCTATTCATTTGCATTTTATTTTGTTTTATATCCTTATTTTTATTTATGAAGTGATTGTTTACACCTGCCACAGTTTCTCAAATCATCCAGGGTTTACTGGCAGAGAATGCCATAAGGCATTAAGTCCGTCCTTTATATCCCTTAATATATAAGGTGTATATTAATATTATTAAAGATTTAGAAAACAGTTGCAGCACGGATAGGTTTGCTCTACGGTGAGAGGACCATGCTCTCACAGAATACTGGCGTAAAATATCAGCATAATATGTTTCATGTAGAGAGCTAGAGACTCGTAATAGGTATTCCATTTTAATCCTCAAGGATGCAAACGCATCTGCATTTTAATTCTTAATGTGTAGGTGTTCCGGGTCTAGAGCATCTACTGAACAATCAAGTAGACTGTGTAATTGTTTGCCACCCTAATTTGTTATTAGCATGTATTAAATTATAATATAATAATAAATAATAAGATAATCACTTTTTTCAATTATAATATATAATTTTTATTTTTTTTTTATTTATTTATTACACAATTATAACATCATTACAGTTATTAAACCAATGCGATGCTATAACTAACGTAAATATAAGAAAACTACTGACTAATAAATAATGGTATCTAATATGAAATTTATCAAATTGATGGTAAAATAAAATACTAATTAAAAACATTACAATTTTCGACGCATTTGTATGCTGCAATTATGAATTTCGTCTCACTACATGCAAATATATCAATATCCTGTGAGATGATATTAACATAGTGTATAGCACGTGACAATGGTGGATTCTGAAGCAACTTCGTCCTAGCAGCGGGCACGAGGAGTAATGGGGGACGACGACGAGAACCCACGTAATTATTAGGCACCCGCATCTTTAACGAAGCGAGCACATCTGGGTGATATATCCATCCACGTAATACCTTCCACACATATTTAATAAGCGTGATGTCTCTTCTCACACTTAAGCGGCTGTAACCAACCATCCCCAGTACAAACAGACTCGGATACATCAGTGGAAAACAAGGATAGATCCCGTACTGCTTAAAGTATAAAAATCGCATGAATTTATTTTGAATTTTTTCAACCATGACACTATACTTGTTTTCATGTGGATTCCAAATACTTGCGTTCGTTTCAAGTTGACTTCTCACGAGAGCATTGTATAAAATTTTAATAGCTAACAAATTCTGAAAATCCCTACACTGCCTTAATATAAATCCGAGACTCCTGAAAGCTTTTTTACAAATATTTAAAATGTGCTTACGAAAATTAAGTTCCGGGACCATCTCAACGCCTAAGTCTCTAATATATGTTACGCGCGGGATTACGAGGCCGTTCATTTCATAAGCATACTTCTGAGGGTCTTTTGCACGACCATAACTCATGATACAACATTTATTAACATTGAAATTCAATTTGTTTTCCATTCCCCAATGTGCCAATCTGTCAATGTCCCTTTGCAGACTTTGGCAGTCAGAAGCATAATGTTACTAAAATTTCAAACGAATTAATTTGCATTCAATTACATTTAAAATACTTGTTGATAATACAGGGAACACGTCAGAAATTTAATTGTTAATAATAATAATAGTGTGAGAGTAGATGTTCAATTAATCATTATTGGCAATAAAATAGCGTACTGCACTATATGTTTGGTATAGAGCAATTACTTATAGACCTTCTACACGATCGGGACCAACCGCCGACCATCGTGTCCTTGGTCGAGTCAATCGATTTTTGTATTCGTACTAAACGTTCGGGTGGTTGACTCAACTTGTCAGTTCTCTACGGCATTCAAAGCTCAAATAATTAGCTAAATATGGCTCCTTGTCTTTCGAAGCAACAAAAGATCGGTGTGGCAGTATTTTTTATGCTTTAGTGAAGAAGAAAAACAAAAAAAGTGGATGAAACTGTGGCTAAAAGAGCAAACTACTTTGAACCATCTTAGTATTTCAAGGATTCTTGATTCTGAAGTCTTTAGAAATTTTCTAAGAATGGATCAAGACACTTTTAATGAATTACTTGAAATTGTGCGACATTGCAACGTGCGGTAACGTGCACCCGCAACTATGGTTAATATACCCCGCGACGACTGCCAAGCGCGCACTGGGGCACTCTCGTCGGCCGACAGCTTTCCACACGGTTTCTGTTAACCACGGACCCGACGTGTCGTGAGGGATGCGCTCGCGACCAAGGCCATCGGACATCAACCAAAATATTGGTCAGACAGCCGATGATCAGATCCGACGATCAGACAGCAGACGGTTGGTGGTTGGTCCCGACCGCGTAGAATGCCTTTTACAGTTACCACCCAGCCTACGAGACATAATATGTAACGTAATAAAAAGGCGACAAATTCTGTATTTCATCTGTTCAACCAGAGCCTATATAGTTGAACACGAACGCTAACCTGTTTGGTAGTGACCAGATAATAGATCTGTGCACTGCGCCCTTAGCGCTACAATTTTGTAAAATAAAAAACAGTAAAACACTCCTACTTGCGCAGTAAAGTGGCGTGGTAGTGATAGCAGGAAACATAATTTCAAAAAGGATAAAATCTGGGGGCACGGCTGTGCCCCCGCCAAGTCGAGCAAAAAAGCGGCACGGCCCTACTATACTTGTCTCGAAGCAATTCAAGCCATTTTCGACCCCTATAACTTCGTGCATAAAACTAAAAGCCTGAATTTCAAGTAGCCGAGTAGACATTATATAAAGATGGTATATTTCAAACTTCATTCAATTTGAACAAGTAGTTTAAGAAATACAACTAGTCAAAGATTCTTAATTTTGGCACTCACTGACTGACCGATCATCAAAATTCTAAGGCATTTCTAGCAGACATAGAAGCTTAAAATTTAGAACACAATTAGTTTTTAGTGTATAAATCAGGGAAAAACTAAAATATTTTTTAATTTCGGTCCGGTTTTCTAGATGAACCAGCTGCATAAATAACTTTGTAATCCCATATAAATATATAGGATTACAAAGTTACATTTGCAGTGAATGAATCAGTGTAATTGTATAATATGTATAATAGGTGTAGATAGCTACGTTGTTAGTATTCAAGAAATAGAAGATACCGGAAAGGAAAAACAGTAGGACTATCTTTTCTACAAAAAGAATTGAGCTGCCATCACAAACATAACTTGTAAAAAAAACCAAGTCTCGCAACTTGGTTCTTCTTTCGTAAAAAGTTGTAAGATCCATGTAATACCAAGTCGGTTAATTTATTCAGTCCCTACTTAGGGATCCTTCTGTTTTAAGTTATTACGTAATTAGCTAACCTAACAACATTTTCTACTGACCACATCAATGTTAAAAATCTTATATGTTTTGAATATATAGATAGATTGACTTGGCAATCGCACTAAGCAAGCTAATGTAATATAATATGTATTACTTGTGAGATACATTGTGTTTTCTTGCGATGGCCAAATCAATCTATATATTTAAAACATAGACAGGCCCGAGCAAATACCGCCCCATCACGTGTCTACCCACCATATATAAGACACTGACATCCATTTTGAGCGCGAGAATCACTCGTCACCTGGAGCTAAATCAGGTGATGTCACGCGCTCAAAATGGATGTCGAGGCGGTGGTATTGGAACCAAGGAACCACTCCTCATTGACGCGGTCATTGGCAAAGTGGTGAAACGCAACCGTCGGAACTTCTCCGCCGCCTCGATAGACTACAGAAAAGCATTCGACTCAGTGCCCATACATGGCTAAAGAAAGTCCTCCAGCTAAACAAGATTGACTGTACAGTTGAAGACTTCCTCGAACCGTGTATGGAGCAGTGGAGTACGATCCTTTGCTATCTGGGCGAGCGGATAATGGCTGTGGAGAACCACATAAGGTTAAGAAGGGGTATCTTCCAGGGCGATTGTCTGAGTCCAATCTTGTTTTGCCTCTCTCTGAACCCTCTCAGTACTTTACTAGAGGGCTCCGGGAGGGGATTTCAATTTCGGAAAGGAGGTACAAAAGTGACCCACCTTTTCTATATGGATGACCTCAAGTTATTCGCCTCCAGTCGCTCCCATGTTATGGAATTGCTAAACATCACTTGTGAATTTAGCAATTTTATTAGAATGGAGCTGGGGACGAATAAGTGTGTGGTCCTCCATGTTGAAAGGGGAAGGGTTGCTAACTCTGAGGGCATAGACTTATCTATGGCCGGGCCTAGACTTATCTATGGCCGTCAACTTAAGGACCCTTTCCGAGGCTGAAACATACCAATACCTGGGTCACAGAACATCGGTATCGATGAGGCTGGTATGAAACAGTCAGTTTGCGACGTGTTTTATGCACGCTTGACCAAAGTGCTTAACAGCCTTTTGTCCGGTGTGAATAAGACACACGCATATAATGGCTGGGTCATGCCTGTTCTCATGTATACGTTTGGCATACTCAGGTGGACTCAGACTGAACTTAACGCCCTGGATCGAAAAGTCCGCACTACAATGACGTCCCATAGGATGCATCATCCGAGATCGTCGGTAATGAGGCTTTACAAGCCGAAAACGAAAGCATGTTGGGCTTGGCTTTCTGAGCGCGCTCACCATGCATAATCGTGAAGTGTGCAGCCTCCTTGATTACTTCCTGGCGAGATCGGATGATCCATTCTATAATGACGTCATTTCTAGTGATAAAGTGTAAATACCCCTCTATCCTTAGCCAACGAGCAATGGCAGGACCCAGCCGTACTTAGCATTTCCAACCGGGAGACCGTATGGAAGGAGAAGGAGCTCCACGGGAGGTACTACAGGGCTCCACGTGAGCCCTTAGTAGATACAGTCGCCTCCCTCAACTGGCTACGTTTTGGTGACCTCTTCGGGGAAAACGAGGGGTTTGTCTGTGCAATACAGGATCGGGTTATTAAGACCAACAACTAACGGAGATACATCCTAAAGGATGGCACCATCGACATTTCTCGAGCTTGTCGCCATCCCGGTGAGTCACTTAGGCATGTCGTCTCCGGTTGTTCGGCGCTTTCTAACTCTGAGTACTTGCACACGCACAGCCTAGTAGCCAGAATTCTTCACCAGGAGCTCGCTCTGAAATACGGTCTCGTGGATCGGAAATTGCCGTATTACAAGTACTTGCCGGAAGCCGTGCTCGAAAATAATCGCGCCAGGCTCTATTGGGACCGGGCCGTCATCACAGAAAGGACTATTCTTGCGAATAAGCCTGATATTGTGCTGATGGATCGGGCACAGTAAAGGATATTTTTGGTCGACATTACCATTCCGTATGACGAAAACCTCGTGAAAGCCAAAACAGATAAGCTATCAAAATATCCGGACCTGGCTCATGAGGTGACCAACATATGGGGTGGTCTGCCGACCGAAATTATTCCCATATTCGTGTCTGCAAACGGGTTAATCCCAGCCAGCCTCTCGGGCCATCTGAGGCGACTGGGACTCCGTGACGGACCGCTCCGGGCTCAAATGCAGAAGGAAAGAAAGAAAGAAAGAAACAGATTTTATTTGGCACATGCAACACACTCAAGCGGATTACATAAAACAAATAACATTTAAGTAGTCATACAACAAAAAAAATTTACATAGAAATCATGAAACAGGACATTCACTCCTTGTTTGTAGATATGATAAAACAAAAAAAAAATAAAAAAAAGCAAACAATAATATAAAAAAGAAAAAAAAATAATAATAAAGAACTGGATAATAAGGAGTAATGCATAGGGTGTATTACAAAGACAATCCACCCGTTAATGCCGCTCTGTTCCAAAAAGGAAAGCCACTCAGGATATGTTGGAATGTATTAGAAGTACAACACCCCAACCCTGATTTTCAGTGGCACCCTTATATATTTAAAATAAAAATACACAAATAAGTATAAATATATATATATATACATATATTATATATTCTTTATATGCAGAGGGCAGTTCTGTTGTGTTAAACCAAATATAACAACAAAAATTTATTTCTTGTAATATTGTCATAATTCTTATAAAATATTCTTAATACTGTAAGAGGTTGCATTGAAATTCACTCAGGAACGTAATTAAGTTTAAGCTACAAACAAATACACAAACCAGCTGCAGTACACCGCTTCATTACATAATTTCAATAAATAATATATACATACTCAAACACATACACATATACATATATATATGTATGTACATATATATACATAAATATAAACAAGCACACATACATACACATATACACGCTCATACATTATTTATAAAATTACATACTATCAAAATATCTGCACTACTTGACTTTGAGATTGTTGATCTAAGAGGAACAATTTAAATTTTTGACGGAAGCTATGTATCGATTGTATATTACGGAACGGCGGCGGCAAGTTGTTCCAACACTTGGTTGCTGCATATCGAAAACTGCCTCGAACCGCAGCGGTGCGGTGTTGAGGCAGAAGCAACGCGTACGCTGAAGCTCTTGTCACTACATTTGTTTTTTTTTTTTTTTTTTTTTTATAGAAGAGGGGGCAAACGAGCATGCGGCTCACCTGATGTTAAGTGACTACCGCCGCCCATGATCAACTGCAACACCAGGAGAATTGCGGGTGCGTTGCCGGCCCTTTAGAAAGGAGTAAGCTCTTTTCTTGAAGGTCCCCAGGTCGTATCGGTCCGGAAAAATCGCCGGTGATAAACTATTCCACAGAGAGGTTGTACGTGGAAGAAAACTCCTTGTGAAACGTACAGTGGTGGACCGCCAAGCATCCAGATGGTGTGGATGGTATCGGGACGTTTGCCGTGTCGTGCGTTCATGAAATTTGGCGGCTGGGATTAGTCCGAACAATTCCTCAGAGCACTCCCCGTGATAGATGCGATAAAATACGCAAAGAGATGCAACATCTCTTCGCAACGCCAGTGAATCGAGCCGATCGGAAAGCACTCGGTCGTCGACGATTCGAGCCGCTCTGCGCTGGATGCGGTCAAGTGGAAGGAGCTGGTACTGGGGAGCCCCAGCCCAGAGATGGGAACAGTATTCCATGTGCGGTCGAACCTGCGCCTTGTAAAGTTGCAGGTGGTGTGCCGGCATGAAATACTGTCCCGCTCTGCTGAGCACGCCAAGCTTTTTAGAGGCCAATTTGGCCTTCCCTTCCAAGTGACCACGAAACTGCACGTCACTCGATATGTCGACGCCGAGGATTCCGATACTGGCTGAGGCAACAAGGGGAGTGCCTTGAAACTGAGGGGATACGACAAAGGGGTTCTTTTTAGCGGTTAACGCGCAAACTTGTGTCTTCTGGGGGTTAAACTGGACTAGATTTAGTCGTCCCCAATCCGAGACTCTGTTCAGCAAAGACTCGACTTCAGACACAAGTTTGTCCCGGCACTCGGAGACGTTTTCCCGAGAAATATTGGCTCGGCCGGTGTAAAGAGCATCACCAGTGCTGTCATCTGCATAGCAATGAATGCTACGGGTATGCAACATATCATTGATATGCAGAAGAAACAGCGTTGGCGATAGCACGCAGCCCTGTGGAACACCAGCATTGATAGGCTTGCAATCGGAGCTTGCACCGTCTACAACGACCTTGATGCTCCGATCTGCATGAAAGCTGGTGATCCAATCGCACAATTTCTCGGGAAGCCCATAGGAAGGGAGCTTCGAAAGAAGCGCTTTGTGCCAAACCCGATCGAAGGCCTTCGCAATGTCCAAACTAACGGCCAATGCCTCCCCCTTGAACTCTACTGCCTCCGCCCATCTGTGAGTGAGGTAGACCAGAAGATCACCAGCTGACCGACCACGGCGAAAACCGTATTGGCGGTCACTAATCAGCTGGTGATCCTCAAGGTACCTCATGAGCTGGCAGTTTACAATGGACTCCATTGCTTTGGAGAACAAGGAGGTGATGGCGATTGGCCGGTAGTTGGACGGGTCTGAGCGGTCGCCTTTTTTAGGGATCGGGTGGACGAAAGCCGTCTTCCATGATCTTGGGACTACGCCTAGGGAGTAGGAGTACCGGAAAAGACGCGTTAAAACCAAACGCGCAAAAGCACACGTCCTCAGCACAATTGGGGGGATTCCGTCAGGCCCACTTGACTTGTGGATGTCCAGGTAGAGGAGTGCTTCGCGAACCGAGCGCTGTGTGAACTGCACTTCCGGCATGGAGCACTCACACCGCGGGATGGTCGGCGGCGTACTCCCCCCGTCATCGAGAGTCGAGTTAGACGCAAAGAAGGAGCCTAGAAGATCGGCTTTCTCCTTTGCAGTATGGGCCAGTGAGTCGTCCTCCCTGTGCAGAGATGGAAGAGATGGCTGACAGAAATTCCCCTGGACAGCCTTGGCGAGAGACCAGAATGCACGGGTTCCAGAAGGAAGGCGAACTAGTTTCTCGCCAATTCTGCCTATGTGCTCTGACTTTGCCTTGGCAATGACTCTTTTGAAGGACCTAGAGGCGGAATTATACTTCTTTTTTAGAGCGCTGGTGTTTACATCCCGGGACGCTGATGCATCAACCCAGGCTTGGTAGCACTCCTGCTTATAGCATGATGCTATTTTACAGGAGCGACCAAACCATGGCTGAGATTTGCCTCCAATGGGCACCACAGAGGAAGGAATAAAAAGTTCCATACCCTGAAGTACCACATCAGTAACAGAATCCGCAACAACGTTGGGATCATCCGGCGAGAAGCAAACCCGCCCCCAAGGGTAGGATGCAAAGAAAGACCGCATCCCATCCCAATCGGCTGACCTATAGTGCCAAACACGGCGGCAGCCTGCAGAATGCAACCGCGATTTCAGCGTGAGTGGCACAACACTCCGGACCAGACAATGGTCCGAGGAGCCTAAAGGGGCGTCGACGGAAATCTGATATCCGTCCGGGTGAGAGGTCAGCAGAAGGTCCAACAGGGAAGGTGCATGATCCTCCACATCTGGAATCCGCGTAGGCGAAGTAACCAGTTGTGTCAGACCATATGCCAAGGCAAAATCATGAACAGATCTCCCTGCATGATCGGTTAAACGTGAACCGAGCCATTCGGCGTGATGGGCGTTAAAGTCGCCGAGGATCACGATCTCTGCGGAGGGGATCTGCTGTAGCAACGAATCCGCAGCCATTTGGACGTGGTCGAAGAGTCGGTCTGTTTCGGCATTACCGCTGTGGGACCTATAGAGGCACCCGTAGACGCGCGGATGGTCGTCGCTGTCTACGCGTAGCCAAAGGATGGACAGGTCCGAACCTTCAAGTCTGCCGAGGCGTCGAGAACAGATGTCCTCTCTGACGTAAACGCAAACTCCAGCCCGAGGCACAAAGGAGTGTTCCAGTTTGTACCCCGGGTAGGAGAGATACGAAACATCAGTCGGAGAGGACACCTGCGTCTCGGTCAGAAAGAGCAGAGCCGGCCTCGCCGTCTCGAGATGGTAGTGGACGGCGTTTAGGTTAGAGTGAAGTCCCCTGATATTGCAGAAATTCACGGACAGCGTGGCAGGGGTCGCCTTGGTCTTGTTGCTCCGTTTGCCCCGAGCAGTTGTAGTCTTGAGCGGAATTTCGCCCCCCCCCCAGAATACGCGGGGCAGCCTGAGCACCCACGCTCAGAAGTGGAGAAACATGGTCGTGGATGCTCAGCGAGGGATTCTCCAGGGGTGCTGGTACCCTCCTGGGGTAGTCTATCTTTATTTAATTCCGCTACCATGTTGATGGGGGGGGGGGATTTGGGCCTCCGGCCACCTGCACTCACCAGACGAAACGCGGAAGCAGAACTTCCACTTCACGCCGGTATTCTGTGAGGTCGTGGTACCACCCCGGTTTGAGCCGGCCCATACGTGCAACAGCAAAGCTGCCGCATGGCTCTACCACTGTTAAAAATGTGATAAGACGTTGAAATTTGTTAAGACGTTGTCTCGAGCCCAGCGCAATTTTTCATAGAGATAAGACGGCGTCCTGTATTTTATACAACCAAACAACAGCGTAGCAAAATGCAACTGCCACCGGTAATCCATTTTGAGCATTTTCGCATTATTAATGTAAGGTGTAACATGTGAACGGGGAGGTATTTTAAAACAGAAACGGGCACAGGCATTTTGTACGCGCTGTATAAGTTTCTTTGAACGGTTGAGAAGTCTAGGACCTATTACTGCATCTGCATAATTGAATTTGGAAAGTATCAAGGACTCACATAATCTGATACGGACTTCCGTCTTTAATACATCCCTTATCTGGTATAGAACTTTTAGTCTGTAAAAACAATTTTTAACGTTATTTATTATATGTTTTTCGAAGTTTAGTGCCTCATCCATCAATATTCCTAAATTTCTAATCTCAGTAACTCGATCAATATTTACATTTTTAATTGAAATTAAAGGACGATTTGCCAAAACTTTATTTATTTGTTTTTTGGTACCAAGTAGCATATATTTCGTTTTATTAGGATTGAGTACTAATGTATTTGCTTCAGACCAGTCGACTATACGATTTAGGTCTTCATGTAATTTTTGTATGGCTACAGTACTCTCATTTGGCTTGAAAGAAATATACACTTGTATATCATCAGCATATATATATGATAGCTACAGTTTAATATATGTTTTACGATATCAGCACTATACAGCGAAAAAATCAAGGGACCAAGTATTGAACCCTGCGGAACACCTCTTGTAACAGCACAGCAATCAGATGTTATTTTATTGCCGTGTTCATCTATTACTTCGACAATTTGCCTACGGTCATTAAAATAGCTACGAAACCAATCTATAGTTTCCGAGCTTAATCCATAGTAGTTTAATTTAGAGAGTAACAACTCCCTATTTAACGTGTCAAATGCACGGGAATAGTCCAGAAGAACTAGAATTGTAACCATACCGGAATCCCGAGCACTTAGAACATTATCCACTACATCGGCCAAAGCTGTTGTAGTGCTATGTCGTTTCCTAAAGCCAGACTGTACACTCGGTAGAATTTCATTTTGGTCTAAATAATGAGTTAACTGATTACATACAGCTTTCTCTAGGATTTTAGACAAACAGGGTAATACGCTAACAGGTCGCAGGTCTTTAAAATTCCTAATATTATCTGTCTTAGGAATCGGCGTTACTAAAGCAGCCTGCCATTGTTTGGGAAATGTCTTAGCTCTCAGAGAACTATTCATAATTACCGTAATAACATTTAAAGAGTATGGGAGAGTGGATAACAGCATTTCCAGTGAAATTTCATCCAACCCAATGGCATTCGACTTCAGATCATGTAGAATTTTTAAAACTGTATTACTATCTATTTCCTTAAATTCAAAAGTTTTAGAGCTAAATTTATGGGTTTCGAAGTAGTTGATAGCTGATTGAGAAGCAAAATTTTGGCCTGGAACGTCAAGGAAATGTTTATTAATTTTTTTTGGGTCACACAAATTGTATGGTAGACAAGTAGGTATTATGTTTATTTTTTATATTTATTTGACGATGCAAGTGCGTCCATAACGTTTTAGAGTTTCTAATATTGCAATTAATGTGCGTGTTAAAATAAGCGGTCTTTTCGTTATAAATAGCAGTCACGACCAGTTTTTTTAATTGTTTATAATAATTTACATGTGAATCTATTTTTGTTAAACGTGCCCTTGAATGTGCTCGATCACGGAGTCTCATCATTAATTTGACTGTATATGTTAACCAGGGATGATATTGTTCCTTAATATAGGCTTTTTTGATCGGAGCTAACAGATTATATATAGATAATATGGTTGAATTAAATTCAGCAACCATAACATTAACATCTTGCACATTCACGATGTTTTCCCAATTTATACCCTTTAAAACTCGATGAAATTGTTCAGGATTTATGTTTTTTATTGGTCTATAAAAAACAAGTCGCGGTGGACATTTGTGCGTAGTAAGATTGACTTCGCATGATATAAACGCATGGTGGCTCAAATCAGGTATGTAATCCACTTCTACTTTGTTTAGGGGTATGTTAGAAAGTATTAGATCCAACAACGTTTTGCTGTTACTTGTGAAATGAGTAGGTTCGTTAACATATTGTTTAAGATTATTTATTAAAATGAATTCATCTAATATTTTAGTATTACGGTTGGATTTATCTAAGTAGTTGATGTTAAAATCGCCAAGAAGTAGTAAATAATCATACGACGAGAACGTGTTTATTGTGTCTGAAAGACCATCAATGAAATTTTGCACTTGAAGCCAAGGTGGTCGATACGCAGTGCCAATTATAATATAATTATAATTGGCACTGGCACTATAATATAATTTTACCATTGATTTTGGCGCTTAGCCACATTTGTTCTACAGACTGCGATATAGGGTAGGGTAGATTACGTACTGGTAAACCACGTCTTATGTAGAAACCTACACCGCCACCGCGAGAACGAACTTCTGCCGGCCTAGGAGTATGTCGCAGGTGGTAACCAGGCACACGAGGTGCCCTTCCTTCTTCACCTGCCCTGAGCCAGGTTTCACTCAAAGCCAACACGTCAACTCTCAGACGATCCATAGCTACCACGAACTCATCATGATGCGTACCTAGTGATCCGGGATTTAAAAAAACCAACTTTTAGTTTCTGCGGCCTAACCATTATGTAAGTGTGAGAAAAAGAACAAAAGATATCTTTGATTAAGGCTTAAATTAACTAAGTATTTATCATACAATGTAGATACATATTGAGATATAAAACTATAAATACCTAACATTATAGATATAATTAGTGCTATGCAACAATAATACAAATAATAATAATATGAGACGCAGTTAATACTAAACTTGCACAAAAATGTATATAATATACCTAGCTGTATTATATTATGTAACTTTGATGCTGGTATGAACATTTTAACAGTGATAATATGAACCCGAACGTTTTTATATTGAAATAATTGATCTAAATTTGTTATTTCAGGCATATTATACAAAGAATAATATACAATTTCATTAATAATAGCAGGACAATAGGAACTATTAAAAAATAAATTAAAAGCAAGAAAAATAATACTATTTTGTTCACAGCTACCTTCGTATAAGCTCAGCAAATCATTAAAGGTAAACGGTCGCTTAATTGTTAAAAAAATATCCAAATATATATAAGATATACATAAATAAACTGAACAAAATACGACAAAAACATTGCAAAGCACAGCAAAACCTATTATCCTAACTATCAAACGTAAAATAAAAACAAAATTATTATATGAAAGATAAATGCCCATAGTGACATGATATAAAGAATGTTTTATAAAAAAGACCAAATTCATGAAGAGCCAAAAACCTTTTCAATGTCACAATCCATACATATTTTTTGCTTACTAGACATAGAATCGCGCTTCACAAATATTACACCGTTTTTTGTCCATGCATATCGCCAGTTGCATCGCCGTGCCTCCTGTCGAGCCCTATGGAAAAGGTGCTTGTTGGCATACGTCAGGCGCTCGTTAAGATAAAAGCGTGTCGGTTCTCCATTGATATTAAAACCTGATGTATCAGCGCCCCGACGCACGCGCGCCGCCCGCAGCAGTTGGTCGCGGACAGAGCGCCGCGCTAGACGTACGACGATGGCTCTAGGCCGCGGTGGTTCGCTATCCGAGCTCTCACGGTTACGACGCATACCGGCACGTTCAACACTAACCACGTCACGCTCGTCCAGTTCTATATCCAATTTTTTGGCGACAAGTGTCATGAGGTGACCCGGGCTCTCTCCCTTCTGTTCAGGAATACCGGTGAGCTCTAAATCATTAGAAAGAGCCGCCTGTTCCTTTATATTCAAATCGCGCTTTAAGCGCGCAATAATATCTACCAGTTCGTTATTATTGCATGACTTGTGTCCCTCCTTCGTTTGTTGTTCCAGGGAGGTAACTCGGGTTTCAACGCTGTCCAGCCTCGAATTAAACTGTGTCATGGAGGTGTTTAGTTTCGCAATTTCTTGCCGAAAACTGACCATTTCTTCTGACAGAGTCTTTAACTCAGTTCTAAGGAGTTTAATTTCCTTAGCCAATAAACCTTCAATGGGGGATTCAACTCTTGAGTCTAGGGATGCCTCAGTACAATAGTCGGCTGGCACAGGGCTTTGTCGCGGTATTTTGCAGGTTTTACATATCCATTTTGGGCTTATCCTTGATTCGGGGCTAATATTAACACACGGCCGATGGTAAATCGACGTGCATTTTGAGCATTTAGCGCCATCTGTCTGCGAAACAAATTTACCGCAGTGCCCACACTTATTTGCCATTATTAATCGTTGTAGCTATTTGATAACGTATAAGTAGTTTTGACAGTTGTCACTAGATGGCAGAAATATCAACACAGATTGATTGCTCGGTTTGAATGATTAATAATTATGCTTAGTGGTATTTTTCAACATAAAACTTTATAAAGACTCTTTAATGCACTTATTAGAAGAATAATAAATAAAAACTATGCTACAATTTATATTTTAAAAGTAAATTTTAACAAAATTAATGGGGGTACACGAAAACAGCTGATTTCACAGCTGATTATCACTGCGATTTTTGAAACTTAGTCTTATCCCACTATACTTGGTTAAATACTGCGAATAACACTTGTTCCACTTATCACTGTTATGGTTTATGGAAATATACAATCACTTGTTATCAAAAACTTGTTTAACTATTTATTAGACCCATATATATAAGACCGATAGTACTGCCCTCCGCGCACACCCACACGCCACCTACTATCTCATCTCAGAAGGCGGTGCTCCTCGATACACCTGACCCTCGGCCGTTTGGTCTCCCCTGCCGAGGGCTTCCATCTGATTGGGCTTTTATTTATTTATGTATTATTTAATTATTTTTGTTAGTATAGTAAATATATATTTAAGTACATTTATTTTTTCCTTTTATGTATTTATCCAGCCCAACCAGATGTGATTACTCCATCAATAACCCATAATAATAATAAGAATAAATGATCGCGCCGGGCTCTACTGGGACTGGGCCATCATCACAAATAGGACTACTCTTGTGAATAAGCCAGATATAGTGCTGATGGACTGAGTAAAGTTAAGAAATTTTTGGTTGATATTACCATTCCGAATGACAAGAACCTCGTGAAAGCACGAGGTGACCGACATGTTGGGTGGTCTGCCGACCAAAATTATTCCTTTAGTCATCTCAGCGAAGAGGATAATCCCAGTCAGCCTCTTGGGTTTTCTGAGGCGACTGATACTCCGTAGCTCCGGGCTCAAATGCAGACGACGGTGCTCCTCAATACCGCCTGCATCGCCCGCCGATTTCTTTCCATTTCCCCCTAACCCACAGCCACTTGCTCTGCACTGCCTGTTTCCACCTGGTTCGAGTTTTATTTATTTATGTACTAGCTTTTTACCCGCGGCTTCCTTCGCGTGGGCTTGCATTTAGAAACATCGATAATACTATTTCGTACTAAAATTAGCAAAACTGGATCACTTGTGGAGACACGTCGGTACCTATGTCCATATTGGCAATATTATAGGCTACAGACAACACATAAGTTATTTTATCAGAATCTCATAATTATCATATGTCAAGCAACGCTTTTTTATATCGGGCTTCCGATGTGTCTTATTTACGGAATATTGTTCTGAAATCGAAAATGCGTTATTTACATAATATTCATTAATAAAGTTGATATAATATTGGTAAAATAAGGTTTATTTTCATGTTCTTTATTAAAATTGGTACCATTGAATATTGATTAGCAACACATGCCAGTTTTTTTTTACGTTCGAGTACAGTTCAAAATTTCATAAATGTAGTTCTATTCACGGAGAACTTGTAAGAAGAACTATATTCATGAACGGGAGTAGAAATCTACATAAGATGGGCAGCAGCGTTTTCCTGATCATAGCTCAAAATATTAAAAATATGCATTTGGCAACTTGCATACCAAGCGCGGCTACAATAGCAAACATACTTTATTAACCCATCAGTCCCCTTAAAATTCTCATGTAGTCGCATGCGCCCGGCAATTACCGCATGCGACCGCACCCACCCACAGCTCTTTAGACCGTTAAAACTTATATTTGGACACTACTTTTCTACGAAGAAGTTTGGCATCATAAAATCTATACGTATACAAAATGCTCTATATAAAAGTCAGGTTTTAGTTCGTTACAAAAGACTATTGTATCTTGATAACAAAAAAAAAACATACAGTTTCAAGAGTTCAACAGTACAATTCAGCCCCTAAGTGGTTGAATTCGACCGCTTAGGGGTTGAAGGGTTAATTTTAGCGGGAAGTAGAAATGGACCTGCCGTAGTGTTAGGTGAACTGATAACAGATTAAGAAGGATTGTTTTTGAGGATTGCCTTGTAATGGCGAGTGACGACTATCACCTATATTTTAGATTTAAAAAAGCAACAGATAGTAGTATCTAATGCGCAAGATATCTGGTACTGCTACAATATATAGTTAATGCGGATCACCAATCCATTCTTGCTTTATAGACAGTACACCTAGGTGACACAGCTTTGCTCTGCGTTATAAAAGATTATAACATTCTTAGGGATAAAATCTGTATAGATAAAGTAGGAAAGCAAAAGATTATCGAAATAAAAACATTCATTAGAATATACAAAGTGGTTTCCTAGAAATTAATTACATACTCTATTACATATATACAAGAACTGGTCAATTGGGTTCAGTCCACACAAAAACGCGATGCGATCAGACGATCCCTAAAGAGGCAAGTGGTTTCGCACCGCACACCGCAATGCCGCGCCGCGAGACGCTTTGTGACGTTGGGAGGCAAAACATGAAGTTGCTGACTGCACACCGCTCTTGCACGAACTGAACCGAAACGACGAAGCACCCCTGTCATAATGTGTCGCGCTATACCGCGAGAAATTTCCAGGCGCAACGCCTTGTAGCGCGACGCCGCGGGGCATATTCAAACAAAATTAAAATGTTTTTTTTGTGAAGTATATAGAGGAACATAAAGGAAGATATAAAGGAACAGGGTCACAGCGGGACAGCAAAAACTACCGTTGTATCAGCTTGCTTAGTATTGTGGGTAAACTGTATGCTAAGGTGTTAATTGAAAGAGTTATGAAAGAAACTGATGGAAAAATTTTTGATGTGCAAGCGGGTTTTGGAAAGAATTTGGGGTGTACAGATCAAGTCTTTTCAAAATTAAAAAAAATCAAAATAACAAAAATAAAAATCTTTATTTTGGCAAAAAGAATTGTCAAACATTTTTATAATAATATTCAAATGTTAATTAAAAATATAAAAAAGCAAAGAAAAATAACTAATTTGTATTTCATTTTAATTTTATGTTCATGATTACAATTATTAAAGAAGTCACCACAGAAAGTATCCATACCAGCATAGCTGGGTACTACGTCATACTTGGTGCTTTTTGTAATGAATGTGTAACATTTAGTTGATGATTTCTAACATAATTTTGTATGAAAGATGCCTTCTTTGTTTTGTTTTTAACTTAGGAAATGTTATTATATTTAGGAATATACATTCACTTGTAAATAAATTACAAAATTGTTCGTTACAAATGCAAAAGTTTGAAAGCATTTTTTTAGGGTCACTTTTTCAAGTGTTTGTTACAACTCGTTCATTTATTAATAACTAAATAGTTGTAACATTTGAAACTGTTTATATTAAGAACAAAGACCAAACTATAGAATAAGTTAAGATTTAAAGCCCATTGTGCCTCAGGCGTCGTCGATATTGAAGTACAAAATGTGCCTTTTTTTGTGCCTGTTTCGGGTCATACTAAGTGGCCCACATTATTGTCGAGCTTGTGGTGTGAAAAAACTGTACGTAGAGTTGTGTTTTTTTATTCATTATTGTAAAGTGTGTTATCGTATAGTAAATGAAGTAAATATTTATTGAAATAATTGCTAAATTTTTTAATGATTACATTTTATATTCAACAAACTGAAAAAAAATCGCTTCTAGCAAATTTACCATCGAATTTATAATATACCAAAAGGGTGAACGTACACATTTACACATATTCTAATAGCTTATTTAACAATAATTCTAACAACATATGGTGGAGCCACGTGTTTAAGGCTGCCGAAGTCTAGTTCCTCGGTCGAACCTTAAACCTATTACGCGAGATATTAACTAAAGTGGACTGTATATGCGATTGCTTCTACGCTTACGTAAAAGCGACTACTATAGCATGCGGTATAATGCACTCGCTCTTCCCTAAACTAAAACTATTATTGTGCCAAATCGCTGAAAAGGAATCCTGCCTGATTAGGAGGACAACAAAATTGGAGCGGGTTAAACGATTATATCAGGCAGTAAATAAAGGAGTGTTGACTCACCGGGGTTTCTTCGATCCTGTTGAGCACTATAGCTGCAACTTCTGGAACTTCTTCTGGAACACTACGGAGAGAGGCGGTGCGCGACTATATCTCACACGAGGTGAGGGAACTTCTTCTAGACAGACACTCTGGGGCCCCAGGGGTGCGTCGGGAGAGAAGCGTTGTGGTTTCAGCGACGACTGCGGTGGAAAGAGGACGCGCAACGGTCGCGCGTGCCTTATATGTCCTCGGCCCCGATGATTACGTGACATTCTAGAATCATCTTCTTGCCCCTCCCACCCCACCACCCCGATGTGTCGATAGGAGGGTACGAATGATATCGTTTTTCGGAAAGGAACAAGCGACTTGACACTCCTACCGTCAAATATAATAATCCAATGGTTTTTTCCGCGCAACCATCTCCCCCGCCCTTGAAGGATTTCCTTCAAAATTAACTAATACAACTAGAGCTAAGATCAACTAACAAAATAACTAACTAACACTAAGATTACCTAAATTCAACTACAATTTAATCTAGAAAGCTAATTTAAATTATGGAAGAGGCAGGGGGCACAAACGGACAACCGGACGCAAGTAAGACCCAACCGTGGTCTTAACGCGAGCTATCCTAACTACTCCGTCGGAACCGGGAAAGACCTCTTCGACAATTCCTAACGGCCAGTGGAGAGGCGGCGTATTCTCTTTGGTGAGCACAACTAAAGTTCCTACAGCTAAAGGCTCAGTTGCTGTGTTCCATTTTTGTCGAGACTGCAAAGTATGCAAGTATTCCATCCTCCATCGTTTCCAAAACGATTGCACTAACCGATCTAATAATTTGTGGCGTGCGGAAATGCTAAGTCTGTTCTCATCCATATCTGCGGCTGGCAAATACTTTAAAGGCGTTAAATTCAAAAAATGTGCTGGAGTTAGAGCCAGCGGTTCCGAGGGGTCACTAGACAACGTACGACAAAGTGGGCGACTATTCATTACGCATTCAATTTGAGCGAGCACCGTACTTAGCTCTTCGAAGGACAAAATCTGATCTCCTATTACTCGGTATAAATGACTCTTTAGACTCTTGATATTAGTCTCCCAATTGCCCCCAAAATGACTCGCGGCTGGGACGTTCAGAGACCACTCAATGCGGTTCTCGGCTAGAATGTGAGCGAACTCCGAATTATAATACTTGCTAGCTAAGAGCTCATGTAGTTCCGATAGAATACGTTTTGCACCGACGTAGTTCGTACCGTTATCCGAATACAATTTACTTACAGGGCCACGGCGGGAAAGAAATCTTTTAAATGCACCCATAAAGCCTGCTGTGCTTAGATCACCAACGAGTTCTATATGCACTGCTCGAGTAGTTAGACACACGAAAATGCAGACGTAAGCCTTTGTGGATCTTATACCACGCCCGCGAGTGAGCGTGACCTTAAACGGACCAGCGAAATCAGACCCGGTGTGCGTGAAGGGCTTTACTGATTGTATTACTCTACAAGATCTAAGTTCCGCCATTTCCGGAAATGATGGCTTGGGGCGTGCCCGAAAGCAAGCTATACATCTGTGCACCCGATTGCGTATTAAACTACGTGCAGAAAGAATCCAATAATTCTGACGCAAAATCGACATCAACAAGTCGGAGCCAGCGTGCGAGTTCAATTTATGATGGTAGTCGACTAATAAGTTCATGATATGGTCTTTACGCGGTAAAACAATAGGGTGCCGTTGGTCGAAACTCAATTGCGAGTTGGACAAGCGTCCACCTACCCTTACAATCCCATCCTGTAAAAATGGCTTAAGGCGTTGAAAGGCGCGACTACAAGCTCTATTCGATTGTAATCTTCTAATTTCTTCAGAGAAGTGCGCACGTTGAAGTTCACGCAATACTAGCGACTCGGCATAGTTGTAATCGGATGCTAAGACATACGAACGTCGCGGTAACAGCTTCGCGAATCGACAAACGTAAATTACGCTACGCAATAATTTCGACCAAGAGGACAAGCGATTCGCCAAAGCAATGATTGGAGAAACCTCGCTCGAAACGTTCGCCACTAGAGCGTGTCTCTTTTCTTCCGGCGGTTGTGACACTGACGAAGGTTCGAAATCGGTTATTGGCCATTGCGAGGGATCCAAGTGAACCCAAGCAGGTCCGTGGAACCAAAGCGGGTGGTCCATTATTTGCATCGGGGTGAGTCCACGGAATAGACAATCGGCGGGGTTTTCCGTACCGGACACGTGATAAAAGTTCCGCGTTTCTAACTCGTCTTGTATCTTGGCTACTCGGTTCGCAACAAACGTATCCCAACGGTGGGGTGAAGAATGAACCCAGCATAAGGCGACGGTGGAGTCGGAAAAGGCAAATATCCTTTCTATGTGAACTCTATCCCTACATGCGCTGATAACTGCGGTAATAAGCTTGGCGAGTACTAATATTGCGCAAAGCTCTAAGCGCGCCAGAGAGACAACCTTACGGGGGGAGACTCTCGACTTAGAACTAATGAGGCTAATCGAATTTCTACCATTATTCTGGACGTGGAAATATACAACGCCCCCGTAAGCCTTCTCGCTGGCGTCTGCAAACCCAACGACTGTTATGGCGCTACTTCTATCTACGTTGATATGACGCGGTATTTTAATTTCTCTTAATAAAGGAAGTTCCTCTCTAAAGCGCTGCCACAACCGAACAATGCTGTCAGGCGGCGAGTCATCCCAGTCGCATTCCAATAACCAAAGTTGTTTAATTAAAAGCTTAGCGTATAATACCACCGGAGCTACGAAACCCATGGCGTCCCATAATCCAGCAACGCATGACAGTATTGTGCGCTTTGTGCATTTCTCTACGGGCGGATTTACCTTAAGGCTAAACACGTCGGACTCTGGTGACCAACACAGACCGAGCACCTTGTGTGTATCAGAATCGTCGAATTCCTTTATCGCCGAAAGACGGTGTGATAGTGGGATTGTATCCAAAACCGGACGCGAATTACTAGTCCACTTCACAAGATCGAATTGACCCGATTTCATGAGCCTTATGACCTCGGCGGTGGTTAGGGTTGCCTCCTCCACGCTATCGACAGAGTACACAAAATCATCCATATATAATCCGCTCTCAATTGCCCTCTTAGCTTTAGGATAAGAGGGACCTTCATCGTGAGCGAGCTGTCTCACCGTGCGTAACGCATGAAATGGGCTCGACTTTAAACCAAAACAAACGTGGTTAAATTCAAACACCATTAGAGATTCCTTTGGGTTGAAACGATATAAAATGCGTTGGAATCTACGGTCGCATTCACGGACCCCTATGCAAAGAAACATTTGACGAATATCGGCGGACAGTGCTATACTAAACAAACGAAAATTGACTATTATATTAAATAAACTGCCCTGTAAATTTTGCCCACTATAGAGGATATCGTTAAGCGACAGGTGAGTGCTAGTTTTAGCACTAGCGTCGAGCACTACACGTAACTTAGATGTAAGTTTGTCCTCTCTAATGACTCCGTGGTGTGGTATGAAATACGACGGTGTGTCTTCGTAATTATCTAATTTCGAAGCCACAAGTGATATGTAACCTTCTCTTATGTATTCGCTAATGACGCCGTCGTAAGCTTCCTTTAACTGGGGTGAAGCGAGCATCCTACGCTCCAAGCTGTAGAAACGTTTTTCCGCCATTTGACGCGAATCGCCGAGAGATAAAACATCTCCTTTAAAGGGTAGCGCTACACTGTATCTACCGTCGCGATCACGAATGGTCGTGCGGACGTAAATTTCCTCGCATAACCTGTCATCTGAGCTAGCTATGGGTGGGACGTTCACCTCCTCCATCTCCCAAAATTTGCGGACTAACGACTCGAGCGGTTCGACAGCCATACCACAATAAGAGGTTGCCGAAATACTATCTATGATGGGGGCGGAGCCAAGGATCACATAGCCCAATACGGTTTCCAGTGCGTAAGGCGCGGTATGCGAAGAGTTGCCCCTGACCTTATTGTTTAACAAAAGATGAGGGAAAAGCGATGCTCCAATGAGCATGTCTATGTTTCCAGGAACGGCGTAAGTGTCGTCCGCCAGAGTCAAATTCTTAAATTCAATCATTGCCAAGGTGTCAACCGAAACGGTTGGCAACCGTTCAGTGACCCTATCTACTACTAGTGCATTTATATCAAAGTTAACATTACGATCTATCAGAGAATAAAATTTTAAATTTATATATCCCTGTGTCGATTTACTAGTGCCTCCGATGCCTTTAATTACAGGACATGAAAGTGACCTATTTATTACTAAGCCTAAGCGCTGACAACATTGTCGCGTTATAAAGCTATTTTGGGCTCCGCTGTCCAGCAGTGCACGGACGCTTTGTTCGTTTCCACGCGAATCCTTAACCAAAATACGTACCGTACCCAGTAACACGGTTGAAGGAGGTTGTGCTCCCATATTTGCCAATGAGCACAGAGCGACATCACCAGGTCGACCGCTAGAATCGTTGACCTTAGTAGGGGCGAATTCCTTATCCGCTTTACTTGACTCCGCTATGTTGCTATTTTCAAAATGTAATAGCGTGTGATGTTTCCTGGCGCACTTGCTACATACGGAACGCGAATTGCATTTTGCAACTAAATGCTTATCGCTTAAGCAGTTCAAACATAGGTTGTTTGTCTTTACTAATTTATAACGCTCGCTTGGTGAATATTTACGAAAAGTCGCACAATTATATAAATTACCGTGTCTATCTTTACATACTAAACAAGTATGCTGGAGTGATGTTGGCGTAGCGGTTACGTAAGTTAACGACCCTGCTATTTTAGATGGTTGAGTCTGTCTACGGTCGACGCACCTTTTATTCTCCTGTTTAACGTTCGGAGAGCGCTGCATCACCTTTACTTGATCTTGCACGAACGATGCTAATGAATGAAAGGAAGGCATCTCCGAGCTACGATGCTCCATTTCAAACGCACGCACGGTGTCGGGGTCCAACTTCTTCAGTGCAACATGGAGAAACACCACGTCCATAAGATCATTAAATTTCAAATTCTTAAGTGCAGCCACCGATGCCACAAATCTATCTAGAAATTGCTCTAAGCCGTTGATGTTCGCGGATGATATAGGTTTAAGATCGAATATCTGGTTCAAATATTCGGAAGCTAACATTCTCCTATCTTCATATTTAGTTTTAAGCGTTTCGAATATTAATAAGTAATTGTTTGCTGTAGGTGTAAAACCAGAGCAGATCGACTGTGCCCTGCCACTAAGTTTACTGATTAAGTAATATAATTTTTCGGCGTCCGATAACGATGGGTTATTGTGTATATTGTTTTGAAAACTACTGAAGAAGAAGGGCCTCGTCTTAATATCACCATTAAATACCGGAATATCTATTGGCGGCAACCTAATCGAGTCGCTTGGACGTACCTGTTTTTCCGGCTTTGCTTCGTTTTGAGATAGTAGGGATCTCGCAACTCTTTTCACGCGACACAACATATCTTCGAATGCCAGCAGCGGTTGGTAGTTCACTATGTATTTCGGGTCGATTTGTAATTCCAAATGATTAATTTGGTCTAATATTTTTTCGTAATCTATTCGTAGAGAATCTATCGTTTCGATTTCAGTCAAAAAGGTTTCCCGCACTGCTTCTATATGAATGTTCTTTATATAATCACTTATATTCTGCATACGCGAAAAGAGTATGTCCCTCTTGGCATAAAGCGTTTTAATTTTGATTTCACTTCCACTAACTGCCATTTTAAACTATTATAATAAAGTTATATCAATCACAATTAATCTCACAACGCACAAACAATGAAGGATGGACACTCGGTATGCCGTATTACGTAATTAAATCGAACACCTGCGCAGCGAGTCGAGGTGACGCGTCATTTGCACTCAATAATTTTATCAAGATTGTGGGTAAGCGTATCAAACGGTTCCTATTACACTGTTTCAATTATTTAATAGGCTTTAAATTTAATCAAATACGAGCGCTATAAAACGAATAATTCTGTTTGCGAGTACCTAATCAAAATTTAAATTTAAACGAACACTATTTAAGTCTATTCTATAAATTAGAGTGCATTATCTAATTAATTAATTCAACAATTCGACCAAAATCCTGCTCGAAGTGACCATAAAATGGTGGAGCCACGTGTTTAAGGCTGCCGAAGTCTAGTTCCTCGGTCGAACCTTAAACCTATTACGCGAGATATTAACTAAAGTGGACTGTATATGCGATTGCTTCTACGCTTACGTAAAAGCGACTACTATAGCATGCGGTATAATGCACTCGCTCTTCCCTAAACTAAAACTATTATTGTGCCAAATCGCTGAAAAGGAATCCTGCCTGATTAGGAGAACAACAAAATTGGAGCGGGTTAAACGATTATATCAGGCAGTAAATAAAGGAGTGTTGACTCACCGGGGTTTCTTCGATCCTGTTGAGCACTATAGCTGCAACTTCTGGAACTTCTTCTGGAACACTCCGGAGAGAGGCGGTGCGCGACTATATCTCACACGAGGTGAGGGAACTTCTTCTAGACAGACACTCTGGGGCCCCAGGGGTGCGTCGGGAGAGAAGCGTTGTGGTTTCAGCGACGACTGCGGTGGAAAGAGGACGCGCAACGGTCGCGCGTGCCTTATATGTCCTCGGCCCCGATGATTACGTGACATTCTAGAATCATCTTCTTGCCCCTCCCACCCCACCACCGCGATGTGTCGATAGGAGTGTACGAATGATATCGTTTTTCGGAAAGGAACAAGCGACTTTTTTTTTTTTTTAATAATAATAATTCTTTATTTAAATCACAAGGTATTTTAACATAAATAAGTGGCTAGAGCCTCCCTTTAAGCACAGAGCGCCTGTAGTAGGAGGCTCCGCTCTTCCACAACTTCACAAACAAAATCTTATGAAATACTTTAGACAACTAATATAAAAACGTGCATGCTTGTGTGGTGTGTGTGTGTGTGTGTGTGTGTGTGTGTGTGTGTGTGTGTGTGTGTGTGTGTGTGTGTGTGTGTATGTGTGTGCGTGCGTGAGTGCAAGCGTGCGAGCGTGTGTGTGTGCGTGCTGTGCTTATTTGAGTATTTATATGAGCGACTTTTCAAGGAGAGACTCAATTTCCTCATAATCAAGTGGTTGTAGATACTTTTTTACTGCATTTTTACATTCGTAATGGGTCATTGTGTAAATTCCTACATGTTTATTAATTTTGTTGTATAATTCTGCTGCGCGTTTACTATACTGTACTCTAGCAAAAAACGTGTGAGTATTGGGAACTTGTGCTACTAATTCTTTTCTCCTCTTTTGTAAAATATTTGGATTAAAAGATAGGGACTTATGTTTCTTTAATATTGTGTGCAGTACATAAATTTTTCGTACTGATAATAACTGTGTTTCATTGTAAAGACTTGTAGTAGGATATCTTCTGTTTTTAAAATACATATTTTTAATTAAACCACGTTGCGCACGTTCCAAGTGGATAAATTTTGTTTTGCAAGCACCCCCCCATATAGATATACAGTACCCCAAAACGGATTGTACCAAAGCAGTGTATATATCGTTTAATAATTTGTTTTGCATATGTTCAGTGGACGGTTTTCTTGGCACCACATGTCTTAAGGTACGAAATATCCAATTTAATTTAGCAATTCTGTTAGATACATGTTCTATGTGAGAATACCATGACAATTTCTGGTCTATTATTACACCTAAATATTGTGTATATGTTACTTTATTTATCAATGGACAGTTATTATTAAAGGCGCATTTATTTATATTGTTACACGTATGAATCCTTATATTGAAATCTTCCGACGGTTGTGTGCGTTTAGATATACTGAAACAGATATATTTAGTTTTTGCCGCATTAAGGGTCAGTAAATTCAAATTTAACCATTTTGCCACCTGGGCCATCCCAAATTCTGCCCTTTCCTTAACTTCTTGCCACGATTTACCTTTAAAGATAACTGCTGTATCATCAGCATACGAAATTATTTGTGCGTTTTCTATTTTTAAGTTGCACAAATCGTTTATGTAAAGCAAAAACAAGGAAGGCCCCAATATACTGCCCTGTGGCACACCATATGATATAGTTGCGTCGTCACTAATAAACTGGTCAACTTTTACACATTGATTTCTATTGGAGAGGTAGTCTCTAAAAAGTTTAAGGGCAGTACCTCTTACTCCAACTTTTTCCAGTTTATATAAGAGTAGAGTGACAGAAACCGTGTCAAACGCTTTCATGAGATCTAAGTACACAGTTAAGCATTTTTGACCTTTATCTAAGTCATCAACCACCAATGATGTCATACGAGCAACTGCATCCTCACTAGATTTGCCATTCCTAAAACCAAACTGATAAGGAGATAATATATTAAAAGAATTTAAATAATTAAGAAGTCGAATATTAATTAATTTTTCAAGTATTTTTGATATAGCTGGTAATATTGATATGGGCCTATAATTACTGATGTTGTCTCTGTCCCCTCCCTTAAATATTGGTACAATAGAAGATTTTTTTAGTTTCTCCGGGAAAACGCCTTTTTCAAAACATAGGTTAGTGAGGTGGGTGAAAATTGGTATCAGTTCGTTCTTGGCATACTTTAAAAATCTAGTGGAGATCCCGTCCCAGCCAGGGGCACTATCAGTCTTTAAATTCATTAATATGCTCTCCACCTCACCTGTGTCCGTATTTAATAGTACAAAGGAATTAGACTGTGTAGGTAAGTTAAGATGTTGTATGTTATGGCCGCTTGAATTTAGTTGTTGTGCTAATTTTTTACCAATATTGACAAAGTATTCATTAATATAGTTGATTGATTGCAATGGTGATGATTTTATTTTTAATAACTCTGTATTTTGATCCTTTGATTTATTGCAGTATGTTATGTTTTTAATATTCTTCCAAAGTAATTTATTATTTGAAACCGATTTTGCAAGTAATTCTCGTTCATATTTACGCTTTAGATGTTTTAAAAGATTATTACAGTAGTTCCTATACCTTTTATACGTTATCTTAAGTATTTCATCGTGTGGGTCTTTTCTTGCTTGTTTTTGTAAGTTATTTCGATTTTTAATGCAGCGTAAAATACCAGTTGTTATCCAAGGTTTTATGACCCGTTTGTTGCTAGGAATAACTCTAATTTCAGTACACATTTTCAATGAATCAGTTATTCGTTGTATAAGTTGACTTATTACTAAATTTGGATCCTCACAAAACAGTAATTCTTGCAAATTTTGGTCACTTAGATGCTTAAGAGCTTTTTCAAAATCTATAGAATTCTTTGTTTTATTTATTCTTATATTGCTCTTTATCTTAGATAATGATAATAATGTAGTAAAATGATCTGTGATAGATGTTTGTATAATTGCTATAAAAGCTGATACTTTCTTTCTATTAATTTTTAACATAAAATGATCCAAACAATTTTTTTCTCTGGTGGGTAAACAATGTCCAGGAAGTATACCATGTGTTGAAAGCATATTTAGGTAGTTTGCCCTATTTTTAAACTCATTAGGAAGTTCTACAGTTTTTGTTTTTATATTAATATTAATATCTCCTGCAATTATAACGTTATTCTGGGTATTTAATGTACTTAAGTGGGTATCAAGTGAATCAATAAAAATATCAGTTTTAGTGTTAGATGGAGAACGATATATACATAATATGGTATTATTGAGTAGATCTAGTTGTAGACAAGAAGCCTGTGATATTTGTATTTCCTTAACTTTAGGTTGTAATGTATTTTTGACATAAACCACTACTCCATCATTTTGATTCACCTGTAATTTTGTAGCATAAGAGCAATAGTTATTAAGTTGGGGAATAGGTTTATTTACATTTAATCGACATTCCGTTAAAATTATTATATCTGTGTTAAATGTTAGGCTAGAATATGTTATTAAAAAGTCATCAAAGTTATGGTAAATACTTCTAATATTCTGAGAAATAATGGTAAGATCGTTTTTGTTAATATAAATATGTTTTGTTAGGTCAGAAGTACTACTACACTCGATAGACCGCGCTATGTCTATACTATCTATTTCTTGTAAAGTTTGTAAGGTCTTATTATCCATTTTGTGTGTAGGCAGGTATTGACGTCATTTTCAATTTAATATGAAAGCTACAGGCTCTTATATACTCATCATAGTAATTTATCATAGTTAAAGTACCAAAATGATATTGAGTATTTCTTATTATTAACCATAAAATTAATATATTATTTATTATATACTGTAATGCAACATAATGTAAATAGTACTGTATGATGCTCTTATGTATGGCACTTGTGTGATTATGTATTGAGTGTGAGTTAATACGTAGTGTGTATGTAATAGGCGTGTAAATATAGTAATATGTAGGGTGTAGGATGAGGATTGAGTGTGATGTATAAACAGATATATGAGTGTATGTGATAGCACGTGTAATACATGAATAATATATTAAATTATTTTTATCAAACCAATTTGAAATTTGAAGCATAAGGTAAAACAATGTAGTTTTATAGTAACTAAAAAGCTTAAAAGATAATATTATTGAGAAATAAACATCTAAGGAAAATATCCAGTAGAGAAATAGCGAAAAATTATTCTTATGTAATATATAAAAAAAATAGTACTACTACACCGGATAGTCATTTTTCGAATTGCAGCTTTCGAATCTGCTCTTCACTTTTAATTATAACAATAGGAGAGTTTTCATCTTTTCTTATATAGACTTTCCCGTATGCAGTCCAACAGAACTTATAAGAGTGGGTTTTTGCCAGGTCCCTTGCCAGAAAGTGCAGTCTAGACCCTTTTACAGTCAGGTGCTCCGATAAAAAGACGGGGATGTCGGCTTCCGTTTTAATACCTAAGTGTTGACTACATATTTTAGATCTATGTTTTTTGTTAAAGGCTTTACCTTTTTTGAGAATCTCAGTTTTTATTAGTACGGAGCTGGTTTCCACCACAATCGGAGTATTTTTCTCCTCAGATTTCTTACCACGAACCCTGTAAATGTCTAAGATGTCAGTCTTAGTTATTGGGCAGTCTAAGTTTTGGGATAAGCATAATACCATCTCAATAAGGTCTTCTTTACTTTCATTACTTTTCTTTGGCACATTTTTTATTTGAAGATTATTCTTGCGGCAATCCATTTGTAAATCCTCAATTTTATTTTCTAAGATTGTTATATATTTTTTATCTTCACTTACTTTGCTCTCAAGTTGATTAATCCTTGTTTTAAATTCTTCGTTTTGTGCCGTTAAATATGATATCGAATTTTCAATGTTGACATTGGATCGCTGTATATCTTTTAAACTTGTTGTAACTAGTTCCAAATCCTTTTCGTGTTTAAAGGAGAAGGAAGTTATCATTTCCTTCATTTCTTTCCTAAATTCATTTAACTGCATAATAATTAGATCCTGCGTGTCATCTTTAGTGTTTTTTTTGCGTTGTGATACGTAGGTCGATGGCGGCGACTCCGCGTCGGTGAATGATTTGTCTATTGATGAGTCCATAAGTACTAGGCAATCAGTGTTTTAATGCGGTAGCGTACACGCAGCGTAACGCAACAGTTGTCAACAGGTGTCGCGCAAACGAGGCGTCCGAGCAAGAAGAAAGAGAAGTAGTTCCAACAAACACTTAGGCACTATTTTAGTCAGTTTAAGAGATCGAAGTACCAGGCACGCATAAACGCAGCAGAGTCATGTACACAGTTAGTTCTTTTTGGTATTTTAAGTCTGCGGTATACGTTCAATAACTTACAGAGGTACCAGGGCAACAGAGCCGCAGGGGAGATCGTTCCGTAGCAGAGTACGTAGTGTTGAACCGTAGCACAGTTCGTAGTGTGCTACGAAAAACATCCGTTTCTACGGAATAATAGGAGGGGCTTGGAGTACTGCTACGGCTATTGATTCACCAAAATAACCTCTTGTTTGTTTATGCACTCCTATTTTCGCGGCACTGATTTATAGGTTTGATTTTAATTTAATATCGAAAAATAAGACAATAAAAGATCCAATACACGAGCACTCCATGAGCGGTCCGAGGAGGAAGAGGACTTGACACTCCTACCGTCAAATATAATAATCCAATGGTTTTTTCCGCGCAACCAACATATCATATTATATAGTTCCCATACAAAAATATTAGGATATTACCATTTTAATGATACGCGCCACGTAGGCAATATATTACTCGTTTAGCTATTTTGGTCGGCTATTTTGGTCCGGACTGCTGAGAGGTTAACCGACGACCATGTATGCGAAAATATATGGATGTAAAGGAGGTGAAAGAGGTATGTCAGGATCGTGCCAAATGGAAGTCCGTAGTCTCTGCCTACCCCTCTCGGTGAGTGTTTATGTATATATATATATATATATATATATATATATATATATATATATATATATATATATATATATATATATATATATATATATATATTAACGATTTAATTCAGTCGATGGACACCTGCAATTGTATATTATATTACACTGGCTTTATATTCCCTAAAAACTGGAACACAGCAATGCATTCATCGCTGCGGCGGAAATAGGTAAGGAATGGAATTCCTCACTAAAAGAGAGGAAATCCTACCATCTTTACATAATAGACTTACATAATGCTCGTTTGTTTAATATTATGCTACCAAGCTTTCTTAGTGGATTCAAGGTCCCAAAATTGGCTATAGTCGTATGTATAAGCAGCATTTGAATTTGTTGATAATATCGTTATTATTATCAACAAATAACGACAATGCCGTGTAGTAACGGTTGAGAATATCATGGAAGATACGGGGTAGTGACCCTATATCTTCCCGTGGTTGCCGTAAGAAGCAACAGAGGGAGACAGGCAGGAGATGGGCAGTAGCATCTTCCTGATAACAACAATAATATAATAAAAAACTTCGGTTGCCAACCCGCTTACCAAGAGTGGCAACTATGGCAAACATCCGCCCATGAGCAATGACACAAACAAATGACTCCCAGTCCCCGGCAGTGTCGCTATTCCTAGCTACCTTGGCGACCATGGTAACGGCGGGGCAGGGTGTGCTAAGAATCTCCGGTGGAGGTTCGGTTGGCACCTACGACGACTAGACCTGGCAACATAAACGCACGCACCCTGAGGACTGACGAGAAGATACAGGAGCTGAAAATAGAGATGGACAAGCTACGCTGGCATATTATAGGATTATCCGAAGTCCAAAAAGAGGGGGAGGGCACGGTAATCCTCGAGTCCGGCAACTTGTTCTATCACCAGGAGGGTGACCGTCTGTCCCTAGGAGGTGTTGGATTTATCGTCCACAAGTCTCTCGTCAACAGCGTTGTAAAGATTGAGAGTGTGTTGAGGAGGGTCGCGTACTTGCTACTCAGATTCACCAAACGGTATTCGCTGAAGGTCATACAGGTTTACGCATCAACCTCGGCACATCCCAATGAGGAGGCGGAGGAAATGTATGAGGATATCTCGAGAGCCATGCATTCCTCCAAAACCCACTATACGGTGTTGATGGGAGACTTCAATGCAAAACTAGGCACAAGAGAAACCGGTGAGCTGGTCGAATTTATGGAGAAAGAGGGACTCTTTATAATGAACTCTTTCTTCTAGAAGCGGCTCCACAAGAAGTGAACCTGGTCGAGCCCCAGCGGTTTGAAAATAATGAAATTGACTATATTATGATGAATAGACGCCAACTGTTCAGTGATGTCTCAGTGAGCGCGAGGGTGAAAACTGGCAGCGATCGTTAGAGGCCCACTAAACTTAAACGTAAAGACGGAGAACAGTGGATGACATGATAGACAGCTCGTGGAAGCTGTCTATGCGGTCGGAGCCAAGTTCTGCAAGACCCACAACAGAAGAACACAACAGCTCTCCGATCACACTCTTAATCTCGTGGATATTAGACGGGAGATAAAACTGCAGTCGTCAGCAGATTTGACAGCGTACAGGCAACTGAACACACAGATCTCCAAATGCATGCAACAGGACTTACGCAACTTCAATACAGCTTATATTGAAGAAGCGATTTAATGGAACCAGGGCTCCAAAGTCTTTCCAGAGATCTGTCTGCCAGAAAAAGCCAAGCCGAAGCCGAAAAAAGAGGTTTCGAGTGATATTGAAAGTTTCTATGGGCAGCTGTACACGTGTCGGAGCCACACACAAGTGTGAGCAACGATCCAAGAGAAATTCTTATCTGACACTATTCCGATGATATCCCGGACGTCATTCTGAGCGAAATTAGAATGGCTCTCTAGCACCTTAAAAACGGCAAGTCCTCGGGTGAGAATGGAATTACAGCAGAGCTTATGAAAACGGGTGGAAAACTGGTACATGAAGTCCTTCAGAAGCTCTTAATTTCCGTCCTTCATGGAGGCGTGAAGTAGAAGTGCCGTGGTCTTAATAATCAAGAAAGGTGATAACGCTCTACTGAAAACTACAGAGCAATATCTCTTCTGAGCCGCGTCTACGTGCTGTTTTCGAGAGTCATTACGAATCGTCTCGCACGCGGACTCGACGACTTCCAGTCTCCCGAACAAGCCAGTTACCGAAAAGGCTTTAGCACTGTAGACCACATACAAACCCTTCAGCAAATTGTACAGAAGTCCGAAGAGTACAATGTGCCACCTTACCTGGAGTATGTAGACTATGAAAAGGCCTTTGATTTCGTCAAAATTTGGGTGGTGCCACAGTCTCTTCAGCGGTGCCAAGTTAGCTGTCGGTATATCGAAGCGCTGAAGTGTTTGTACAGCGGGGCTACGATGGCTATCCGAGTGAAAAACCAGACTACGATACCTACCCAACAGCAGAGATGTGTAAAACAGGGTGATGTTAAATCCCCGTAACTATTCACCGCTGCATTTGAAGATATTTTCAAGCTACTGGACTGGAAGGGATACGGTATTAACATCAATGGCGTGTACGTCACTCACCGTCGATTTGCCGACGATATAGTTCCTACGAGTATGGCAAAATTGCTGGAAGGCCTAAGCACTACGCTCAATGACCTCAATAGTGCCTCCCCACGGATAGGTTTTAAGATGAACATGGTAAAAACAAAGATCTTGTTTAATGTCTATGACACATCAAAGCATTTAGTTGTTGAAAGCACTAAGCTCGAAGTTGTTGACGAGTACGTTAACATGGGGCAAATAGTCCGACTAGGTAAGTCCAACTTTGACCGAGAGGTCAATAGACGGATTCAACTTCGCTGGGCAGCGTTCGGGAAATTACGACACATCTTCTCGTCAGGTATACGTCAAAACCTGAAAATTAAATTGTAGAACCAGTGCGTGTTGCCAGTGATGACCTGTGAAACTGATATGATCTTTCACTACTGGTCGTATGAGGACGCTCAAAGTCGCTCAGCGAGCTATGGATAGGACTATGCTCAGGTTTTACCTGCATGATAAACTTGGAAATGAGGATATCCGGAGTAAAACTAGAGTGACCGACACAGCCCAACGGATTAGTAAAGTAAAGTGGCAATTTGCCGGCCATATAGCTCGAAGAACCCACCATTGGGGTAAAAATTTCTTGAGTTGCAGCCTCGTACCGATATGCAAGGTGTAGGGTGACCCCCCACTAGGTGGAGTGACGACCTGGTAAGACGTGCAGGAAGTCGATGGATGCATGTGGAAGGAGGAGAAGTGAAGCTGGCCACAGTCGAGCGCGCGCCAGCTGTGCTACAGTATGTCAGAGGAGTCACAGACAAGATTAGCTACATCTTGAAGCGAGCTTCCATTAAAACATACTACAAGCCGCCAAAGAAGATTAGTCAATTTTTACCATCCATCAAATGTAATATTTCTCTACAAGATGCAAGTGTGTACAAGCTAGATTATGAATGTGGTCTTTCTTACATAGGTCAAACAAAAAGATCTATAAAAACCCGTGTGAAGGAACACATAGCTGACGTGAAGCTCCCACGCTCCGGGAAGTCTGCATTCTTCAAACATGTTCAAAATCGTCCCCACCATTACATTAGATTTGATAAACCACGTATCCTCGGAAAAAAACACCAATTCCTACCAAGAATGATATGCGAGGCTATTGAAATTAAAAACATCCACATTTCAATAGAGAAGACGGATGGGTGCTGCCATCTGCTTGGAATCCTATCATTAACAAAATTAAACCCAAACCCAATCATACCACCGCAAGACTTCATGATACTATAAGCTCGTTTTGCGTCAATCGGATCAAAACTTAATATTCAAAAACAGAAGGTATACGGACTAACATGACATTGGGACGTCAAACATCTCAGTAACTCCATGACCATGGGTGCTTTTAAGCACCCGAAACTCCGGGATAATAAAAATAAGTTAAAGTAGTAATTTAACGCGATAAAATCCGTTTATTTTAATAAAGATTAGGATTCATCTTTCGAATTAGGATTAGTCTTTTAATTTCAATAGCCTCGCGAATCAATTTGGTAGGAATTGGCGTTTTCTTGCGAGAATTTGTGGTTTATCAAATCTGATGTAATAGTGAAGCAAGCTTGAACAAGTTCCCAGACTGCAGAAATCCCAAAATGTGAGTTCTCCTAAACCATAGACATACATGTTATTTTCTAGATACAGATTTAGGTTATGTTTAGATCATAGACTTAGAATTAATCTATCCTAAGTCTATGGTTTAGATAGTGATGATAATTAATATCTTCAAATGTATGGACTTTGATTGCGCGCTTAGGAAAAACGTCTTCTAATATGAGATAAAATTTGGGAAATTTGATGTTATATCAGACCCTGAAAAGGAATTCGGAAGGTCCTCCTGATCCGGCTGCGAAGGACCAATTGAAAAGGACCTACAGTCGGGACTAATACTAAGAAACAGAAGGGAGGAATCGAGGCTTCTCTCGATCCGGCCTCCTATAACGCCTACGTTGGGTTCGGGAACAACGTATGTGATCTCCGCAACGGAGTAACACACTAGGGCGATAACCTCGTTCCTTTTCAGCAAGTAGGTTCAGACGGGGATTACGGGTCTTCCGAAGTCGTCCCGGTCCCGACGCCTTAATTTTTCGATGTGGACTGTATAACTTAAGGGATCTTGGGAATGAAACAGCAATTATCTTCAAACCGTTCCGTGAGAGAGTAATCACTTTTCCCTATACTTTTCTTCTTGACTGCTGGTTTTCACTTTTCCCGAAGGATTTTCTTGTTTTTCCGAACTATTTTCCCGAACTATCTTCTTCCCCGAACGAATTGCAATAAAACCCGTTTACTAAGCTACCCCCAGAGCTAAACGCGAAAGTGAGCCGCGCCATTCGCGTGCCTGCGCAACTTAACAACATGAATTTGTACTATTACTCTCTCACGTTTCACTTAATATCTTTATTTACTCAAGTCATATACAAATACAATTTGTCAATATAGGTAGTACAAAACAATATCTACACCATGATATGCATTATATCTTCATATTACAAAAAACCTTTCATTTATTAAACGAAATCCACCTATTTTACTCACAAGTTCGAAATCGAATTTTCTTAAATATTTAACACAGAAAGTTAAAACAATGTTTCCTACTTGAATTTATACATAAGTTAACTAATACAATAGTTTAATTTACATTTTCTCTATTTATTTCACTATTTAAAACACTTTTAAATTTCTTATACAAAACTATCATTATTTCACTTATGCACAGGAATTTTCACATAAAAATAACACAGAATTCACCTTTTTAGCACGTACAATCAACCTGAAATGTTTTACAAGTCATTTTTACATAAATTGCTGAAATTACAAACATTTTACATTTTTACATATTCGGCCTCCTAAGGGCGTGGCCAGCGTGCTTCCGTGAACTCACACTATTTGAACAACTAACTTTGCACGGCTCTCGACTATCAGGAAAATGAAAGTCTGAAATACACTTAATTTTAACAATATTAAAAATAAACGAGTGCTTCTACATAATTTTCAAACAGTAGGAAACTATTTCTGATAAGACTCTTATTCGTTATCATGCTTCTTATCAGATAACAATACAAGTGAATGTTTTCATTAATCAATCATAACAAATAGGCATTTATAGGGTTTTCGTACAAACGTATCATACTTATACAAACAATACTTATGCAATTAATTTCCTTTAATTCTGTCTATGCACAGAGTGATTATCTTGACCGGGGAACAAATCCGATCTTTAACTTCACTTTAATATTCTTATGAATTTACATCATTAGAAAGATGATTTCAACCGGGAAACAAATCCGGTATCATAATTTATATCATAAATTCCTTGCGAATTTATTAAGCGATATTACTTAGGAAAACGAACAAACTAGTCCGGCCTGGGAGTCGAACCCAAGACCTTCTTATCATTAATTCGACATTTCTTTAAGATTTAACTAAGCATTTTCTTATCAGAGCGTCGTGGCTCGATAATTTGCTTTTTATAACTATGCGTCATCGGTTGACTTAATAAACTGAAACATTCTTATAGGCGCGTCGCCAATAGACCCTATAATTTAGACGTTGGCAGAAGCCTAGAAAAAACAAAATAATTATTATTATGATAGACGGAAATATTTAGGTAACTACATGATCCATTTATTTTTTACCATTTATTACTTATGGTCAAACGCATGCTTGGTATACAAAAAAAGTTTGCGTTGTGTTTGACCACGAGAAAGCCTTTTTGTTCTTAATGCTTGATTTACCTATCACAAAAACTAGCTAGCTATTTATTAGTTTTTGAGTAATAAAATATAGGTATGAAGTTGTGGCACATATATAATTTTTTTATTTATAGCAAGTTAAAAAAATTAAATTTTGCAAGATGCAGTCTTAATTTGCGATAAAGAGACAAGTTGTATATTGTTGTAAGTGATAAAACATTGTTTCGTGGCGGTAAAAGTATTTTATATACACATATATTTTTAACATAAAGAACACATACATTTTAACAAAAACAACAGGTTAAAGTAAAATCTAACAATGGAACTAAGTTGTGACAATCGTATAGTCTAACACAATGGACAGAGCGTTAGTAAGTTCTTGACTTTTCCGCTTTGCTAGTCTCACACAATAGAATGAATACGAATCTCGAATAATAATAAAACACGCGGAACAATACCGAGATATTTTAGATTATATTTTATTACATATTATATTCTCTACAATAGTAATAATCTGTTTCGATTTAATTGTATTCGTTCATCACCACTTATCATTGGGTGGGATAGCAGTCAAGCGTGGGCTAAGCCAAAGAAAACAGCTCCATTGACGCTTTTAAATTGAAAAAAATGTTCGTTTTAAGCTTTAATTTTAAATTTTGATAGCCAGCAGTTGATTCATTTTTTCTAAAATCTTTAATTGCTGTGCCATATGGGTTAACTTACACTCACTTGCATAGAATGATGCTTAGTCTCTCTAAATACATACTATAATAGTGATTATAGTATGTATTTAGAGAGACTAAGCATCTATATAGAGAGTTTGAGAGGAAGCCTGGATTTAAAGTCTAAAATATAGGCTTCTTCGCTGTGTTTTGTCTAACCACATTAAATATTAATTGAATTAAAATAAAATTGCTGGTGTACCATAAAATTCGAAACTATCGAATAGTTCAATACTTACTTTAACCCTTCAATCTCCATAAAAATCCCATGCAGTCGCATGTGACCGCACCTACCCACAGCACTTACAACTATTAAAACTTATATTTAGAGACTACATTTCTATGTAAAAGTTTGACATTATAAAATCTATACAATTTTTTATCGTGTTGTCTAAACAAAAGTCAGGTTTTGTTTCATTACGAAAAGGTTTTATTGTATATATATATATATATATATATATATATATATATATATATATATATATATATATATATATATATATATATATATATATATATATATATATATATTGTATATATATATATTGTATTTATATATATATATATATATATATATATATAACAAAAGAAACATACCAAGCGAATATTGCTAGCGTGAAACTCACACAAAAACTTTCATTACAATTTTATAATAAAACACTATACTAAAACACTTATAAAGCACAATAAAAATCCAAAAACCAACACAATAACATTCACACGAAAATGACGTACTAAATGAACGTGGATTATAAATAAATATCGATAGATAGATCGCTTCTAGATAGTCTAATGAGACCGCTAGAGGATTGAGAAGTTAAAAAATCTATGTTTTATAAGAAATATGAACGAAAACAAAAACATTGCCATTCATACTTACCCTATACCTTGTGGAGTAATTGAGACCATCCTGTGGGGAAATGATAGCAGTATGGTTATCTCAGACAGGTTAAGAACGACATAATTAAATCTTTAAAATAAACTACAATTATTAATTTATGTGGCACATATCACACACATCATCCTTACTAGTATCATCAGTAGTACATTTTTCATGAGCTCAGAATTTACAAATAGAGCACACGATCCATTTAATTTCCTTGTAAAGCCTTTTTAAATTATTATTGACTCGTGGTTTCTTTTGTGTAGTTTTAATGGTTTTATCTGTTTCTTTAGTAGAAAACTTTTCTTATTAGCTTGCTGCTTACTTTGTCTTTTCATTTTTCTTCTAGTTGAATGTTTATTGGTGTACTGGATAAAATTTGAGAATGATTCTTATTCTGTCACTTAGTAGTAGTATGAGTACACACACATATATATATATATCTATATATCTATATATATATATATATATATATATATATATATATATATATATATATATATATATATATATATATATATACATAGATAACAGCAATATTACAATAAAAAACTGTGATGGGCAATCGCTTACCAAGCGTGGCAACTTTGGAAAACTTTCGCTCATGTTAAAAAACGTCTAGTTTGACCTTTTTGGATATTTTATCAGTGCATGTTCCAGGCTGATTCCTTGAGTTTCTTTTATTTCTTTCACGACATATCTAAATCAGATTATCATCATCATCATTATTACAGCCCTTCACAAGTCCACTGCTGAACATAGGCCTCCCCCAAGTAATGCCAGAAAGCACGGTTCTGAGCCACCTGCATCCATCGACTTCCTGCATATCTTACCAGGTCGTCACTCCATCTTGTGGAGGGTCGCCCTACACTGCGCCTACCGGTACGAGGTTTCCACTCGAAAACCTTTCTTCCCCATCGGTTATCGGTTAGGTCTAGCTATATGGCCTGCCCATTGCCAAATTCAGCTTACTAATCCGTTGGGCTATGTCGGTCACTCTGGTTTTACTGCGGATATCCTCATTCCTGAGTTGATCACGCAGAGAAACTCCGAGCATACCTCCCTCCTCATAGCTCCCTGAGCGAAGTTGAGCGTTGTTATACGGCCAGCAGTGAAGGACCACGTCTCAAATCCGTAAGTCATCACTGGCAACACGCACGGGTTGTACAATCTAGTTTTCAGAGATTGAGGTATACCTTACGTGAAGATGTGTCGTAATTTCCAGAACGCTGCCCAGCCGAGTTGAATACATCAATTGACGTCTGGGCCGAAGTTGGACTTACCTAATCGGACTATTTGTCCCAGGTAAACGTACTCGTCAACAACTTCGAGCATAGTGCTCCCAACAACTACTGGCATAGGTGTGACATGGACATTAAACATGATCTTTGTTTTGTCCATGTTCATCTTAAGACCTACCCGTTGGGAGACTTCATTGAGGTCATTGAGCATAGTGCTTAGGTCCTCCAGTGATTCTGTCATAAGAACTACATCGTTGGCAAATCGAGGGTGAGTGATGTACTAGCCATTGATGTTAATACCGTATCCTTTCCAGCCCAGTAGCTTGAAAAGTCTTCTTATGCGGCGGTTAAGAGTTTCCGAGATATAACGTCACCCTGTCTTACACCTCTCTGCAGTTGGATAGGTTTCGAACTATGGTTTTGTACTCGGATAGCCATCGTCGTAGCCTTACTGTACAAACACTTCAGCACATCGATATACTGACAGTCAACTTTACACCGCTGAAGGGACTGTAGCAAAGCCCAAATTTCGGCGGAATCAAAGGCTTTCTCATATTCCACATACGCCAGGCAAAGTGGCAGATTGTATGTACTCTTCGGTCTTCTGTACAATCTACCGCAGGGTATGCATGTGGTCTATGGTACTGAAGCTTTTTCGGAAACCGTCTTGTTCGGGAGGCTGAAAGTCGTCGAGTCTGCGTGCGAGATGATTCGTAATGACTCTCGAAAACAGCACGTAGACGCGGCTCAGAAGGAAAACCGGTCTGTAGTTCTTCAAGAAAACGTTGTCGCTTTTCTTAAAGAAAAAGACCACCACTTTTCTGCTCCACGCCTCCGGAGTAGTGCCACCATGGAGGACGGAATTGAATAGCTTCTGAAGGACTTCAATTACCGGTGTTCCACCCGCTTTCAGAAGCTCCGCTGTAATTCTATCCTCACCTGGGGTCCTGCCGATTTTAAGGTGCTGGAGCGCCATTTTAACCTAGCTAAGACTGACGTCCGGGTGCATATCAATGATATGTTGCAAACCCGTACTATTCATTGCTATGCAGATGACAGCATTGGTGATGTTTGTACACCGGCCGTGCCAATATTTCTCGGGAAAACGTCTCCGAGTACCGGGAAAAACTTGAGTCTGAAGTCGAGTCTTTGCTGAACAGAGTCTCGGATTGGATTAACCCCCAGAAGACACAAGTTTGCGCGTTAACCGCTAAAAAGAACCCCTTTGTCGTATCTCCCCAGTTTCAAGGTACTTCCCTTGTTGCATCAGCCAGTATTGGTATCCTCGGCGTCGACATATCGAGTGACGTGCAATTTCATGGTTACTTGGAAGAGAAAGCCAAATTGGCCTCTAAAAAGCTTGGCGTGCTCAGCAAAGCGGGACAGTATTTCATGCCAGCACACCGCCTGCAACTTTACAAGGCGCAGGTTCGGCCGCACATGGAATACTGTTCCCAAATCTGGTCTGGGGCTCCCCAGTACCAGCTCCTTCCACTTGACCCCATCCAGCGCGGAGCAGTTCGAGTCGTCGACAACCGAGTGCTTTTCGATCGGCTCGATACACTGGTGCTTTGAAGAGATGTTGCATCTCTTTGCATTTTCTTTCGCATATACCATGGGGAGTGTTCTGAGGAATTGTTCGGATTAATCCCAGCCGCCAAATTTCGTGAACGCACTACGCGGCAAACGTCCCGATACCATCCACACTATCTGGATGCTTGACGGTCCACCACTGTAGGTTTCACAAGGAGTTTTCTTCTGCGTACGACCTCTCTGTGGAATAGTTTACCACAGGCGATTTTACCGGGCCGATACGACCTGGAAACCTTCAAAAAAAGAGCTTACTCATTTCTTAAGGGCCGGCAACGCATCTGCGATTTCCCTGGTGTTGCGGTTGATCATGGGCGGCGGTAGTCACTTAACATCAGGTGAGCCGCATGCTCGTTTGCCCCTTCTTCTATAAAAAATAAAATAAAAAAATCTAATGTTTATCAATAATTTAAGCAAACATTTTTTTAAACAATAAACATTTGTAAAATATTCGGTTTTTATTTTTTGTAATAGGAACTACCAATTAGCACAAGAAAAATAAACAACCATTAATTAAATTGCAGCACTGTAATTAATGGTTGTAAAAATAAAAATTGTAAAGTATAAATAAAGTGCGGGCCCAAAGCACTCTTAATTTAACGGCATCTGTTGGACAAACACGGAATTTAACGTAAATAAAATTTGAGTTGCGCATCTATTTCTAGTATATATTCAGTAATCTATGATGTGTCAGTGACCATAGATCACAGAACACTATTACTATAGATAAATGGATCAGGGTTGTTCGACGATCATCAATGTTAAAAAATTAAAACATCGATGTGACCACATGTCAAATATCGAAACATCGATGTCAATGAACAATAATCGATTAATAAGAACTTGTGCGAACCAAAAACATCAAATTTAACTAAATATTTCGTCTCCGATTATATAAAGATTTAAAAATTTGAATAATTCAGGATTCCTAAACGCATCGATCACCTAAAAAATTATTATTTGGGTATGTCAAACTCACTATCAAGTGTGAGCTGTAATGTCACGGTTGTCACTGCTTTCTATTTGTTATTTTATGGTGTCATTGTTAAACAGTGAATTGTTTTCATTCTGTATAAAAATTAAGATGTATCATTGAATTTTGGTAGTTTAAGGCAATCCGCATACTGAATTATAACGAAAATGTCTCCCTGGAAGATAGAGGTGAATCTATCCTAATTCATATTAAGATTGAATTTGGGGCATTCCCCATAATTTCCAAAGCCTACGTCGAGACCCATTTTTGACCCATCGGTGTACCATATAAATCTACCGAACACATATAACCAGTCCATTCAGCCAGTCTTCTCTGGAGGGTAGTTCTACTACATACTTTTTATTAAAAATGTATAGTGGACGCATGATATCCGAGATCATGCATAAGGGCCGTGTTTTCGAGCATGGAGTCGAGCATGGATTTCAATTTTTAGGAAAGCAAGCGCAGACCGCCCTGGGCGTTAATCCTATACAAACTAGCCATGGCCTCCTAGTCTAAATAAAGATCAAGGGGCTTCAGGCACAGAAGTGCATTAAGAACTGCTCCAGGCGATGGTCCCATCGCTCCAGTTGCTAGGCAGTCCTTTGTAGACTATTTAGTCTGTCCGCAGTCGTCTTTTGGTTGTCATTATTACACCAGACAAGAGACGTAGTTGATATTCGGCCTCTCTATGCTGCTGCATAGCCATAGGATTATACTGGGATGCAAGCTCCAGTTGTTCCCAACCATACGACTGCATGTACCTAAAACAATTTTAACCGTATGATATGCGTTGTTAAGGTGAGAGTTCCACGTTAGTTTTTGGTCGATTTTTACGCGCAAATAATTAACTTTTTAGAAAATTAAGAGGATCTGTCGTTACTTTGGGGAAATCCAATATATTGAAGTAGTTAGAACTTAATTTGCTTATTTCCGTTTAATAAAATACAAAGATGTGTCCTGTCTTGTTATAAATATCTTGAGCGAGAAGTCATATGAGGAGGAATAAAATTTTGTCGAATCATATTTTTTATTTTATTTTGTCTAATCATAATTTAATAAATTCTAGTTTACTTTAACACAGAAGGTTAATTAATCAAGCGGTATTTATGGAACCGGGGCTACAAGCTTACGAAATATCAACAAGATGTAATAATTCACCCATTTAATTTTGATTTAAACTTAATAAACTAAATTGTATAGGTCAGATTTCATGGCTTATGGCATTCCTTACCTATCAACATTGGATTTTAGTTTACACAAAAAGGCGAGTGAATAACTAATTTCAAGCAGTATAACGTTCTTGTGTAACCTTTTTCATTTAAAGAATAGCGGAATTTTAAAAATACCCTCCAGGTTGAGAACTTGTGTTAATTTACTGATATATCTTTGCTCAATGATGTTGATAATGTATATTAATGAAAAAATACTTATAAAAAACAACGACTGTTTAAAACTGTTAGTAATTTAAAATGTACTTATAATCATCGATTCAATCATCTAGGTTTCGTTATTGATACTTTAATGGATGAATGAATGAATAAATAAAGGAATTAAATATACTTTTTGTACACTAGAAATACATAAGAGGAAAAAATATTTATTTAAAGGTACAATTGGCGGACTTATCGCTTAGAAGCGATTTCTACCAGGTACCCATTTCTGTGAATAAAGAGACCTGTGAAAAAGGGTAAGGGTGTCGTAGGTTGTTGGAATATACACACAACATAAATATAATTATGTAATTGATAAATACACAAAAAATATAATAAATAAACACATTCTAAATATAAACATACATATACGAGAGCAGAAAGGATTAAACAAGTAATTGTAATCAAAGCCTTAACATAAGAAAAAATAAGAATGTAGTATTTTTTTAGAGGAATGACTAATTAAGTAGGAAATAAAAATGACAAGTTTCAAAACGTTTCAATAGACTCTGCACTTTTAATGTGCAGCGGTAGGGAGTTCTATAGCCTTACACCTTCAATAGAAAAGGATTTACAATAGATTGAAGTGTTATGCAATGGAATTTTTAGGGTGAGTTTTTAACAGAGCGGTGAGAACGATAATGAGTGTCACCAAGAAAATGAAACCGCTCTTTAAGGTAAACAGGGGAAGTGGGATGAAATAGAACACAGTATAAAAAAGAAAAAATGTGGGTATATCTGCGAAGACGGATTGGAAGCCACTTGAGTTTCTCGCGATATTCGGAAACATGGTTATATGTTTGAAATCCAAATATGAAACATATGCAAAGGTTCCCTTATTTAAATTGAGACACACGTGTCGCTATAATCGAGAATCGGTAAAAATAGTGATTGTGCAAGCTTAATTTTGGTAGGTATAGGTAGGAAATTGGTCTACGGAGAGATCCGACCGACGCAAACACCCTCCTACTCACTACGCTTCCCTGCGGAGCCCAAGATAAAAATTTTCCAAAAGTAACGCCTAGATTTTTAACGGTGTCACTATATGACACAGGTGTCCCATCAACAACAATACCAGGTAGAAGAAGAGAATTCTATAAGAGTAACCAATTTTTGACTGCCTGTTATTATTGTCTCATTTGTTTTTTAAAGCTTTTACTATAAGACCGTGTGTGTGGCTTACTCCAATCCACAATTAAGTTAGATCATTGTTTAATAAGCCTATAATATTGGGTAAATTCATCAATTTGGCATGTACATATACTTGGAGATCATCTGCATACAGGTGGTAGCGAGTTGATAATTGGAGCGTAATCGAGCTTATGAAAATGGAAAAGAGGAAAGGAGATAACAAGCCGATAAACATCAGTTGGAGAAAGAGTCATCAACACGCGTCCATTGCTAGCGACCACACAGGTAACTATGAAACCATTTAATCAGTTCAGGAGATATGTTAAAAGAAGCTAAGATAGCTGACAGTAGATTGAAATACATATTGTTAAATGCATTGCTAAAGGTAAAGACAACACTGTTACGTGATGTTTATCCATACTAAGACGAATATCATCTATAATCTTGATTAAGACAGTAGTCGCACTATTACCAGTACGGAAATCGGATTGGAAAGAATTGAAAAGACTCCACCTAGATAAGTAGAGGTTCAATTGTCGCTGAACTACGTTCAAAAACTTTTGAAAATATGGGCTTCTTTCCTTTCCTCTCTTTTTTTGATCTCTTTAATAAGTCAGGGAGCAGGCAAATGCTTAAGCCGGACCGGACGAGTTGGAGCATGGATTTTGTGTAGTTTTGTTAAAAGAGAAATAAAGCTATCGACCCTTTCACCGATATTAGCTCCAGACACTTGCTGTGTATTGTACTATGTGCACAAATTGAAACAGGATATTTTCAGGTTTAAATATAATTAACGTACTTTTCTTTACATTTTCATTTGTTTAAGAAGCAAGGGTAACAAACGGGTATCCAGTGATCCATCTGACGATAAATGGAAGCTGTGCCGCGCATACATTGTCGTTATTCGGTTGAGCTGACCCATTTGCGTTATTTTATTATATTAATTGCGAAAGTTTAATAATATTCGTGACCAATAGCTCCCTATTATTTGCAAGTTGTTACTGTGATCGAATATCAGAGACTAATTTTTCCATATTAATATACATACTATAAATTCCATAATTCTTGGAATAGCTGAAGAAATTATGTAATAAATAGAGAATTTTTTGTCGGTAACCGTTTTGCTTGTACTTCTTCTGCACAGTCTTGTGCCCCAACTGTGAGTTACGGAGCACATTAGACTACAAACATCACTTACAGACTGAAAATTTAATAGTATTATAGTAATTTGCAATGCCCTTTATGCAGGAAAATATTGATCGTGTCTGATCTTACCAATTCTGAGAATTGTATTATTAATTATACTTAATATATAATTATTATAAGCCTCGATTCCATTAAAAAGTCTCCGGTTCTCGACACTCGCCAGACGAAACATAACAGCATTGTGCTGCTATTTTACGCTGATATTCAAAAATTTTCAAAAATGTTACAGAAATAAGTAAATAAACTGAAAGTTGTGTAAACAGGTTATTGGTAATAATTAATAGCCTGTACCATTATAACGATACACATAAACGAAAAACATATTTTTTAAAAACATTGTTAAATCATATTGTTTCTTTCATAATTTCGTATTTCTATTTATTAACATTTAAAAATAAATCAAAGGACAAAGTTTTGTGTTGACAGGAATGTCACAAAGTGTGATTTATTGCAATTGACCCATTTCTGAGAACGTGAGCCTAATGTACTACTCCCTTGGGAAATTAACTTTATACATAATATGTTGTGTTCACCCTACCGCTTAATACACGTCTTCACCTATTATTATTTTTATTTAAATAGCTTACACACACTTTTGTTATTTTTTGTGTAATAATATAGAATTTAACCGGAAGATAAAACTATATGACCTTTTTGTAATGTTGTACTATAGTAACTTTAAAAGAGGATATTGACAATTATGAGAGGGTATGAGTGTTCTTTAATCTAGCTAACTAGGAGTGTTCTTTTAACTATCATTTTATTTTATTTCGAGTATTGGGATCGTAGCTAATAAATTTTAACATATTTAGTAATGCTTGTCGTTATTGTTTTATGCCAAATTTTATTTCAATCATTTGTTGTATACTTATCCAATTTAAACGGCGTCAAGCTGTTGTTAAATAACTAAAACAAAAATTATATTATGAGGAAGGTGAGCTAGTTGCTAGTAATGCATCAAGTTGTTATATTTTCTGTTACAAGTTGGAAATAGATACATTCCAATTAGAGCATTACGTATTAGAAAATACGAACCTTAAGAGTTTTCGTAAAAATATTTTAATCGCATATAAACTTTAAATTAATACATATTATTGCGCGAATGACACCAAATAAAAATGAATTGGGACAGTTTGTCTTCGAAATTTTATTCCTATACAGGCGCGACATGTCTACTCCTAAACGAGCGCATATTTCATGGGTTCTGTTTCGGTAGTAAATAAACGAAAACTAACGCTTTGTCATAAATTTTCCACAGTCACATACCAGTACTTTTAAGCGTCGATAGGTACATAATATGATGATGAATTATTTTTGGAGGTTGGTTTTACTTTCATTTTATTGTTATTTATTTTAAACTCTTCAGTGGAATAATAAATATCATTGATTTAATAAAACATAGAACAACAAAACTAGAATTTATTTTAAATAATCACATTAGAAACTTCATTCTCCATTTTCCCACCCTTATGTGTAAATTTTTTTCTTAAAAATGATTTAAAGGATAACCTCTGAAGTAATAAAGAAGAATAATTAAATTCGGTTTTAGTCTTTTGCGAGTAACCTGTAAATATGATAGTTAAGAAAGCGTCGTATAAAGTAACTTCTTATTTTAGGAACTTGATTAAAAAGGCATCGGATTAAAATCAACACTGAAAAAATAAAACAATTGAATACCAGCGTAAAATAACGGGAATGTGGAGAACCGGGAGGCCCTTTTTACTGAAAACAAGGCGTTTTATCTTAGTCCTCTCGGGTGACATTCGATTTGTAATCGGGCATATATGTAAATGTCTACGGGCCACAGCAACCATTTACCATCAGATGGAGGACTGCGTGCTCGTTCGCAGGCCGCATCCATCGGCTTCCCGCATGTCTTACCAGATCACTCAATCCAGTGGTGGGCCGTCCTACAATTCGTCTATTGGTATTAGACTGCCACCCGAGAACTTTTCTTCCCAATCGGTTATGGGTTCTTCGAGCTATATATGGCCATCTCATTGCTACATCAGTTTACGAATTCGTTAGTAAGCTGATATGGCAGTGAGATGTTAATTTATGTTGAGTAGGAATGGCTCTACTGTGTGTCTACGCGATTTTTCATCGCAATAAATATACTTCAACTATTTTGATGTGTACCGGCAGATCAGACCGACTGCTGGCGTGGCGAAGCGTCACCACCACATGCGTCGTACAACTATTACAGAAGTCACTGATTAAAATAATTGAGTTGTCTTTATTTAAAATGAAATTGTTTAATTTTTATTTTGAGTATTTAATGAATATAAATTTTAATTGAATTTATATTTATTAAATACACCTTTTTCTTAAAAAAATCTTATTATTTTTATTTTTATTTATTCAAAAATTTTTTCCTTTCGTAAGCTATCCTTTTATGCTTATTACGAGTACAAAATAATTTCGATGTTTCACATCGGTCAGGCGTCCCTCGACGGCTCAATTTTTTTTAAATCATGCACTAGGTATTTTTCCCATTTTTCAAAAAAGTATGTCATTTACGCTTCAGAAGATAAAGCAAAGTGAGAGTTTGTATTTGTACGTCCAACAGTTGGACCTCCTCCCTCTTATTTTAAAAGAGTTTTAGACAAGAAGTGTATTGAACTGCACAGGGGTGGCTTGACAGGCTTTACATGTCGACATATTTTTTATATTTCCAGTTAAATATAAAAATCGTTTAACCTTAACTATAGTAGTAACAGTTATTTTAAGTATAGTAAAATATAAACTAAAAAACTCAATAAAACTCTATAGTTGAGTCTGATTCCGTAGAATGTTGTATATTTCAAAAGCTTTTACAAAATCTCCCTAGAGCTACTTTGCAAATGCGCCTGTTTAGAGTCATTATAATACTTTAAAAGCTATGGTAATTATTGTGAAAAAGGGAAAAAAAGCAAAGTGTATATGTATTTTGCTCTTTCTTAAAACCTATAAATTGATAAATTTTAGGATAACGATGACAATGGTAACGATTAATCTTACGAATATTTTATATTAAGCATTCTAAAATAAGATGTTTGTTTACGCGGAAAAAGAAACGGTACTCTCATATTTTGTTCGGTTAGTTTTTGTTTGCCAGTGTCTCATTTTTTCCTATTACGCATTCCGTTCCTCACGCAATGAAAGAGGGGGAAGCTAAACTATATGGCGCGATTTTTCTCGCCATTGAAAAGCGCGCCCCGCTGGGATAGAAGTCGTAGAAGTGGCCTGCCCATGTATCGTTAAGGAAGAATAATCGCAGTGTTTGATTTAGTGTCGTTTATTGTTCGTTGTTAGTGAACATCGCCTAATTTAATAGTTAACATTTAACGTATTGTGATACTTTCATCTTCCATCGCCGTACGGTATTGTTCGTGATAATTTAATATTAATCAGTCAGTGCAATACAAAATTTAATATTAATCAGTCAGTGCAAATATCCTTTGCATATTTGGTATTTTTCGTTAGAGATTAAATTAAAGTAATACAGCGTTCATCGTGTGCCAAATACGAAGCGAAGAAGTGCGCCGAACATCGACCGGTCTCGTCATCGAGGACAGCTAGGTCTCCGACATATGTAAATAGCGCGCCTTCATCACCTCATAACGCCTGTTCTTTATGTAAAAATAACCAACCTGATAATTTGTATAATTATTTGACGAAAAAAATTGACAATATGTATAGTATAATAATATTGAAAAAAATAAAGAAAAAATTGACAGTGATTAACTTAGAAAGAACGTAGTTTGTAAAATAGACAAAAATACAAAAAAAAAGAAATAAAAAGAAATTAACAAAAATATATTAAGATAAATAAAAAAATATTAAATAAAAAATATCACATACTAAACAGCAACTAACTGCAAAGGTCTCAACATGTTAATAAACATTAAAAAACCACATGGTTGGCATCCAGAGTTTTTCATTATTTTACGTTGTTAATAAGAAGCAGATATTGCTTCCCATGTCCTGTTTTAGATTTCCACTACCGCATGTTACGACACTCACATAAATATAGGGGGTTGTGGATATTCTTAAGCTGCGGCTACAAAGTAACGGATTTTTGTATAGTAATATCAAATAGTATAAGGGAGCTGTATGACTGTTTATAGACTATAGAGGGTTCGTTACGCTAATCACATTAAACACGCAAGACATAATTAAAACAATAAATTATTGTGAGATGATAATGACTTTCGGGTCAACTATTGTTATAATTTTAGACCCAAAATCCAGCAATTTTCTTATACATATAATAAGTAAATGGTGACTTGTGTGATGATGTATAGTGTGGTTGCGACGTAAGAGAAACCGAAAAGCAAGCTGTTTTCTAGTTTTCTGTTCGCTAGTATGGGAAAAGTCAGAAAGATCTCATGAGCTTCAAAGATGGTGCTGTAACAAGCTTGTTTTCGTTTATTCCTTTAGTGAGAAAGCGTCCATCTCCAATGAACCGTTGCGGGATAATTAAGCAGAAACAATAACGTTTTTATTGCAATTATCTTAAAAGGCGTGTACGGATACGTATTATACGGAATCCTTTTTGGCATCACGTCACTCACTCTTGTTGATATTATTGTTGCGGGCCTAAGTTGACGTCATGTAGTGCCAGGAACCAGAGCGGGAGGACCTTTCCAGAAAATGACATCACTAATCTTTCAACCGACAGCGCCATCTAGTGTCGAAACGAAGAACTAAGCTTCTAGAAGCCGACACTCGAACTTTCGACGCCTTGTCGACGCCTGTGGTCCATAGACAGGTACATGAAACAATTGATACAGGTAAATAGGGTTCCCAGTTTGCGTTACTCGTCATTATCAAAGTGAATCCTGGAAAAGTATAGCAATATGTACTTTAATGAAACCCTTCTCTCAAACGTCGGAACCTAAGTCCGAAAAGTATTAGGTTAGATCACCCTAATATGAATAATAATGAATGAATATGAAATTTTCTATCCTTTGATGCAATAAAAATTGTGTTAGTCTACGGATGTTTATTTATAATCTACGTTAATTACGTACGCCATTTTCATTTGGATGTTGTTGTGTGATTTTTAGATTTTTCTAGTGTTTTTTAGTCTTATACGATGGTTTTTTTAATTGTTATAAAAGTTTTTGTTTGAATATAATTTATCTTTTTAAGTAAATAATATCGAATAATGTATATAAATTTAATAGTGATTTTCACACTGCCAATATCTGCTTGGTATGTACCTCGTTTATGTTATCAAAATACTCTACAGTCTTTTTATAATGAAGTAAAACCTGACTTTTGTTTAGACCAGAGGATAGACAATTTTGTATAGATTTTATAATGCTAGACTTCTTCATAGAAAAATAGAGTCTAGATATAAGTTATGATGGTTCAAAGTGCTGTGAGCGGGTGCGGTTGCATGCGACTGCTCAAGATTTGACGGACGCATGCGACTGCTTAGAATTTTTATGGGGACTGAAGAGTTAAGGACAACTTGCGTAAGATCTATCTTGCCTTGGACAAGCGGAGCCCTCGCCCACATGCCCAAAACCAGTTTGTACAACCTTCAAGTCATCCAAAGTAACTTCCATCACAAAGCCACTGAAGCCCGGTGGAGTCAGTGAATCTCAGACGTGTACAGGTATTGCATAGTTCCGTCAATCTCTGAATACCTTAAAGAAATGTCTCAGTGCTATTTCCAAAGAGCACACACATCTAAACCCACCCACTATTGCTAAAAGCAGCCGCTTACGCTCCGATTCCAAACGTTCAGAGATACTTCGAAGTTTCAATAAAACCCTCAGTTTTGCTAGATTTCGACGAACTAAATTTCGCCGGCCCGCCGCACACAACACTGGAACTCGAAAGACACGTATTAGTCATCAGAGTCAGGGGTCCGCAACTACTGTTCGGATTAAGATTATATATATGGATAACTCATCTGTACACAAAAACATGAATAGGTGATCATTGTTACGAAAGTAACGTTGGAAATTATAAGTTATTCCCTCTCCCCTTCTTATCGTCATAATAAAAGTTTCACATTAATCCAAAAGGCTAACAGCACTAAAAGTTACAGCCTATATACGCTTCACTCCTAGAAACTTCTAGGAAGGTCTTCGCACGTTTCTGGAAGGGTTTTAGGGCAAGGAATTGTCCCCTGCGCTACCCAATGCGTGTCGACGAAGTTCACGTGTCTTAGATTTTTTTTCTCATTTCTCAGACTGCAGGTTTCTTCATGACGTTTTTCTTTACAGCTGAGCATGTGGTAAATTATCACTTAAAACTGCAACTGACAATTTCATTTTGGTTCTGGTAATGTAACATTTAAAAGATAATTGTCTTAGAAATGTGCCGGTCGGAAAAAAATCGATTCGAGATAACTCGAGTTGAAATTCAGGTAACTCGATTTTGAACTCGAGTAACGTAATTCAAATTAGCTGAACGAAGCTGTGTCCGTTTGTCACATTTTTTTTCTAATTGTTCTTCCATCCGACATAATTATCATTACTTCATATATTTTTGGTTTGCGTATCGACAATCTTCATAAAATAATATCCCTTACGTTATGACGTAAGTTTTATTGTTTTTTTATTGTATATACATTTAATCTGACTATCAGAATGTATACTTAATATAAATTGATGTAAATTGATATTACATAATAAACATATAACGTAATACCAATTTATCATAATATTACATAATATATCAATAAATTGCTTGAATAAGTAAGTCGATTTATTCACTAAATTGTAGACAGACACTGCATTGGCCGTAAGATGCGACTCGATTAGAATTTTGTGACTCGAGCCACTCGGGTTAATTTAAATATGTATGTCGTTCTAATTGTATACGAGTTTTCGAGTAAATTGATTATTTACAGTCCTTGCATCGAGTAAAAGTTTATCACTAAAGTTGAAAAGTAGCGATTACTTTAGTTTAACCATTTTTAAATAATATGTACTTTTATTAAATAAGTGATATGTGGCAATATGAAATTAAATGAAAATATTAAGTATTTATTTTTGTAGTATTTTCATGTGTTAAGTATTTTAAAGTTACAAACTGCTTTTTACATAACTTACAAACCACTTTTTTCACATTATTTTTTTTTTCAAAATAAAGCCACATTGACGGTTTTTGCTTTGTTAGTTCATTGTTATCACTCATACTTTATACAAACAAGTATATGTCAATCACTTTTTATATTATGCACTAATTATACAAAGTAAAAAATAAACAATCAGCAATGATGGTATAATCACGATATTATAAATCAAACTAAGTTCACATTTGTTTACAACATACTAGATGTAGCACCACAATATGTATTAGTTGTAGCACAAATGGGTCGGCTTGGTCGCTCTCACAGTGTTTACACCACTAATTTTTGATATTAAACACTGCACATAAAATTTTCTTCATATTTAATTTGTTGAAAACGTCACATTGTGAAAGCTGCTATTTTACGCTGTTATTCTTATTCTGTGAAAAACAGCGTAAAATTGCAGCTTATAGCGTTGTAAAGGTTTCCTATAGTGAGTTAATTTGAGAACCTTTTTCTGTAAACAAACATTCAATCTTAGTCTTAGAACCTAAGGAAAGACATCTTTGGACGCGTCCATACAATATGTATTTGCTGCGTTTAAACCGTGGTTTTTTTATAGGATAGGGTGACAAACGAGCACACAGTCCACCTGATAGTAAGTGGTTGCTGTGACCCATAGACATCTACATCTATCCTCGATTACGAATCAAAATGCGGCGTTGTCACCCGTGAGGACTAAGATGGAATGCCTCGTTTTCAGTAAAAAGGGTCTCCGGTTCTCTACACTCACCATACGAAATACAGCAGCATTAAGCTACTATTTCACGCTGGTATTCTGTGAGAGCGTGGTCCTTCCCCGGTCGAGCCGACCCATTCGTGCTACAACTACACTACTAATATAACTGCAGCATGGCTCTACCACGCATAATCGCTAGTTAGTTAGTTAATTAATATCGCTAGTTAGTTAATATCGCTAGTTCTTGAATTAAGAAGAGTTAATAAGAGGATTATTAGTTTGTAGTCCGATTCCATAGGTTTTTGAATCGATTCATCGAAACGATGTAAAGTTTTATCACAATTTTTTACTAAATAATCGATTTTTCGATTAATCAATTTTGGATCGACATGCACACTGGTTATTTATTTATGGCTAAATTAGAACGTTGATGTAAACAACTTTTCTGTTTATCGTATTAATAAAATTACTGTGATTTGATATAATGTGAGTTCATAATATCATAATTATATTAAAGTGATTATATAAATATATGATATTTTTAATTGATTTTGTGTTAAAGTTTAGAAAAGTTCCTATCACAGAGTACCTTTGTATAAACTGAAAGTTCGTATTTGAAATTATAATAAAGTGAACTGTTTGCCAACGAATCAAAAGAAAACCAAAACAATTATTAAACTTTATGTGGATAATATCATGCAGGAAGCGAAATATGAATAATCTCACGTCTTCTTTTTATTTTTTGTGGTGGTATGGTAAATTCGCCGTTTAGTTAATTAACATAAGGGTATACATGTAACACAAAGAGATTTGAATTACTTAAATGTCTTTGATGTAACTCAGGAGATTATTTTCCGCCTAGTTTTGAAAAATCTATAATTCCAAAACAAATGGCAAACACAGGTCTTAGAAGTTTTATGTTATTAGTAAAATCTTAATTAAATAATAGATTTTGAATGATTTATTGTAAATGACGAATTGCAATAAATCACATAAAATATACATACACAAAGAAGTTTTTGTGTATATTAAAAGAGAATTAGAATTAAATACAAAGTAGAAGCTTTGGGTCGAGGGAAGCCAGACATGGATTATGGATTTTTACCAGCCATAATAGATAGACATTATAGATAGTACACATATTTACGTATAAAAAATAGTAAATGCCAGAAGCAAATATACAGTTTGAATAATAATATATTATAGTATATAAGTTTGCATAATAATACAGATTAATGGTTATCTCCTTGATATTTTTGGACCATACCTGCGTCAGAATCAAATGCTTAAGACTGCTGGGTTGTTAAATCTGGAATATTTTTTATAGGACGATTAACGATGAATGAACATGTTTTGTTGGCTTTAGTAGTGTTTTGAAATGTAAATTGTTATTTAATCAATACAAACATAAACATTTAAAAGCAATACATAGGGAAAAATAATATTTTGATAAGAATTATTACTTAGTAAAGACACTCTAAAATATTCATAAACTTTTTTCAGGTGGATCGCTTATAAAAAATCTGTTTACCTTGCAGGCCGAAATCTTGCAGATCTGGCCGTAGGCAGATGTGAATAGAATGCAGTGAATTTTTACATTCTTACATAATCAGTTTCAGATGTCTAGCTTAATATATATCGTTATTTACATTACTAGACTTAAATAATGCCCAGGATATGCTAATCAATCAACCAATACAAATGAAGTTCCCACACAACGATGTTTATGCAACTTTTTTTTACAGTGATATAATTTTTTTTCTAACTAAACAACTAGTTCAAAACATTTTACTTGCCATAAATGGGTACGCTATTACCCAGTCATTTTTGGTTTATTAATATTTAAGATATATAAGTTGTACTTACTAATCAACCGAAACATATTAAAACAAGGTTTTAACACGGTGCATATCTGTCCGTCTGTTCTACTATTAATATTCTACTTTGGAAATGATGATTTATAAAGCACCAAGTTTAATTAAACAACACAACTGCTTTTATTAGGCAGTAGCGTTATACTTTGTGTTTTTTATCACAACACAACCAGTTTAAAACATCTTTCTTACTACAGTTATAGCGTGTGTAGGTAATATTATAAATGGACATAGCTATCCCTTACTCATCTTGGCTTTAATCATGTTACTTTAATGGTATTTGGGATAAATACTCACCATTAATCAGCACATGTAAAAGATAGAAGCTTTTTTCAATATTACCGTTAAGATGCGGTAAAATTAATATTACCATTGTAATCTATAGATTATAAGGAATAAATCAACATGCATTTTATTAATAGCCGCTAAAGTTTCTACATACAAAAATTAATTGTCTCCTTTGCAGCGAGCGCTAATCATCTGAGATACCACGGTTCTAACATTAACATAACTTACATCACAGAAACTAGATTCACTCATTATAAAAACAGCTGCATTATGATGCTATTGTTGTCTTTGCCCGGTTGAGCCAACTTAATTATGCTGCAAAAATAAAACAACGTCTCATATTATATTAAAATTAATATGAACATAAATGAATGAAATAAAATAAAACACAAGTATAAGGTTAAATACTTTAATATAAAAGCAACATTATTTCCAGGAATAAAATTATCCTAAAGAAAATATTACCACGTGCTCTTGCCAGGTAAAATAACCCGAAGGCTTATCAAAGGAAAAAATAAAGGTGAAATGTGTGCTTCCAATTTGAAAACCTCTGTTCGTATTTCGCAGTTCAATTTTTTTTTGTATCGTAAAATGCGATGTAATTACCTGGTAATTATTTAACCAGAATATTACTATCTTTAATTTATATATTGAACATAAATGGTTACAAGTCGTTCATTGATTGACCGACTACACAATAAATATATTATATATATTTTATAAATAATACTTTCTCCAGTACCTTCATGTTTATTAGATGCATATATAAAAACTGCGACGTTCCGTCTTTCAAGTTATTATGTATGTATGGACAAACGGCATCAGAAATAGTGGCTAGAGAAGTAAGGGATGGATTATGTTCGAATACTCTCTGAAAGGTTTTACAGGTCTGGAATTTGTTAGGATCTCAGGGCTTTGAACTTCTTAACAATCCAGGTTACGCAAATAACATCACCCTGCAGACGATCTAGCCAATTAATGTTAAAGTTCTAGTTAAAATAGCGAGTAGTCTGGTACTGAGATCGTCTAAGCGTCTACCAAGCATGCCGGTTAAGGCAAATCCTCTCTACAAAGAGGGATGTCCTTGTGTAATCGTAGTGGTCCATTTACAGGCCGTTGTACGAATGTAAGTGACATTTTATAAATTTTTTAGACACCTTTTCTACTGCTAACCCTAGTAATATCTTTAGAAAACATAACTCTGGTTGAAATGTTAGAGGTATTTGTATACATTTTCAAATAAAAATCACAGAACGTTCGAAACGTGACGTCTGCGTTGAGATAATTAAACCAAAGGCATAGCCAAATTCACAGGATAATTTCAATAATTTTTTCGAGGTATTTTCAAGGTCACAGTCACCATAAAAAATAATCAAGTAGATAGAACTTAAGGCATAAAAATATTGCGCTTAAAATTTTTATCTCAAATATGTTTGAGTAACAGAACTAAAAAAAAATGTTACGAACGTAAGAGATTTTTTAACTCAATTCTGTGTAAATTTCTGTTTTTCCCCTACATTCATGGATAATATTATGCTGATGAGATTTCACTGGTGGACTCCAAAATTTAGGCTAATTTTTGTTATAGAAAAGATTGCGTGCTTAAGTTACCAATCAGTCTGAACTTTTTATTATTTTATTTAAATATACTACTAAAATATTACTGTTGTTACTGACCTTTAAAAACATTCGTGGTTTCTTTTGCGGTCATAGGAACTTCATTTTGTAACGGTAATATACTAATAAAACCAGACAAAAGCAAATTGACTCTTGTCCTGAGGTTTTTGAATAAATTTATACAAGTATATAGATAGTTCATACCTCTCAGAAATCAAATCTCCATGTTTTTACCTGTTTTCAGTATTGATACGCGAATTCCGTTTCTTAAAAAGATAGTAATCATTTATATACAATAGGTACGTATAACAGCTTAAGCAGTTAAATATCGTAAATACCTACTTTCAATAAAATAATTAACTCACTTAAATCGACGATAAGGAAAGGAAGTTGCAATGGAAAAAACGTTCTTCTATACATTGGCCTACCACACGGTCCATCGGTATTCAAACTGCAAATGTAAGTATCGCCTAAATAAACAACAGTAAATTACAATGGACCGTGAAACTCAACCCAGTCGTTTCTATTTATTACTAGATGATGATAAATTGCTTCCGCTTGTTAAATAGAGTTCATACCCGAACAACCGAGAAATGGAAAGTATGTAAGCTAATGATATCACCAATATAGCTCGAAGTCTAGCTGTGTTGGGAATTGTATGAGAAATAACTTCTTGTGTAATGTATAAAATACCGGTAGACCAGTGAAATTTATCCGTAAACTCCTGTACTTATTTTACTGCAATTGATGGTTGGATATTCTAGTTACAGGTGTTAAAAAATGAGTATTATGCACTTCTATTATACACGTAAAGTCAGTCGCGTCAGTGGACGTGAATAAAAGCGAAACCACAAAAACTATCCCGAAACTACTTTTACGGATTTTATCGCGTTTATTTTTACTTTTTATTTTTAATTCCCGACGTTTCGGGCGCTTTCCAGCACCCATGGTCACGGGGGACTGAGATGACTGACGTCCCGATGTCATTGTTAAACCCGGAGTACCTTCAGCTTTTTTAATTATTGTTTATGGTCCGATCTATGCAAAATGAACTAACTCTGTCTTGAGGTCTTGCAGTGGTATGCTTGGGTTTAGTTTTAATTTTATTGATTATAGGATCCCAAGCAGGTGGTAGTACCCAGCCTCCTTCTCTATTGAAATTAGGATGTTTTTTAATTTCAATAGCCTCACGTATCATCCTTGGTAGGAATCGGTGTTCTTTCGCGAGGATTTGTGGTCTATCAAATCTGATGTAATGGTTGGGGCCGTCTAGGATATGATCACAAACTGCAGACTTCCCGGAACGTTGATGCTTCACATCAGCTATATGTTCTTTTACGCGGGTCCTAATTGATCTTTTGGTTTGACCTATATAAGAGAGACCACATTCACAATCAAGCTTGTACACTCCTGCATCTTGTAGAGGAATATGACACTTGACGGATGGTAGGAACTGACTAATCTTCTTCGGCGGCTTGTAGAACAGACAAGATTGGCTATATCTTGAAGCGAGCTTCTATTAGAACATTCTAGAAGAAGATTAGTCAGTTCCTACCATCCGTCAAGTGTCATATTCCTCTACAAGATGCAGGAGTGTACAAGCTTGATTGTGAATGTGGTCTCTCTTATATAGGACAAACCAAAAGATCAATTAGGACCCGCGTAAAAGAACATATAGCTGATGTGAAGCATCAACGTTCCGGGAAGTCTGCAGTTTGTGATCATATCCTAGACGGCCCCAACCATTACATCAGATTTGATAGACCACAAATCCTCGCGAAAGAACACCGATTCCTACCAAGGATGATACGTGAGGCTATTGAAATTAAAAAACATCCTAATTTCAATAGAGAAGGAGGCTGGGTACTACCACCTGCTTGGGATCCTATAATCAATAAAATTAAAACTAAACCCAAGCATACCACTGCAAGACCTCAAGACAGAGTTAGTTCATTTTGCATAGATCGGACCATAAACAATAATTAAAAAAGCTGAAGGTACTCCGGGTTTAACAATGACATCGGGACGTCAGTCATCTCAGTCCCCCGTGACCATGGGTGCTGGAAAGCGCCCGAAACGTCGGGAATTAAAAATAAAAAGTAAAAATAAACGCGATAAAATCCGTAAAAGTAGTTTTAATCATGTGTAGTGTTCGCGTAAATATAAGAAATCATTAAACTATCCCGAAGTCAAATCCTTCTCAGGAAGAGGTTGTGTTGTAATTGATAGGATGATAAAGGGGTTATCATGTTTTAATTACTGCCTAAAAATTAGACGATGATAGCGCCATTGTATGCTGAACAGTTACGGACTTTAGCTGAAAATATCGAAGCAAAGGAACTATGTTTATTACCTTTACAAAAATGCTGGAGCACACCTGGAAATAATTACATGTGTACAATAAGTGCAACAGCGTTAACTCACCGTTAGATGAATTGTGCTACTAGAATCGGCGTCCATCGTATGTAGTACTTGGAACAGCGATTGCAAACCAGCATGCCAATAATGGATATTTATGGCAAATTCTTTTAAACGGGAGAGTGATAGAGGCCCATCTTTGCAAGTAGTTTGCTTATAATGCACATATTGTTCATCGTTCGTGCGAAAAATTGTCGCGTGTTTGTGTGTTCATAAGAAAACGAAAATAAAGCTAAAAGTCTCTACTTTTCAAATTGGTATTTTTTAAAGAAACTAATAAAACGTCCTTATTTCTCAGAATTTATTCAAATGACTAACATTGGAAGTAATGTAAAATTGTATTACTCAATGGTAAGCGGTTTTTAACACGCTTTTATTAGCTTCAAATTAGGTAAATAGTTTTTTTTATTCCCGTAATATATGTGACCATGATAAAAATATTTTTAAACTGAAAAACGAAAGTTAACGCTTTTACTACAGCAAAAACAATAGGTATTAGATAATGAATGCTATTTTTTGTAATAAAATAGCCTTCAGTATCAAAAAATTGGAACATTGAGGTAAATCTGTAGAGATTAATACAGAATAAAAGAAATATATTTAACCTTTAGTTAGGCGCGCCAATAAACTAACACTATTAGTCGCGCGGGGTCTGCAGTTACCCCAAATTGATAGGTGTAAAATAAGAATCATTTTAATTAGTAATCAACTTTAATTGGTTTTATTCTACTTATTTCTTATTAAACTTTTAGAAAAATACAAAAAAAATTCTAGAAAGATATTTAGAACAATAGAAAAATATGTTTTTCGTAAGTACTATTACAATTCAACAATTATCACAAATTTTCTTTTTATGATCGCCACAGATAAAATTGTTGCACTCATTACACTTTGCGGCCGTTTTCCTGATGCTTTTTCGTAGACAGATGTAGCAACTTCCTCTTTTAGCTGGGTGCAATCCTGTGGTAGACGTTGAGGAGTCGCAGCTTTAGGTTTTGACAATCGCTTTTTCAAAGCGCTAGACAGGGACGGAACTATTGCTCGCGCTAATCTATGTGCTTTTACTAATTCTTTTGATAATAACTTTAGAAAAATTCGTCTCTTTATGGTAGCCTCATTGTCATGAAGTTATAAATAACGAATGCATTTATAGCAGACACATTGAATGTATGAAAAAAGATAACCATAGGCCATCTCTTCGTCCACCGAGCAACGTTATATGTGGAATACAGCTTGTCACTAGTGTCTTCGCCACCCTTTGTTTTATTATAGAATAGAATCATCTCCGGCTTCTTCAATTCTCCCTCGTCTATGATGTCATCACGATGTATAGAACCACCTTTAATTGATGTTAAAATCAGCTCTTTACATCGGTGGCATATTAGTCAAATGGTATGGCAAAATGAGTATCTGACAATGTTGTAACATCGTTATAAATGGAACAAGAGTCAGCCAGAACTTGCTATTGGTACTGTCGTGTTAGTAAAATATGATAGATTTTCTCCTGGAAAGTGGCTTTTGGGATGAATCATTCGGAAGCACCCAAGTGCAGATGGCGTCAAAAGAGTTGTGTCTTTACAATACAAGGATAATATTTTAGGAGGCCTATCGCAAAATTGTGCCCTCTGTCCCAGAATGATTTCGACTAGTAATAAGAATTTGGATTGTTTTATTCTTATGTTTTGTTTTATGTTCACTTTTTTTTTAAAGAACACTAATCGTCCTTGTGCGGCGGAATGTTTAGCTAACAAACTTTGTTAGCAAATTTAGTTCTTCCTGTTCTCCCTAGATGGCACTATCGCAGAGTTAAACGCGGTATCGTTTGAATTTTCATTATGATGTATAGTTAAACATTCCTAGCCTCCATGAGCCCTCCTTTGCCCTCCTCTCTGCCTGCGCCCTCCTTTTTGCCTGCGCCCTCCTTTCTGCCAAAGAGGGTCGGGTTCGTATACGGCTTAGAGATCTCTAGTCAGATCGTTAAGCCAGTTCCTAAAAGGTTGGGTTAAGTGGGTAAAAGTTACCACATAACCACGCAGTCGGCTGCGTGGTATGATATGAGCATTCCCAACCTCCCTCCCCCGCTTTCCGGAGGGTTACCCATATTTGCTTCGGGCGCAAAAAAAAAGCCTCCATGAGTGTTCCTATAATACAGTGTAGTGGTGTGTGAGTAAAACATAGTGATAAAGTGTGAGTGTTTCATTAACCACAAGTCCTTCAAAAATATGACTTTTGTCGTAATTAGCAAATCTTCAAATCTACAAAATTCGATATATTTGGGGTTGTGTTTGAAACTAAGTCGCCTGAATTTGGGGATTCTGTCACTGTGGGGGGGGGGGTCAAGAGGGTCTATCTGAAGCACCCCCATATGAGTTTTGCTGTCGGAGAAGCGTCGAATTTTTTTTTAATTACTTAAAAAAATATTAGTATATCACTAACCAAACGTGAAATGGAACGTACATTGAACTAAATTTTAACGTTTTTGACTCTGTCAAAGTCATCTCAAAATACGTAAAATGAATCGCTAGGCCGGCTAGTTTCTTGAGAGTGACATATATGTATAATTTATGTCATTTCGTTTTTTCCAAGTTTAAGTGAATGTCTCCCTAACGTTTTTATCTGTCTCCACTTGTTTTTCCACGACTTTACTACTCCTCTGGATCCTTTTTACAAATAGTTGTGGCTATAAATTATGTTTTTAATTTAAAGTAATTATAAAAATTAGTAATTTAATGTCTTATTGAGTGTAAGAGCGAGCGAGGCGAGTTCGAGACTGAGAACACCCCGAATCGGACAGGTTAGGTTAGAAGAGGATGGCGGGGGAGAGTGAGCGAGCGAAGCGAGTGAATAGATCCCTCTGTGCCTTTCGTGTTTGTTTTTTAACAAACCACTCAGAAGTAGGAGCCCCGCTTGGCGGGGCTCCGTCAAACCGGGCAGGAAGTCCGGCATCGCTACGTTGAGTGGCGTGTGGCTTCCCTCCCCCAACTTTCTACCCCATTAATCAGGTTTATAGTCACAAACATTACGAAAACATGACCTCAAAATTAGATTTTTAAAAATTAATAAAAAAAATTAAGGAAGTCCGGCAGGTGGGAAGATGGCGGCAACTCTACAACCTCCCCTCCCTTCGCACCCCCACCCCCCTACCTAATTCAGGTGACTTAATTTCAAACCTTACACTATATTTGAACTTTGTTTACGCCGGGCTTTAGCTTGCATGGAACCAAATTCATCTTCTTTAATAATAGGTCGAGGAAAAACTTTCTTCGTATTTTGCTTGTACAAAATTGAAGAAAAATCTCTTCGGCTTTACTGTTTGTGTCCTGATGATTTTAATATCACTATATGTAGGACATTAAGAAAAAAGAAATTAAAAAGTATAAAACACAAATTTCCCGCCATTTTTCAATTGTTATTTGTCTGTCAAAATGAGTGATTCTAACACAGATATTCGATACATTCTGAAGTTTTATTAAAAAAAAAGGGAAAAATGCGACTCAAGCCGCGACATTTTTTTGACGTTTATGAACCTAATATAGTGTCAGTTAGAGTAGCTCTACTAACAACAACTAATGAGACTCAAGCAAGTAATTGAGAACGGCCGGAATTTTCAACAGAAAAGAAAAGGACTTTTATCATGATACGCCAGACCGCTCAGCAAAACTTGAGAGAGCTTTATTGGGAAAGGTTAATGCATTCAACACATAGTCCCGACCTTGCACCTTCAGCTTTTTACCTGATTTTCTATTCAGAATTCTTTGATTAGTGTTAGGTTAACATCAAGAGAGCGGATATAATGTCACTTTGATGACCTACTGACTCGAAAGTTTGCAATCGTATCTATAATCGATGACAATACAATAATTTAGTAACTTTATCCTAATACCCTAATCACGATTACCGGGATAATTCCCTCTAAAATCATTACAGCTCATGTGCAATACATGTTTTTTTAAGTATTCTTAAATTTTAATATGACTATACTAAAGAGACAAAACATTTGAATATTTTAACGAATTTGAACGTATTTTGTAACGCAAAATACATTTAAGGGTTTGGTATTACTTAGTTTACCTATTTCTGTAATTTTGTTTAATTTATTTGGTGCTCTTTATTTCTATCAAATTTAACCCCCACAGTATGTATTTGTTAAATGTTTTTTGGGGTTTTGTAGATAGTTCATAATCCGCGATCCGCAGCAACGCTGCCAGATACTTAGCATCTATGACCCAACATTATTAAAGGAATAATTTTTTTCTCTCATCAGATCTTAACAGTCTACTACCCATCAGGTTCTTATTAAACACCTTTTTGACTGCTCCCCAACACCGCCTTGGGTAGTGTGTATCTCTGAAGCCGTGCGGTCTTAATCATAAAGGATTTTCTGCCACATACGCTATCTCTCCGCGGCTTCACTACCACAAAATCAGCTGTGCGACCGCTAGAGTCACGGATGACTCATGATGACTTCATAGAACTAAATAACGTGCTATGATGGGCAGAAGGAGACGAAACCTCTCTTACCACAGTCTATAAAGTCGCATCTGAAGTTGCCTTCCAAAGCCCATTCAGATCAGCCACTTTGAGGGGATCCTTCACCTTGGTTTTGGGGGCAAACCAAGCCTGGCCCGTCTTATTGCAGTGAGAACTTTTTTGGGTTAGGTGTAGGGGTGGTGAATTGTACTCACACTTTAACTGCACTTTTATTTAAAATTTCAGATGTTTTAGTACTTTACAGGACCCAGCTCATGTTTTATACAATTAAAAGCTCAAAATCAGAAATAACTACGGGATAACTACATAAGGGATAGAAATACCTCGTTTAACCTGAATATATAAGTACTACAAGGCACTCGAAACGTTGACAATCTTACTAAACATTTATTGGTTATTACAATTATTTTTTGATATTAAACTTCTGACTTCGGACAAGAAAATTGAAATTTCATTTATTCATTCACCACAGATTGCCTAATATGAAGGATAAAAGCTATAGTAGTCACGTTCAGTTTGTAAATGCAGTTTTTTTATAATATGCAATTGTTATTAGGGAGATTCTGTTGGTCATTTCGTCTCGTTTTCCTCTATCGACTCCTACGACGCTCCAGAGATGATATTATGGGAAAGTAGATTTTTTAACACTGCCAATACATATACAAAGATAAAATATTACTTATTATTCTGCCTATTCTTGAAAATAACGAGACGTTATATATGTATGTAAATATGGAAAGGGTAAAACGAGAGAACAAAACTGCTTAAAAACAAAAAGTATTATTATTGCATATGGGTCATAATAAACCCTGAAAATGAGGCGATCTCTTCCAAAGTGTTCTTAATTGAATTTTGTAAGGGATCGTACAATAAATTATATTTCATACAATGTCATAGTGGAAAAAGTCCCGTTGGGTTTCTAGCTGGTTTTTCCTAGTAAAAAGTATTTTTCCTGGACTAGTAGTAAAAGTAAAAAAATACTTTCACTAAGAATTATATATATATATATATATATATATATATATATATATATATATATATATATATATATATATATATGTATATATATATATATATATATACATATATATATATATATATATATATATATATATATATATATATATATATATATATATGTAATAAAAAGATATTCTATTCTATGTTACAGGTATATTAGAAATTTTTCGTTTTAGTAACCCTACGTTTTGTAATCTTATTCTAAACATTAATTATTCTAAACATGGCATGTCATGCCATTACATGTATGTTATATAAGTGTTAATTACACATAGAGCCCAGTTAGAGGCTGTTACGTTTATTATTTATAAATAAATATATCATTTGTTAACCATCTGTGTAATTAATTTTCCTGGTGTGGTAACATTTTTTATTTAACCAAATCAAAATGTTGTTTGTATAGAATTAATAATATTATTATTTAGTAATTTAATATAAAAATACATAAAGTGTAAGAGAATCAACTCTACTTCATGTCATCATCACTTGCACGTAGTGTACCCGAATAGCAACGATCGGGGCTTTGGTGATCGAAAAATATCGAACACGAATCTCAGTGGTGACGAGGAGCTGCAGTTGCATCACTAGTACAAAGTTATCTAGTTTGTGTTCATAAACCTGCCCGCCCAGCATGGCGGCATGGCTACATTGATCGGCTGCTACATGATTTTAAAGAATAAAATAACTTTCAATAAAAATTAAGGTTGACTTCAAAGAACTGAAATAAGAAAATAAAAACGTACTAAAAAGATAAATTGACCATCACCAACATCTCTTAAATATAAAAATATCACCAAAACATTTCTAATATAAATCTCTATCTCTAATAAATCTAAAAATCGAATTTGATTTTTTGGCCCGACCCGGGATTCGTACCCAGGACCTCATGATCAGCAGTCGCACTACTACAACCACTAGACCAACGAGGCAGTCAATAATACATGATAAATACAAAAAGGAGATCATAAAAATAATGTCCTATAAACCGATTTAGGCAGGCGAGAGCAGAGAATCGGTGACCCTTTTTACTGGAAACAAGGCATTCTATCGTAGTCCACAGGGGTGACACCGCATAAATGTGGATACCTATGAGCCACAAAATTCACTTACCACCAGATGGAGTGTATATTCGTTTGTACCCTTCCCTCCATTCTATTAGGAAAGCACAGATGTGAAGCACCGCCAGTTTCCTGACTCAGGGAGCTACTGAAAACATCTTGAAGGAAAACCCTATAACTGATTTTGGCCCCGAACCGAGATTTAAAGCTCGATTCAAGATAGTCTTAAAAGTTTAATTAAGAAATTCCTATTTTTTTTTAAATCACCTAAACGTAGTAGAAGAAATGTGACAAAATATCTTATTCTGGGATACAGATTTAAAATAGTCGCATAATTATTTCCCATATCCACACAAATACTACACATTGAATATAACTTTACGGACTGCGTAACGCGACAAACAAATTGCTTCTGGATGTCTGTGCCCAGCAAAGGGATATGCGTAGGCTGTGTAACTTTTACATTGATAAGAACATCAACTACTATTGTGTAACAAAATATTACTTAATTTCGATATTTATTTATTATTATAGTTCAGACCTCTTTAATTCGATTTTTGTTAAACGTATTATATCGTTCATTTTGCTTATCCATTCGTCCTTGTGTGAAATGATATTCCGGTATAAATCGCTGTTTTGGTAGTTCAACAGGCACCCTACTGCAAGTTACGGCCTAATAAAACCCACTTGGCTGTTATATAACGACTTGTCAACAGGCATTTATTATTCGATCTCTTGAACAACAGAAATATTTAATTGTTGAAGTAATACGATTAAGATAACATAAAATCGATTACAGTTTTAGCTTTATTCACAAGAGTTGTAAAGCTGCGACAGCGAAATAGTTTGAAAGGGGACTTGCAGTACCAGATGGTTGTCGTGATATAACAGTTGCAATCGTGAGAAGAACCCATGTATTGAAACTTATATATCAAATACCTTGGCGAATCGACTGTTAAGAATTCTGAAAAGCGTGCAAAGAATTCTACGGCACCTTTTCTGTGAGATATTCAACCACTTGAGAGCGGTAGATTTTTAATTTTTAAGAATTAAAAACTAAATATTATCAATCACAGCTACCATGTAATTGAAGAAGTGATGTGACAAATGCCCTTTAAAATATGCGAGAAAAGCGATTACTGTAATACGTGTCATTTCTGTGAATAGATGTTATTAGTGGAGGTTGGTCGAATCGGGTATGACTAACTTGCAGAGGGCTCTATTTGAATCAAATTGCAGATACGTTGTAACTCCTGAGGACCAAGATGGAATGCCTCGTTTCCAGTAAAAGGGGATCTCCGGATCCTTATATATTGTGCATATATTTAACATATGTTGCATCCAATTAAGTATTAAGTATTCCACGAAAAAACGTAATTACAAAAAATACGGTTACAATTTAAAAAATGAAGCTTTTCTTAATTTTTTTAATTGTGAAGTTCTAATTAAATTATTACAAATTGATAAAATAAATTATTTGAACCGTACCTTGTCATTTATTCAGAGATTACAGAGCTCAATGCTTAGATTAGTACGGCTGGTTAGACTAAAACCCAGCAATAGAGCCAAATTGCGGCATTCTTACGTCAACATAAAAGACAAAAGCGTAGTAACTGCATGAATTTTCTGTTTTACGACTCGCAAACTATGGGCTGAATAAACAATAATGAAACAGTCATTTAAAATTTGTGGATTTGCTAAAATAAAAATTTGTACGACATAATATATAGAAGCAAAAGTTCTTCCGTTTCAAATATAAATAAAAGTCTTGGTAATTTTAAACTATCGCGGTCCTCTCGTTTTTTGGCTTTAGAAAATCGAAATATCATCCGATTTCAATGATTTTTTCAAATTTTCATTATTACGACGGATTTATGAAAAAAATTACAGGATTAAAACTACTTTTACGGATTTTATCGCGTTTATTTTTACTTTTTATTTTTTTTTTAATTCCCGACGTTTCGGGCGCTTTCCAGCACCCATGGTCACGGGGGACTGAGATGACTGACGTCCCGATGTCATTGTTAAACCCGGAGTACCTTCAGCTTTTTAAATTATTGTTTATGGTCCGATCTATGCAAAATGAACTGACTATGTCTTGAGGTCTTGCAGTGGTATGCTTGGGTTTAGTTTTAATTTTATTGATTATAGGATCCCAAGCAGGTGGTAGTACCCAGCCTCCTTCTCTATTGAAATTAGGATGTTTTTTAATTTCAATAGCTTCACGTATCATCCTTGGTAGGAATCGGTGTTCTTTCGCGAGGATTTGTGGTCTATCAAATCTGATGTAATGGTTGGGGCCGTCTAGGATATGATCACAAACTGCAGACTTCCCGGAACGTTGATGCTTCACATCAGCTATATGTTCTTTTACGCGGGTCCTAATTGATCTTTTGGTTTGTCCTATATAAGAGAGACCACATTCACAATCAAGCTTGTACACTCCTGCATCTTGTAGAGGAATATGACACTTGACGGATGGTAGGAACTGACTAATGTTCTTGGGCGGCTTGTAGAATGTTCTAATAGAAGCTCGCTTCAAGATATAGCCAATCTTGTCTGTGACACCTCTGACATATGGTAGTACAGCAGGCACACGCTCGACTGTGGCCGGCTTCATTCGGTCACTGTGACGTAGGCGCGGGACCCGAAGCTTGTTGTCGTGCAGAACTTGCTTGACGTGCTGAAGCTCGGCGGCCAGGTGTTTGCTGTCACAGATCCCTCGTGTTCTCTGTAACAAAGATTTGCCCACGGTAGCTAACTGTGAAGGATGGTGGTGAGATTCACCGTTTAAATATCGGTTTGTATGGGTCTTTTTCCTATACACAGTGTGACCAATGGTGTTATTAGGATTTCGGATGACTAACACATCTAGGAAAGGTAAGGAATTATTTGCCTCTAACTCCATAGTAAGTTGAATTTTAGAGTTTATGGAATTAAGATGTTCTAAAAATGCAGTTACTTTGTCTGATGGTAAAATTGTGAAAGTATCGTCTACGTACCGCTTGTAGATCCTTGGTGTAACAGGTGCAGTAAGGAGGGCTTTCTCCTCAAAGTCTTCCATGAATATATCGGCGACAATGGGAGATACAGGTGAGCCCATCGCCACACCATCTACTTGCTTGTAAAACTCTTCCTTCCACAATAGATAGCCACATGTAAGGCAATGTCTTAGTAATACTGCATATTCTGCTGGCATGTTATTTTCCTCTAGTTTCCTAGTTATAATTGAGATGCAGTCTTCAACAGGTAGGGATGTAAATAGAGACTGAACATCAAAACTGACCATGGTTTCATTGTTAGTAAGATGTAGGTCTTTTATCTCACTGAGAAAATGGTATAAATCCTTAGTACACATTACATTTAAATATACACACATATAGTATCAATATACGTACAATAATACATACATACATATATATATATATATATATATATATATATATATATATATATAATATATATACATGCATATAAACTTCGTAAATAAATATCCAAATGAATGATATATATATATATATATATATATATATATATATATATATATATATATATATATATATACACATATATACATATATATACATATACATATATATAATATAATGTTTGAATAATATGTAATGAAATAAATATTTGAAGTAAAAAAGAAGAAAAGAAAGACAATACACATATATATATATATATATATGTATAAAAGAACTTTGACATACCTTCAATTTTATTACTAAGTTCGTATATAAAGGGTTTAAATATAATATTAAGGAATTTACGGAAGATAATAAACCTTGGAAGGGTGATCGCTACCAAGCTATTTCTAATTTGTCTTGTGTTGTTAATTTTTAACATGATTGTAAGCTATTATTTGAAAAAAAAGTCCCACTGGGTTTCTTGCTGGTTCTTCCCAGAACAGAGGTTTTTTTTGCGAACCAGTAGTAAACGAAAAAAGTGAATTTTAATGAGTATTGTTTATAATCTACATTGAATAAATAAAGTTTTTGTTTCTGTCTGTATCGTTCAAAATCAGTGTAAATACTTAATAATAATAATAATAATGTAACGTTTACAAAAGTTAGTTATTTTAGTTTAATTACCCATTTATGTACATGCCGTTTAGTGGCGACGTAAGAGAATCCACTACTCCATCCACTTCCATGGCTGTCGTAAGAGACGGTTGAGGAAATAAAATAGGAGAGGTGCAGCAGCATCTACCTGTTAACATATCAAAAGTCTGTTAATCCGCCTGCCAAATAAGGAAACTTCACACTTTACGAAATGCACCCTATAGAGAAGTGAGAGGCTGGCATCTGCGACTGTGCTTGAGGCTGGCAAGATTTGTTTCAACCAAATCAATGTCACCAACAAGCCTCTCAGCGTTTTGCAGCATCAGCCTATTGTGACATTAGTACATATAGTATTAGTCATAACCGGCCTTGCGTTTTATATAGGGTTAGAAGCTGTCCCGGCCTGAAGTCCCGCCGCATCCTTTGTAAGTATACCTAGTTTCCTTGCAAATGCTAATGTCATGGAGTCAATAAATTACCTATAGTTGAGAATCAGAAGCAGGAAGAGACAACCAGACATTGTCCTGATACCAATATACTGCGGTTGATAAGCGTGGCAACTATGGCAAATACCTTTGTACAGCGGTTAACTTTTGAAGAGTCATAATGAATAGAAGTGAAAGTTTTGAGAAAAAGGAGTTCAAATTATGTTCAAAAATAGGAAATAGAAAAAAATATAGTTTTATATTTTATACATTTTGATTGCATCACTTTTAGTTATTTTGTAACAACCACCTGCTTAACTTTTTTAATAATTATTCTTAAAAATAATAGCCGTCCGTGACTGTGCCATTTAACAATGAAACATTAAAGTCCTAAAGAAAAGGTTCAAGTTCCTAAGTCTAGAGGAAATGAAGTTTCTTAAAGATTTTCATGTGAAACTACAAGATAGATAAAAATATATCATTCAGCCGTTTTTTCATTTTAAAACAAATTTCAGTAATTAATTATTTATAATTTGGTGCCAAGCGTGGCAACTTAGGCAAATTCCTTATGAAATATCCCTATATAATGAGGGAATTTATTGGAGAGGCCTATTTCAACCGTATACTTTTATAGCCTGTAATAACATAAACACTCGCGCCTGTCACCCAGAGCGGTAGGCAGAGACTACAGACTTCCATTTGGCACCTATACCTACGCATACATGCTCGTCGGTTAAGGGTACTCCTAATTTGACCCGTTTTCAATAAACAATTAATCGATAATATTCACCTAGAACGTTTCTTTCCGACTCTGCATTCACTTCTGCAACATAAATTTTCTTTGTCACTCTTTCCTCATTCATTCTTTCCACATGACCAAACCACCGAAGCATTCCTTTCTTAATCCTGGTCACAACATCATCTTGCAAACCACTTTCTTCTCTTATCACTCAATTTCTCACCCTTTCTTTCAGATTCAGCCCTAACATACTCCTTAACGACCGCATTTCTACTGCGTTCATTCTACTCTCGTGCTTCTTCTGCCACACCCAACTTTCACTACCATACGCAAAAGTAGGGACCAACACAGCATTGTAAATTGTCATACGTGCCTTTTTCGACACATTTTGACTCTTCACAATAGAGTGTAGGGCTATAATAATGGATGTGAAATGAATTATTTTCACTTTTTACAAAAACTGTATCTCGAAATATTAGATTTTAGACATACTCAGATACAGATTTCACGGAAATCGCTTTTTAAAATACTCATTATCGAAAATAACGAAATATTTTCAAATATCCGCGCGTATAGTTTACCAAATAAATAATCTTACAAAATATTATTTATAAATTTAGATATCTTTTCATACTATTGGATTACAGTCAGAGCATGTACGTTACAAAGTTAAAAGTCATGTTACTTAAAAGGAGCTTTGTGAGTTAGAAAAGCTTAATGGAGGGTGTAAGAGGATTGAATCTCGGGCACCTGTCGCTACTTATAAAAACTTGAGAAATAGAGAAAATACTATTATATTGTTATAAGCTATATGTGCTATAAAAAATTAAAAATAAACAAAAG